>JAVSCE010021180.1:0-275686 GCA_032199065.1 Smutsia gigantea
CCAGTCCCTTTCCCTTTGGCAACTATTAGTCTGTTCTTGGGTTCTGTGAGTCTGCTGCTGTTTTGTTCCTTCAGTATTTTTTCTTTGTTCTTATACTCCACATATGAGTGAAATCATTTGATACTTGTCTTTTTCGGCTTGGCTTATTTCATGAGCATAACACCCTCTAGCTCCATCCATGTTGTTGCAATGGTAGGATTTGTTTTCTTCTTATGGCTGAATAATATTCCATTGTGTATATGTACCACCTCTTCTTTATCCATTCATCTACTGATGCACACTTAGGTTGCTTCCATTTCTTGGCTATTGTAAATAGTGCTGCAATAAACATAGGGGTGCATCTGTCCTTTTCAAATTGGGCTGCTGCATTCTTAGGGTAATTCCTAGGAGTGGAATTCCTGGGTCAAATGGTATTTCTATTTTGAGTTTTTTGAGGAACCGCAATACTGCTTTCCACAATGGTTGAACTAATTGCAGTCCCACCAGCAGTGTAGGAGGGTTCCCTTTTCTCCACATCCTGGCCAACATTTCTTGTTGTTTGTGTTTTGGATGTTGGCCATGCTCACTGGTGTGAGGTGATATCTCATTGTGGTTTTAATCTGCATTTCTCTGATGATTAGCGATGTGGAGCATCTTTTCATGTGCCTGTTGGCCATCTGAATTTCTTCTTTGGAGAAGTGTCTATTCATGTCCTCTGCCCATTTCTTAATTGGATTATTTGCTTTCTGTTTGTTAAGGTGCATGAGTTCTTTATATATTTTGGATGTCAACCCTTTATCAGATACGTTTTTTATGAATATATTCTCCCATACTGTAGGATGTCTTTTTGTTCTACTGATGGTGTCCTTTGCTGTACAGAAGCTTTGCAGCTTGATATAGTCCCACTTGTTCATTTTTGCTTTTGTTTCCCTTGCCCGGGAGATATGTTCATGAAGAAGTTGCTCATGTTTATGTCCAAGAGATTTTTGCCTATGTTTTTTTCTAAGAGTTTTATGGTTTCATGACTTACATTCAGGTCTTTGATCCACCTTGAGTTTACCTTTGTGTATGGGGCTAGACAGTAGTCCAGTTTCATTCTCTTACATGTAGCTGTCCAGTTTTTCCAACACCAGCTGCTGAAGAGGCTGTCATCTCCCCATTGTATATCCAAGGCTCTTTTATCAAATATTAATTGACTGTATATGTTTGGGTTAATGTTTGGATTTTCTATTCTGTTCCACTGGTCTGTGGGTCTGTTTTTGTGCCAATACCAAATTGTCTTGATTACTGTGGCTTTGTAGTAGAGCTTGAAGTCAGGGAGTGTAATTCCCTGTTTTATTCCTCCTTCTCAGGATTGCTTTGGCTATTCGGGGTCTTTTGTGGTTCCATATGAATTTTAGAATTATTTGTTCCAGTTCATTGAAGAAAGCTGTTGGTAGTTTGATAGGGATTGCATTGAATCTGTAGATTGCTTTAGGTAGTATAGCCATTTTGACAATATTTATTCTTCCTAGCCAAGAGCATGGGATGCATTTCCATTTGTTAGTGTCCTCTTTAATTTCTCTTAGGAGTGTCTTGTAGTTTTCAGAGTACAGGTCTTTCACTTCCTTCGTTAGGTTTATTCCTAGGTATTTTATTCTTTTTGATGCAATTGTGAATGGAATTGTTTTTCTGATTTCTCTTTCTGTTAGTTCATCATTAGTGTATAGGAAAGCAACAGATTTCTGTGTGTTAATTTTGTATCCTGCAACTTTGCTGAATTCAGATATTAGTTCTAGTAGTTTTGGAATGGAATCTTTAGGGTTTTTTATGTACAGTATCATGTCATCTGCAAATAGTGACAATTTGACTTCTTCTTTACCAATCTGAATGCCTTGTATGTCTTTGTTTTGTCTGATTGCTGTGGCTAGGACCTCCAGTACTATGTTGAATAACAGTGGAGAGAGTGGGCATCCCTGTCTTGTTCCCGATCTTAGATGAAAAGCTTTCAGCGTCTCGCCGTTAAGTATGATGTTAGCTGTGGGTTTGTCATATATAGCCTTTATGATGTTGAGGTACTTGCCGTCTATACCCATTTTGTTGAGAGTTTTAATCAGGAATGGATGCTGAATTTTGTCAAATGCTTTTTCAGCATCTATGGAGATGATCATGTGGTTTTTGTTCTTCTTTTGTTGATGTGGTGGATGATGTTGATGGATTTTCGAATGTTGTACCATCCTTGCATCCCTGGGATGAATCCCACTTGATCATGGTGTATGATCCTCTTGATGTATTTTTGAATTCGGTTTGCTAATATTTTGTTGAGTATTTTTGCATCTACGTTCATCAGGGATATTGGTCTGTAATTTTCTTTTTTGGTGAGGTCTTTGCCCGGTTTTGGTATTAGAGTGATGCTGGCTTCATAGAATGAGTTTGGAAGTATTCCCTCCTCTTCTATTTTTTGGAAAACTTTAAGGAGAATGGTGTTATTTCTTCTCTATATGTCTGGTAGAATTCAGAGGTGAATCCATCAGGCCCGGGGGTTTTGTTCTTGGGTAGTTTTTTGATTACCAATTCGATTTCGTCGCTGGTGATTGGTCTGTTTAGTTTTTCTGTTTCTTGCTTGGTCAGTCTTGGAAGGTTGTATTTTTCTAAGAAGTTGTCCATTTCTTCTATGTTTTCCAGCTTGTTGGCATATAGGTTCTCATAATATTCTCTTATGATTCTTTGTATTTCTGTGGGGTCCGTTGTGATTTTTCCTTTCTCATTTCTGATTGTGTTTATGTGTGTAGATTCTCTTTTTCTCTTAATGAGTCTGGCTAGGGGTTTATCTATTTTGTTTATTTTTTCAAAGAACCAGCTCTTGGTTTTATTGATTTTTTCTATTGTTTTATTCTTCTCAATTTTATTTATTTCTTCTCTAATCTTTATTATGTCCCTCCTTCTGGTGACTTTGGGCCTCATTTGTTCTTCTTTTTCCAATTTCAGTAATTGTGTCTTTAGACTATTCATTTGGGAATGTTCTTCCTTCTTTAAATAGGCCTGGATTGCAATATACTTTCCTCTTAGAACTGCCTTTGCTGCGTCCCACAGAAGTTGTGGCTTTGTGTTGTTGTTGTCATTAGTCTCCATATATTCTTTGATTTCTGTTTTGATTTGGTCGTTAACCCATTGATTAATTAGGAGAGTGTTGTTAAGTCTCCATGTATTTGTGAGCCTTTTTGATTTCTTTCTAAAATTTATTTCTAGTTTTATACCTTGGTGATCTGAGAAGTTGGTTGGTAGGATTTCAATATTTTGAAATTACTGAGGTTCTTTTTGTGGCCTAGTATGTGGTCTATTCTGGAAAATGTTCCATGTGCACTTGAGAAGAATGTGTATCCTGTTGCTTTTGGGTGTAGAGTTCTGTAGATGTCTGTTAGGTCCATCTGTTCTAGTGTGTTGTTCAGTGCCTCTGTGTCTTTACTTATTTTCTGTCTGGTTGATCTGTCCTCTGGAGTGAGTGGTGTGTTGAAGTCTCCTAAGATGAATGCATTGCTGTCTATTTCCTCCTTTAATTCTGTTAGTATTTGTCTCACATATGCTGGCGCTCCTGTGTTGGGTGCATATATATTTATAATGGTTATATCTTCTTGTTGGACTGACCCCTTTATCATTATGTAATGTCCTTCTTTATCTTTTGCTACTTTCTTCGTTTTGAAGTCTATTTTGTCTGATACAAGTACTGCAACACCTGCTTTTTTCTCTTTGTTGTTTGCATGAAATATCTTTTTCCATCCCTTCACTTTTAGTCTGTGTATATCTTTGGATTTGAGGTGAGTTTCTTGTAGGCAGCATATAGATGGGTCTTGCTTTTTTATCCATTCTGTTACTCTGTGTCTTTTGATTGGTGCATTCAGTCCATTTACATTTAGGGTGATTATTGATAGGTATGTACTTATTGCCATTGCTGGCTTTAGATTCGTGGTTACCAAGGGTTCAAGGGTTGCTTCTTTACTATCTAACAATCTAACTTAACTTTCTTGTTAAGTTATTGTAAACACAGTCTGATGTTTCTTTCTTTCTCTCCCTTCTTATTCCTCCTCCTCCATTCTTTCTATAATAGGTGTTTTATTCTTTGCCTTTAGTTAGTATTTGGATGGTCTGCTTTCTTTGCTATGATTTTTTTTTTCTCTGGTGACATCTTTTTAGCCTTAGGTGTGCTTCCATCTAGAGCCGTCCATTTAAGATATCCTGTAGTGGTGATTTATGAGAGGCAAATTCTCTCAACTTTCATTTATCTGGAAATTGTTTAATCCCTCCATCATATTTAAATGATAATTGTGCTGGATACAATATTCTTGGTTCGAGGCCCTTCTGTTTCATAATGTTAAATATATCATGCCATTCTCTTCTGGCCTGTAAGGTTTCTATTGAGAAGTCTGATGATAGTCTGATGGGTTTTCCTTTGTAGGTGATCTTTTTTCTCTCTCTAGCTGCCTTTAATACCCTGTCTTTATCTTTCATCTTTGCCATCTTAATTATTATGTGTCTTGGTGTTGTCTTCCTTGGGTCCCTTGTGTTGGGAGATCTATGAGCTTCGTGGACTGTGAGACTACTTCCTTCCCCAGCGAGGGAAAGTTTTCAGCAATTATTTCTTCAAAGACACTTTCTATCCCTTTTTCTCTCTCTTCTTCCTCTGGTACTCCTATAATGCGAATATTGTTCCGTTTGGATTGGTCACACAGTTCTCTTAATATTCTTTCATTCCTAGAAATCCTTTTATCTCTCTCTGCCTCAGCTGCTCTGTACTCCTGTTCTCTGTTTTCTATTCCATTAACAGTCTCTTGCATCTCATCCATTCTGCTGTTAAGCCCGTTGATCGCTTGTCTGATTTCTGTATTGTCTTTCCTCAGTTCCCTCACTTCCTCCCTCAGCTCTTGCACATTTCTCTGTAGGTCCATCAGCATGGTTATGGCTTTTATTCTGAATTCTTTTTCAGGGAGGCTGTGCATTTCCATCCCTTCAGACTCCCTCTCTGGGGTTGTCTGGTTGATTTTGGTCTGAACCATATTCCTCTGTCTTTTCATGGCTATATAATTGGTCACTGATAGTTGCCACGTATGTCAGCTGGGCTCTTTAAGACTTTAAAAAGAGAAGAAAAAAAAAGAAAGAAAGAAAGAAAGAAAAAAGAAAGAAAAGAAAAAACAAAAACAAAACAAAAAAAAACAAAAAAATGCCCACCGGACGTAGATTCTGTGGGAATGCTCTAGGTGGCGCTATTGCCCCACTATTCCGCAGCTGTGGCTGCACCGCTCCGCAGGGCCCTTTATCACTCTAGCAGGGGTGGGAACGAATAGGAGGCTGTTGATCTCAGTGAGAAGTGTAAGTATGGCTACGCTTCCTCAGTCGCCAGCTAAGGCGTCTGAAACTCCCCAGGACTCCCAGCCTGCTGGGCTGAGTGTGCTGGGGCGATCTGGCTCCTCCGCTGGGCTCCTGTCTCTTTAAGACCGCTGAAGAAAGCGCGCGCTTTTTTTTTTCCTTCCCGGGAGCTGGCTGCAAGCACCCTGGCGCGTTCCCCGCTCTGATCTTGCCCCTCTGTCTCTCCAATCTCCGCCGCACTGCGCAATATGGGTCAGCGCTCCCCGCGCAGATCACCGGGGCTGGCTA
Organism: Smutsia gigantea; assembly: GCA_032199065.1. Classification (NCBI taxonomy): domain Eukaryota; kingdom Metazoa; phylum Chordata; class Mammalia; order Pholidota; family Manidae; genus Smutsia; species Smutsia gigantea. The sequence continues at coordinate 5,608 of JAVSCE010021180.1, forward strand.
CTTCGCGGGGTGTACTTCCACTCCCTCCCGGCTCTGAATCCTCTCCTCCCGCCGGTGCGCTGGGGTGGGAGAGGGCTCGGGTCCCGCCAGGTCGCGGCTCCGTATCTTACCCGCCTCTTGGGGTGCCGAGTCCTCTCGGGTGTAGCTGCACGCTGTGCACTTTCCTGTGTATTCTCGTCTCTCTTTTAGGAATAGATGTATTTGCTGTGTTTTCGTAGATAAATATAGTGTTGGGAGGAGATTTCTGCCGCCCTACTCACACTGCCATCTTCCCGGAAGTCTGTTATTTATTCTTAAGAGTAACAAAATGAAATATACTTATTAATATGATAATAAATTACTGGAATTGTCAAAGACAACCAAGTATAACAATATTTATGTACCCCTGGTATTATTTTTTGTCATAATGGGGTCAAGTTCAAAAGTGGCAGTGATTCTTGTGAGGGAAGGTTCTTACAAATGGAAGCATAAAGCCAAGGATATTAGTCCTTCCTGAAAAAAATGTCAGTTTGGATATTTATTAAGAAGGCAGCTGGGTTTGGAAAGGCTTAAACTTGACCAAAACTTTGGTGCGCCCAAGAGAAAAGCTTTTTGTCAGGAGCCAGTCCGAACCACCTGTCTGATGGCACAGCCCACACGCCCGGAAAGAAGGAACTGCAATGCGGACTTCTGAAAGGAACATTCCCGCTATCTCTCATTATTATGGTGTTTGGAAATGCTGTTATTGGTCACTTTCATCTAGATTGGAAAACCAAATTTAATAAACCCTGGGAGAAATGCCAGAGGCAAGACCCCCCTAATTCTTCCAGGTGGTAAAGATACCTCGAGACAACTCCTGGGCATAAAAGCCATGGGGCATAAATCTGCAAAGGAGTAAGAAGAGCAAACCTTTTCAAAGAACATTGCTTCTCTCTCACTCACCAACTGCACGTCTCCCTGTATGGCCCTGGAAGATGAGTGGTTAGCCAGAGACGGGTAAGATTCCTCAAGGGAGGAACAACCTAAGACAGGCACAGTCGCAGGGGGGGCCATCAGGTGAACAACAGGGGGTCAACAAAGGCAAGGCTCAGAACCTCATCCCCCCAGTTTTGAAAGAAATCTTCTGCACCCATGGCTGTTTTGTTGCCCTTGTCTCGCTCGGATCTATACCCAGTTTATAGGCATGGATCTGACAATCTACACTTGCTTTCCTACTGCACTAAACTCTACTTTCCATCTTTATTTTTAAACAACTTTTTATTAGAAACTGTAATCTTTATTACTTTTACCAACTTCTTCAACATTTTATTAAAGAATATTAGGAGGGGGTTGTGGAAAAGATATTGGAAACAAGTATCAAAGTTATAATAAATAAGAATTGTTTGAGTAGGTTCCAGTTCCCTCTCCCCACCCAACTCGGCCTGTGAAGAATTTCTAAATGACTCCTAAACCTGTTAGGTCTTGGGGAATAACAGAACAATAAAGGAAAGTCAGCATGAATGATTATATGCAAAAGGGCCTGGCATGATTGCAGACTCTCCCAATAGAAAAGATTACTATTATAGGTATTATTGTAAATGATTTAAGGAAACTCTAAGGCAGACATGCCCTTTTCCCCCCTACTAAGAGGAGAAGTGGCCCGATTAGGTCCCTATGCCTTCTGATTCAGTGGTCATTATCCCCTTACCTCATCCCCTCTAGGTGCACCGCTTTCATCTCTGGGAAACTGGGCACCTACCCAAGAGTACAGTTTCCAGTTCCCGCAATTACAATCAGCTTAAGTCTTGCTACACTGCTTAGATGATACACTGTTTTGATGTTTTTGTTTAAATCTGCACGTAATGCTCTAGACCTAGAAAAATAGACTTAGCTATATTTGTTAATCAGATGAATAGTAACCATGGCAATTTTAGAATCAATAATACGGAAACTGCAAGTAACCAGGCATGAGAGAACATTTTGAGAATTAAGTCGTGTTTGTTCGGAAACGCCAGGGAAGCCAAGCAAGCATAAGTGCAAAAAATTAGTGATTGCTAAGGTGCCAATAATCTAATCTTTAAAGATTGACCTTTATGTAATCATTATTTCTGAAAAAATTAAATGATCTAATCTTTGTGAAACTGCGTACTCAAAACATATATAACCTTGGTAAACGTCAATAAAACAGGCCAGGCTCAGCTTTTGCTAGTGTCTGTGTCTTCATTCTGTCAGTCGCCGACGCCGTCCATCCTTCAGGGACTCCTGGACTTGCTGGAGCTGGACTCTGGCAGCTTTTTTTTGGTGGTGGTTGTTTAAGTTCATGGTGTAAATCAAAAGGAGCTAGGACGTTAGAAAGACCTTGGCGAAGTTAAGCATCCTGGAAATGGGCAAGTTTCCTCATAGCTTGAGAAAAATTAAAAAAGGACAATCTGACTCTATACCAGAACTGCTGACAGGTTAGTGTTTTGAAGCCTAATGTGAAGGAACTGCAGGTCCTTTCCTGATACTTCAGTGATAGTCAAATGAAGTCAGATTCAAATCTTCATTCACCTAAAACTTAATTTAGTTTGAGAGGTAGAAATTCAGCTTATTCCTACAACATGATGCAGCCAGCTGTTCCAACTGCATTCACTGAGGTGCCCATCGTTTCCAGTGTGGCTGAAATGTCACCTGTATTAGCTATTGACTTCTCTGCCTACCACCACTTCTCCCTGCCTCCTGGGAAAACTACAAACCAGGACACCACTCTGGCCGCAGAGTGAGCAAAGGACCAATTAGAGCAATTAGGATCCTTCCCAGAGACTTTTTTACCTGGAGGTAGTAGCAGAGAGCTTTTTGCTTTGTTCTTGAAGCTCTAAGGAAGTAAATCTAGATGCCTGATGACGAGGTAGCCACAGATCCTGACTGTGCTGAGGGCTTCCAGTTCCCTAAGCCAATTCTAACCTGGCCCTGGTTTCAAAATGTGGCCACTGAATATTCCTTTTTGTTTACGCTAGATATACTTGGGTGTCTATTACTTGAAATTGAAAAACCATGTTATTATATATTAAATTTTTAAATGTATTTCAGTCTATTTTTAGTTTCCACTGTTTCCACTGATCTACTTATCTCTTCTCTAGAACTGAACTGTTTCAATTTCTTTACACTTGTATCTTTTAGGGCTAATACCCCATCATTATACTTGATACAGCCTTTCAGTTGGATTGACCTAGAGAAACACTGATTAAGGGTAGGAGAGATTGTCCTGGGAGCAGATATAGGGATTCTACTTTCTATAAAGGTACGCAGCCAACCACACCACCTCTAATTGTAAATTAATAAATTAAGTTGGGATTATTAATCAGTCTCTTATAAATAAATTGGTCACCAGGAATAAGGGCTTACTTACAGTCTTACTTGAGCAAAGTAATAATACTAGGGTTTCTAGATTTAAAAAAACTGGACACTTGACCATAGACCAATGTGGACACACCCCGATGACTGGGCCCAAGCAGCCAGCAGGCTGGCCAGACGCTCTTTTAGTCTTTTTAGCTGACAAATGAAATATGTGAGTGAAGCCCAAGATTTTAAGACATTAGGATGCCATACTTTGACTCATATAAAGTAGGATGTGAATGAGATGTAATGCTAGGGATAAAATCAAGGCCAGGTGAATTACTTAGGAAGGCACAGAATGGGAAAATTCTACCAAGACAGTGTGGAATGGTTTGGTACACAGCCTGGGTCTGAATTCCTGCTCTACAAAATTAGTACACAACTTTGGGCAAGTTAATTTCTCTGTGTCTCAGTTTACTTATCTGTAAAATGGGGATGATAATAATAGTACTTGCTTTACAGGGTTGCTGTAAGGATTAAATTAGTGACATAAACTACTTTTAACTGTGCCTGGCATATAGCAATTACTAGGTAAATGACTGCTAATTATAATTGTCGAAAATGCTAAGGCACAAAGAACTTAGACTGGATCTATTTGCAAACCTTCCAGTGGATGTCTCAAGCAGGTGAGTAAAATTTAAACCAGTTTAGTACTCATAAACATTGCTAGTTATTGCCTTTTTTTTCCTACAGATAACCAGTCATCTTCATTTGAGTTATAACTCTGAAAAGGGAGAGGGGAAAGGCAATATTTGTGTTTAGAGAATCTTTGAATTTTTAATTTGGGTGGTATTCATTCTTCACCGAGATTCCTTGTTTGAGCAGTGAACTGTGGTAGGTGCTATGTGGCATACAAAGAAGATAAAAAAGGGCTCAACCCTTCAGATTTCAAAACATTAAAAAAAGTCATGGGTGTAAATGAGGGGCTCAGAATACATATAGGAGGGAAAGATGTATGTATGGGTGGGGGTGAACATGAACCTGGGCAATTTCATCGAGGAGACAGTATTTAAGCATTTTTAGCTACCACCTGAAGTACACAGTACATTTTAAAGATAATTTTCCATGCTCTGGGAATAGCTTAAAGCTGTTAGGAAGTGGAGGATCTGGAAATTCTGGGAAAAACTCTGAGATTTCAAATAGTCCAGTTTGATGAAAGAAATGGGTAAGAGAATAATGAAAGATTCTGGCTGCAAAAGTAGGCTGGAGATATGTTGAGGAAGTTGGATTTCATTTGTGGTGGACACTAGATTTCTGAGCAGAGAATTAACTGTAAGTACTGAAGAAAATGGATTATTAGTGGGAAGGTTATTGCAATTATGGGTGAGAGATATATTAAAACATCATCCATAGTTCTTAAGGTATAATTAAAATGTATTTTTTTCATTTATAAACTACAGGGAATCTTTAATAAAGCATATGTACAATAAATAATTCATATCTGAAAATGCTCATCAGATAGCTTCATGCCTTTTCAATGGAAGAGGCCACAGTGCCAGGGAAATCAGGAGGCAATCTTAGTAACTCTTCTACTTCTTCTTGCAAAGCCTCTGCTTTTTCATGCAACAGCATCTACGTTAAAAAATCAAGTCATGAGGCCAAAATATGCATTGCTAGAGAATTACTAACATTTCTATCACCATCTATTAGACACCTGAATCTTTACACATCAGAAATTGAGACATTAAAACTAATAATGAGACTGAAAAATAGCCACTTAAGAACAAGCAATTATAGTAAATGAGGCTGAAGCATTTAGTGAAAGCCATTTTAGCTGATCATTGCATTTGGAATACCAAAAATAAAAGAGCTTTAATACTTTCAAAGATTTGTTTTATTGAAGACTCAGCCACTTAAAAATGCACTTTAAATCTATAAAATCTATGACAATTTTGCAAAAATTGTATTAGCTCTTGGAAATGTTATACTTTCTATATGCATTTATTAGTTCTCAAAATTTAGTATGCTATCTTTTAAAAACCTCTCAGTGTTTCAAAGTTTTATTAAAGCTTCTAAAACTTACATGGTTATTTTCAAAAGAAACCAGGAAAGAGCAAACAAAGTACTTCTAAACATGGCACATATTAGATGTCAATGAACATTTGCTAAATAATGATTTTTTTCCCCTTTCTTAAAACGTTTGGCCAAATAACAGAGAGGGAAAAAAATCATGACACAAAAGTGAAAGTGAAAATCCCACTCTACTAATTAGATATATGCATAGTACATAGCATTATATAGAAAAGAGATTAAAATGTAACTAGGTAAGCTTCCCAGTAGCTGAGGTAATGGTGACTATGTAAAATGAATTTCCCGACACATCATCTAAAAACTACACAAGAAAAAGAACAAGTAAACCACACCAAACTCCTGTGCAGCATTACTAGAATACAGAGAATACCATCAATATCAAATTATGTGCAACTAAAAAAAATCTACCAATTTCCAGCAGAGCCATTTCTCAAGCTCCTACATCAAGTATTTGCAGATATAAAGGTGGGGTTGATAAAAACTAATGGAAAAGCAAGAGGGAAACAGAGGGTCTTGGATAAAATATAAGCACCTCCAGAGAGAGAAAGGCTACTCAAGTACAAAAATACTGAGGAAAGTCTATTGGTAGGTTAAACCATGGTGTATAGGAAGGGACTGAAGTGCGTGGAACTCTAGAAGTCAGCTGGGGAAAGGCAATGCTTTTGGGGGAAAGAATGGGTAAAAAGGGAGAGGTCCCTCTGGAAGCTGAACAGTGAGGGGAAAAGAAATAAGGGGATAATTTAGGATCTTGTAGGACAAAAGGAAGCTAAAAAAATCAAAGCATACAGCTCTCTTACCCCAAACCCTTCATTAAAGTAACTATACTTTGCTACAACGGACATTAAGAAATTCTTGAAGTAGGAGTCTCATAAACCACTCCAGATGGCCATTTCTATCTAAGAAATGCAGAGGAATAAGCAGTTCTCATTATACAAAACTACTATATAAAAAGAAAACAGAAAGTGGGAATCATAGCTCATAAAAATTTCAGCTCACAAAAAATTCTGTCCCTGAAAGCAAACCATGAAGAACAAAAACGGCACCACGCCACTCCCGACTGAGTTAACCTAATGGAATAAGGTCAGCTGTAGTGTTCCCATCTGTGAAATGAAGACGACACGGCTCTGCCCATCTCATAGGGCTGCTGTAAAGATCAATTAAGGTAATATAAACAATGTGAGCACCATCCAAAAAATAAGATGGAAATTTACTTTTTAGCTACCTCTGATCTAGATATGACAATAGTGTAACAACGAAGTGTTTAAAAAAAGCTAAGTAATATCAGGTTACAAGGACAGAACTACAACTGAGATCAAGGAGGAAATAATCCCAAACTGCTCCATAATGGCTTCATCCACATGGAGCAGGAGGGTTAGGACAAACTGGACTGCACCTAGCAAAGGGTAACCCAGGCAGTGAATGGCCTAAAACTAGATTATTTAATACCAAGGAAGGAAAAAAAAAAGAGAAATCATGGAAGCAATGAGAGCTGTTTCCAAATGTGAAAAACTGTCATATGAACAAAGGACCAGAATAGTCCCAAGGGAGTAAGTAGTACGGTAATGTAACAGTAGACCTGCTAAGAAGGCAAAATTTAGCCTCAGCATTTTGGGATGCTTTTATAACATTAAGAGTGTCCAAAAATAGAAGTACCTAATTTTTGAGCTTGTAAGCTCCTTGTCAATGAAGGTGTTCAAAGGTGGGAAGACCAGATGTCAGGGATACTGAGGAAAGGACTTCTGTGGAAATGGTGTAAGGAGGCAGAATGCAATGAGTTCCAGAGTTCCCTCTACTTCAATGAACTCCTGAAATTATCTGTTTCTTTAGGAGGTCCTTTTTCTCTTTTTAGCAAGATTGGTGTCATGACAGATGCACTATTTTTATCCACATACTATGAGTATATACATTTGTGTCTATTGTTAAATATTTTTGCTTTTATGTCCTAAGTATAAAAAGATAACACTACAAAATAACATGAAGGTTAAAAAAAATGCTTGCTTTGCTTACCTTTGCTGAAGAAACAATTTGCTTGGCCTGGCGTCTTGATAAATGATCAATTGTCTTTATTAGCACTTCAGGATCTGCATTAGCTAAGTGCACTAGACTTTTATAACCTGCATTGTATAACTGTTTTGCTCGACCCTGAAAGGTATTATAAAAATGAGTAGGATCAGATTTTGGGACTAGGAAAAAATAATTAAGTGTCTTACTGGAGGGAAAAATTTCACATGCAACAGAGAGGAATAAACTGAGATAGTATAGTAAATATGATGATGTAACATATCAGAATCTGAGGAATTTTAAAAGATGTGTTTAGGTGATTCCAATCTGATTGCAAGATAGCTTTCCATGCAGATTAAGTCAACTGATATTTACAATCAGGAAGGAGAATTCCGTTAAGGCAATTAGGTGTTGGGGGCATTATTTTAGTCTTCCAGCCAGACTGTTCTAGTCCAGTATACTTAAAATGTTGTCACCATTTATTCAGGGCAGTAACGTGGGGGGGGGGGGGGGGCAGTAACGTGTGTGTGTGTGTGTGTGTGTGTGTGTGTGTGTGTGTGTGTGTGGAAGAAAACTGAAATCAAGGGTTGGATAAAAACAGAAAGCTGAGAAACCACCTTTTCTCAGGATACCTTTTTTCACTACCTTAGGTAGTATAAAGAACATTGTTATCACTGAATCACCACTACTTTAAGTAAGCACAGTCTAAACTGACAGAAGGTAATTCTTTACTGGAGTGGAGGAAGAAGAGACGCTGAGGAGTGGTAGCACACATATACTTGTCACCTTTATCTCTACTGTTATTAATTTTTTTTAATGTGATTTTTCATTAGGACTGCTCCCAAATTAACAGGGGATCTGGGATGCCATGGCAGCTATTTATTAAAAAAAAAAAAAAGACTCCAATGACAAATGAGCAGTAAAGCTGTTGCTGGCCCTTACTCGGCGATAAAGCTTCACAGAAGAGTAAAACCTGATTTTTCTGTTAACTGAAATCATGTCAGTTGTGAAACTGGGAAGCTACTAACCTCTAAAACTCCAGTCACTTCCATGAGAGGGATCAGTTCTGCCTTTACACAATACGTCAACTTCTTGGTAAGTTCTACCAAAAGGGCTCTGTAAACCCAAAACTCCTCAAGTTCCTGCTGAAAACAAAGAAACAAAATTTAAATCTGGTAAGTTATTTCAAAGTTTAGTTTGTGTGGTAGAGGGCTCAGAGAGGCTGTTCCCTTATGTAAATTCTGGAACTTGGATTAAGCCAGAGATGAACAATGAATAAGTAAAATTATTATGAGGAAACATGGCAGAGACTCTGAGGAATTTGTTGAAGTGGTTTGGGGATGAGGAAATAGATTGAAAATCAACAAATTGAGACAATTTAAGAAGAGTTCTATTCACTTTTATCAAACACCAGCAAGTGAATGAATAGTTTTTCTTTCCTAAATGACTGAAAACAATTCTTACCTCTGGGAACTTATCCTGAAGACAAAATACTAAAATGGAAGGATTCAAATACACGATAATACTCAATGCAGCAATATTTAAAACAATAAAAATATGGGAAACATGAGTCAGTAACTGTTAAAGCTGGGTGGGTAAATGGGTATTAGTTACATTATTTTGTCTTCTTTTGTACATGTTTGAAAATTTCTGTAATAGTAGTTTTTTTTTTTTTAAAGATCCCTTTCTAACCTTTGGGTGTCACTGTTAGAGTATGTGAGGCATGGAATGGTATTAGCTAGTCATTTGTGACCACTGGGAAAGTACAGTGTATTAAAGGTGGCAGAGTTAAAAAGAAGAAAAGAAAACCTTGAGCAGAACTAGGGAATCAATCACCCCGGAATTGCCTTAGCTCTAGCTTTCCTCTTACATAAAATAATCTTTTTTCCTTATTGTTTAACTTCTATTGAGTTTTCCTATTAACTGTAGTTAAAGGCACCTTAACAAATACAACTGGTATATCACTTACATAGCTTTTTAAAAAGAAAAAACACCTTAAAATATTAAAAATACATTCATGAGGGCACAAGTTGTCAGGCAGATTTGTTCCTAGGATCCATCATCAAATTACAGTAGTCTTCCAAGTTCAACTTATAGATTCTTTTACCTGGACAGTTCTGTAAGACTAAAGTCCTTACAGTTCTAAGTAAAACAAAGATATAGAATATTAGGGAAAGTATCTTTAAATATAAAGAACAACAAACATAGGAAATATATTCCTTATTACTCATAATTTTTGCCTACTTCTTAGCTAGTATGTGATTAAGAAGTGTAAGCTAATAGTAAAAAATCAGCAAATGTAGAAGGTATTTAGAAAAGTAGATTTGCTAAAATAATTATCATTCAATCCAAAGTCAAGTATTTTTTGATTATTTGTTCATTAGCATATATGGTAGAATAACTGCCACATAAATACAAACAATATTGAGATTTAAGATAGGGAAAATGAAAAAGACTTTAAAAATAGAATTCATGGGGGAAAAGTTTTTTTTTTATTAGAATTAACTTTTTTTTAAAATATAATTTATTTTATTATCATTAATCTACAATTACATGTGCAATATTACGGTTATTATACTACCCCTTAATCAGGTCCCCCCCACCAACCCCATTACAGTCACTGTCCATCAGCATAGTGAGATGCTATAGAATCACTACTTGTCTTCTCTGAGTTGTACTGCCCTCCCCGTGCCCCCCCAACCTTACATCTACTAATCGTAATGCCCCTTTTTCCCTCTTATCCCTCCCTTCCCGCCCATTTTCCCCAGTCCCATTCCCTTTGGTAACTATTAGTCCGTTCTTGGGTTCTGTGAGTCTGCTGCTGTTTTGTTCCTTCAGTATTTTTTCTTTGTTCTTATACTGCACATATGAGTGAAATCATTTGATACTTGTCTTTTTCGGCTTGGCTTATTTCACTGAGCATAATACCCTCTAGCTCCATCCATGTTGTTGCAAATGGTAGGATTTGTTTTCTTCTTATGGCTGAATAATATTCCATTGTGTATATGTACCACATCTTCTTTATCCATTCATCTACTGATGGACACTTAGGTTGCTTCCATTTCTTGGCTATTGTAAATAGTGCTGCAATAAACATAGGGGTGCATCTGTCCTTTTTCAAATTGGGCTGCTGCATTCTTAGGGTAAATTCCTAGGAGTGGAATTCCTGGGTCAAATGGTATTTCTATTTTGAGTTTTTTGAGGAACCTCCATACTGCTTTCCACAATGGTTGAACTAATTTGCAGTCCCACCAGCAGTGTAGGAGGGTTCCCTTTTCTCCACATCCTCGCCAACATTTCTTGTTGTTTGTGTTTTGGATGTTGGCCATCCTCACTGGTGTGAGGTGATATCTCATTGTGGTTTTAATCTGCATTTCTCTGATGATTAGCGATGTGGAGCATCTTTTCATGTGCCTGTTGGCCATCTGAATTTCTTCTTTGGAGAAGTGTCTATTCATGTCCTCTGCCCATTTCTTAATTGGATTATTTGCTTTCTGTTTGTTAAGGTGCATGAGTTCTTTATATATTTTGGATGTCAACCCTTTATCAGATACGTTTTTTATGAATATATTCTCCCATACTGTAGGATGTCTTTTTGTTCTACTGATGGTGTCCTTTGCTGTACAGAAGCTTTTCAGCTTGATATAGTCCCACTTGTTCATTTTTGCTTTTGTTTCCCTTGCCCGGGGAGATATGTTCATGAAGAAGTTGCTCATGTTTATGTCCAAGAGATTTTTGCCTATGTTTTTTTCTAAGAGTTTTATGGTTTCATGACTTACATTCAAGTCTTTGATCCACCTTGAGTTTACCTTTGTGTATGGGGCTAGACAGTAGTCCAGTTTCATTCTCTTACATGTAGCTGTCCAGTTTTTCCAACACCAGCTGCTGAAGAGGCTGTCATCTCCCATTGTATATCCAAGGCACTTTTATCAAATATTAATTGACTGTATATGTTTGGGTTAATGTTTGGATTTTCTATTCTGTTCCACTGGTCTGTGGGTCTGTTTTTGTGCTGGGGGAAAAGTTTTTAAAAAATTGAGCATAGAAACAAATATGGAAAGGATTATTATGCCACTCAAGAAGAAATTAAATGTAACAAAAATGCCTTGGATTATAAATTCATCAAAAAAAATTATCTGAATAGAAATGTCTGGTAAATTTTTTTGGGCTATTTAAGGAAATTCTGATAAAGCCTCTTTTAGTAAAATCATAAACAAATTTATCCCAAATGCATATGGCCAAAATAAAGTTTTCTTCCTGAATTATTTTATAAAATATTTGATGTAGAAACGTAAAGTGGCTTCCTGACACTGGAAGTAAAAATGGACAATTACTGTGGCAATCAAGAGAAGACGGTACCAAGTAGTCACAAGATAGCTGCTGGATAGTGTAACATACCATACAAGTACTTTACATGGGACCATGTATATCAATGGAGAAATGTCATTTTGAGAGTTGATTACAAACACTTGAAACTTCTATTTGCAGTGGTTCTAAGAGTTAGGATAACTAGGTTCTTGTTCACTATATATTTTAGCTGGTTTTATCTTTTTTGGATCTTTACCATAAATATGTACATAATATTTTTAAAAGCAAATAAATGCAAAAATATATTTTAAATAAATTTTGAGTGCTTTGTAATAGCAGAATAAGTCAACAATAAGAAAATACTAACTGGTTTATGAGTTTAGAAATAGTTAAAACAAGAAGATGCACAAAGCATATATCATCTATTTAACAGAATTACCTCACAGAAATGAAGCACACAAGATGCAAATGCAGCAGCTCCAGTGAGAAGATTCTGGATATATCCTCGAGGCATATTAAATTTTTCAGACACACTCCAAACATTGGTCTCTTTGAGCAAGGTATAAAGAACAAAAGACAGGTATAGTCTGTTGACAATATCCTTGTCCACCTTCTAGAAAGACACAATCAAATAAATTTATGTACTGGACCTGCTAAAAATGTAACATCATATTCAAATTGGACAAAAGGTAAAATTAATGAAGTTGTATTACAGGAGAGTAGGATAAAATGATACATAGAAATAAAATTCAAGTCTAACACTTGTGCTTTTGATTAACTCAAATCATCATTTTTTCCAAGTATAAAAAGAGAGATATATCAAATTATTTCCAATTTAAATTAAACTTCCTTCTATAGGGAGTGTACTGCATTGAATTTTGAGCCACCCTACCCCAACGATATGTTAAAGTCCTAACCCTGGTACCTGTGAATGTGAACTTATTTGGAAATAGGATTTTTGTAGATGCAGTTACTTAAGGATCTTGATGAAGTCATCCTGAACGTACAGGGGGCCCTTCAGGGCTCTTTTATCAGTGACTGGTGTCCTTATATGAGGAGAAGACACAGAGTGACAGAGACAAGGAGGTGACATGAAGATGGAAGCAGACACTGGAGGGATGCACCTGCAAGCCAAGGAACACCAAGGATTGCTGGCAACCAGCAAGAGCCAGGAGAGAAGCAAGCTACTTTCCTCCTTGGAGCCTCCAGGAGGAAGCAACCTGGCCAGCATTTTGGTTATAGACTTCTGGCTTCCTGAACTGTGAGAGAATAAATTTCTGTTGTTTTAAGACACTCAGTTTATTCTAACTTGTTATGGTAGCTCTAGGAAAAGAACATAGGAAGGAAAGAAACTGGGTCAAGCTTTACATTTAAGGTGGTATTTTTAGGTTATATATTTATGTGAACGTGATTATAAATTTGACCAATGCATTTATTTAGATAAATATGTCAAAAAGGTCATCAGCTAACTACTCTTAGTTTCTTATAAACTATGGGTAAATGTTAGATTGTATGATTTCTACAGGCCATGATAAAGAATTAATGTTTCCAAAGTTAGCACACTGAAAGAAAAAAACGCTTCCTATAATTGACAATTTCTATTCTGTGTATCTGCTTCTGACTGTGGTTCTAATGACTATATTTCATGTATAGTATTTCATAGCTATTATCAAGCTAACTTAGAAACTGAGTAACTCATGCTTAAAATCAGAGGAAAAAAAGGATGAACTAGAAAAAAAGGATAACATAAAATTATTTCTCGACTATAGAAGGAAAGAATGTTTGAGGTGAGAACTTAGGGTGACATATCTGAAGGATGTGTGAATTACAGATTCTGCATGTTGATACTGGATCACCCTTTTAATTAAGCTGAAAAAGCAAGATAGTTGAATAACCAGTAGGAAAAGACTGCTTTTTCATTTCCCAATTTTAGTGCACCTTCATTATTAAGTATACATTAAGTAAATGTAGATTTTTGCTTAGAATGTATCTTCTAAGCCAAGAAAAATGATATAATTATATTACATGGCAAGACAAGACGCTTTATGCCAATTCCAAGAAATATTTAAAGAAAAGAGGTTTGTGGGGGATGTGTTCTTATTCAATGTGGAGAAATCAATTAGATTTTAAGTATCACATTCTCTAGAATTAAATGATATTTTCAAAACATCAAACCAGTAACTAATCCATTTATAATTTAGATAAATTCGCATTTAATTTAAAAAATTTTAATTATTACTTGAACATTTGCTGACTACATTTCAAAAATGTAACAAAAATTCTGATTCAAGTTAAAAAAAGATGCATTATTTTAATAAGATTTTTTAAGTGTTATTATTTGGCAGTGAGTTCCAAATTAACATCATTTTGTTTTTATTTTGTATTTTAGAGTTGGATATAAAAGGTTTGGTTTAAGAAATCTTTTAATTTAACATTTTGAAGGTATAAACAACATAGACATTTCTGAGGTAAAAGATCCAATCTAAATATTATGATAACATGAATGCTGAAGTACTATATATTTATAATTTTATGATACAGCAATACATGGGACAGTGCACCATTCAATTCAAATGCAAGTAAACACCATCTTCCCTTTTTCAAAATGAAATGTTATATCTATGTAAATTTAAAAAATATAAGGAGAAATGATGGATAAGATAATTAGGTTTCAATGAAGATTAGATTACCAAAGAAAATGAAAAATGAAAAATGCATATTCTGAGGTGGGAGAGATACTACCTTATGGAATTTGAAGGCATGTTTACCAGATAATTATTTCCACTTCTCTTCAAGTCAGCGTATGCATTAGACACTTGCTTCATGTTTGCTGATCAAACTTTAAAACACCAAAATACAAGGTATCACACCCAAAAGAGTATTAGCTTACCTACTTTAACCTTCTAAATGCTTTATGTACTCTTGAGTACCAGAATTAGGACTTCTTTGAGGACAGCAAAACACAACGAGAAAAACCACAAACTTGTCTTGTCTCAGAATCCCTGATACCAAATAGAATGCTTAATAAAAAGTTTCTGGAAAATACATTTTTTCTCCCATGAACTGAACTTATTTCAGGATTATACAGTATTGTGAAAATATTTTAGAAATATTTTACAATTTTTATAAGCCTAAGAAAAATTGATGAGTAAGCTTTACCTTTCCCTCTGTTAAAAACCTTACATGTGCATGACAGAAAATTTCAGAAATAAGAAAGGTACCAAAAAAAAGGCTATCACACCACACAGAAATAAATATTACTTTTAAAAATGCTTAAATTTCTGGTCCTCAGATATTCTGAATAGTAATATGGGAATTACATTAATTTAACAATATGTGAAACAAATGTGAAACAAAAAGATCAAGTCAGCAAAGATGACACAGCATTCATTTTGCTAAATGAACTTATTTAGGAAGGAAAAGAAGATTAAAGTACCTTCTTGATAGCTTGACCTGATGCTTTCTTCCCAATAAAGTTTTCAGAGACTCCGAGAAGAGAAGCTACATTTTGTTCTGTTGGACTGAGCTGGTTAAACTACAAAGAAATGAGTAAACATATAGAAAAATCAAATTATGACTATAAAAATGTTTGCCATTTGAAACAAATGCAGTATTTCCTGTGATATCACATTTTCATGATTTATAAGTTTTATTTACAAATATTGCAATCTTAAAATATATATTATTAAAATATAACATACTTTAGTGGAATTATTTAAATACACGGTCACAAGAACTGTGACCATTGCTCATGGTTTCCATGGACTATGAGATTATGTTTAATACTGGAGATGCCTGGGGAAGGGGAAGAGGGAAAGCTTTTGAAAATAACTGCATTATATAGTATCACTTAAAAAATTCACAGCAACTACAAAAAAATGCAACATTAAAAAGTTTCCTGTAATTAAAAGCTGTATGCTGCTTCTACCTTATGTGTGTTTATACATCTACCCTGTTCACAGTAAAATCAAAGAAGACTGTACTCTACACCTGGCTTGGAAACAGGTAAGGCAGTCGCATCCTGTTACTGGTGATAAAATGGATATTTCTTCTCAGGAACTGACGTCACTGGGTTTGGTCATCATGCTTGGTTCTGATAGAGTTTTCATGTAACTAAACTCTCAATCATCAGAGACCCTGGTTTTCTGTACATTTTCGGTATTATAAAATGTAGTGATCACCAATCCTAAGAGCAACTATTGTTGGGGGAAGGGGACCAGGCATGATCGTTTTTTTCTTTTCTGCACCTTTCCTTATTTTTTTGATAATGAACATGTTTATATTTAACAGAAAAGTAACATTTAAGTTAAACAAACAAAAAATGCTGTTGCCATATTACTATTTTAAAAACTTAAATACAAAGGACCCAATTTCAAACATGTTTTAACAGAGAAAAAAAAGTAAATAATCACTTGACAAAAATCACATCATCAATAAACTAAGTAGACTGTATTGAAGAGTCTTAGATTCTCACCTGCCTGAAGTATATCATCCAGTCAGGGTGACACTGAGAAGCCATTTCATAGGGAGTTGTTAAGTAAATCAGATGAAGAAAGCTTTCAAGCACAAGTCCCTCAAGACCTTTCTTCAAGTCTCTGTAGAGAATGTCACAATAAGCCAAATCTATAGTTCCTAAAGGAAAGATACAAATATTTCATCTTTCATAATTACCAAAGGGGGAAAGAGGTGATTTTAAAGAAAGTCCTGTTAAGAAGTCACTGAAATATATTTATTTGTAATATAATATATTATATAAATAACTTGGCACAACTACTTTGGGTCATTTTGATATGATAGTATCCATCAACACGTAATAAGTACATACCTTCTGACCTGATGACTCTATTTTTGAAAATCTAACCCAGACAAATATTTCCATAGATATCCCAAAGTACATGAATAGAGGTGCCTATGCAACCTTGTTTATAATTGAGAAGAATCAGAAATAGTGCAAATGTCCATTAACAGAGGAATGATCCAATAAATGAAGGTATCTCTATTATAGATGACTATCATATCAAAAGAAAAATGAGGTAGATTTAAAGCGACTGACATATTAAGAAGCTCATGATATTTTTAAGTGAGAAATGCAAGCTGCCAAAAAAAACCACTATGATTCCATTAAATGGCTATTTACATATGCATATAGGTATGTGTATATAAATATATGTATACACATAAAAATATTTGGAAGGGTACATATATATATAATTTTTAATAATGGAAGCCCCTAGGAGAGTAGAAATGGGACAGGAGTATGTGGTTTTCCTTTACATAATTTGAGTTCTAATGGTATTTTTAAACAACAGAAATGTATTATTTTTCATTAAGTAAATTATGATATATCAATTAAGAAACTATTCACTGTCATGGACCAATTACTATTACATTAAGCAAAAAAAGCAAGTTCCAGAACAACATAAATGATTATATTTAAAATTATATGTCTTTAAAATTAAAAGCCTAAAAAATATTAAACCTGTATACATGCATATGCACTGAAATAAAATGTATAGAAAACTCCTGGGAAGACATACAACAAACTGTCCTTGGCAGGATATTCAGATTTGCATGCTTGCTGGGGGAGGGAGGATGCTGGAGGGATGGCCATTGTCTATATACTTCTGCAGTATTCTAAATTACTTGTAATTCAAAGCACTTTCCAACTTTTTTAATTGAAGCAGTTTAACAGTTTGTAAGATTAATGTTATTAGTAGGAAGTTACAAATAAAGTAAAATAAAATTAAAGTAAAATAATTTAATTTCTACTTTTTCCACTGCACTTCCTCAGATTAATAATGAGATTTAGGTAAACTCTTACCCTTAAAAGAAGCTCTTCCCAACTTTGTAACATGAAAAGTACATTGGAACTCTTCTTCGGACTTATAAATAGTGTCTTTCTGTACAAGACCCTTTTCCATTACAAGAGTATCTTTTTGTAGGAGTCCTTTTTCCATCAGGTATCTAAGGGAGTCGACAATTATTTCCCAGAGACTTTTTTCTTTCAACAAAATCTTTTGCTGAACACCAAAAAACGTACCATTCATAAAGTGATATATGTCACCAATATTTGTTGTAATCTGAAACAATTCAGGACATCATTAGAACATTTTCTTTAATTTAAGCATCATTTTGAAGGTACATTAATCAAGGTGATGACTCATTTCCATACCTCAAAGTTATTGAAATAAAAAATTAGTATAAACGTTACATACTTGTATATATAAAGGAAATTTTATAATGGCACTTTAAATTAGCAAGAAAAAACAATTTAATGAAGATGGTTATCATATTCATACTTTTTATGAAATTAACATATTTTTCATTCAAAAACTCCTGAGGTTTTTGAATAACTGACACAATATATCTCCAAAGTTGCATGCACTCTGTTTACTCCCCAACCAATTATCACTAATTCCCACTCAGCCTCCTCCAGAAATCCTCCCTTTACCTCTCTCCAGCTACCCATGAAATCATTCTTTAGCTCTAAAAACCGTATTAAAAACAAACAAAACAAAACACAACTGAAAGTCTCCACCTCCCTGATGTATTTCCTAAAAATAAACAGCAGTTTTCTATCTCTTTTTATCTCTTAGTCCCATCTTTCCCTGTTCTTTTGTTGCCTTTTTCTCTTCCCTTCTTATTTCCTACTTAGAACTTATAATGGCAATTTTAAGTAATACTTGACTCTCCATTTGGTGTTCACATGTAGAGTTGACTCTGAATTTGAATAACTTTATATTAGCCAATTTTATTGAAACCAGCATGTTATAGTAAGATATAGTCAATCAATAAGTGCATTTCTTTCTCTTAAAATGCTGATGATATTTCAACTGGAAAACTTAAGTAGTTATTTCAGATCAAACCAATAAAAGGATGACAAAACATTATGGAGCATAGACATTTCCTAGTGCTTCTCCTCCTGTTAATCAAAATCATTTCTAATATAGTATTCCATTAGGCTAGAATTGCACTTTTAAGATATTCAAGAATTGATACTCAGTTTCCAGATTATCAGCGTACTTAGTTTCTATATTGTTTTCTACTTGGTTAATTACAGTTAGCACTAGGGATAAAAAAGAATAAAAACCTTTACATGATCCTTCTAGCTACCATCATGTTATCTTTCTGCTCCTCTGAAAAACTTTTAGACACAGTGATTTAAGCCACCTTGGCCAGCCTCTGCCTCTGGCCCCCACAGCTTTGCAAAGCTGGATTCTCCACTGTTGCCCCCACCTGCAAGTTCCCCATGTCCAACTACAAAGTCAATCTACTCCTTAATTCAAGTATTTACTGAGTGCCAACCACATGCCAGACATTGTGCTAGGCATTGGGATTCTGTAATTAATGAAAAGAAAGGTACTAACAAAAATAAATTCACAAACTGACAGGTGCTATTAAAGGAAAAGAATGTAGTTCTATAAAGCATACAACAGACTGACTGGACTCAGGCATAGAGAGGCTTCCCTGAGAAAGTGTATTTGAGTGGGAGTTAACTAGACAAAGGAGTGGGTGAGAGTGAAACCAGGGATGGGGAGGGAAGATGAGCAAGTCCCAGGCCTGGGGAGCACTGGAGTAGGAGGAAGCACAGTATGTCTGACAAATGAAAACAGAAAGCCACTATGTGTGGAGTACAGAAAACAAGTTTAGTGATCAAAGAGGATGGAGCTAAGCAGAGTCCAAATCTACCATGGTAGGTTATGATAGGGAATTTGGGCTTAATCCTAAAAACAATAGACACAACCACTGATAAACTTGAAGCAGAAGGGGGTGGCACATTCAGATTTTACATTTTGAGAAGATTAATCTGTGTGTAGAGTTATTTGAAGGGGACAAGGGAATGTAAGGCAGGATGGATGCAATGAGACTAGTTAGGACACAATTACAGAGATCCAGGCAGGCACCGCAGTAGCATGGACCAGAGTGTACAAGTGCAGAGATATGGTCCAAAGCAGCCTGTATAATCTACCTCTCTTTGCGTCCAATTTGTTTTTTTGTAAATGGGGAGTTTTATTACTTCAAAAGTATGCAAGGATCAGAGATAAAACATAGTGTCTGAAAAACGGTTGTGATAAATAAATGATATTTGGAAGCTCCCTGAATCTTATACTCCTACCATTGTTACATTCTCTTATTAATTCCTGGAGTCTCCTTCTCTTCCACTAAAGCATGGACCTAGTCTCTCCAGGGTTGCTCATCTCTGCCCTCCTGCCACCTGATCTCACAGTAACCAAGCCACAGATCCTGCTCTTCTTGCCTCTCACCCCTATCCCACCTGGTTGCTCCTGTCCAGAGGACTTGACTTCTGCTTCAGTTCTAACTCTAAAGATTAGGTCCTGGTTCTCCATCCTGTCTAGAACTCCAGCCTTCGTCCATAGCTGCGGCTCTGATGTGAATGCCTACCCCAAGGTGTAAGAGGAACTCATATGGCCTGTCCTCTTCAGGACACTAGCCTCCTGGGCCCACTAGCTGGAATTCTGCCTCCTATGGGCAGGGTTGGAACAACAGCTGCCTACCTGCTAATCCCCTGCAACTTGCTGCTGTGCTTCAGTTGTTAAAACAGAACTTAAAATGAAACTTGTGCCCTGTGGATCTTGTATCCATCCCCAGGCCCCTAAAACCCCAACCTTGGCGCCAAGTCAGCGAGTCTCCCTGTTACCTGGGTGCTCTGGTCTCAAGTGAAATCCCAACTCCCTCCTACTCCACTGCCTCTGCTGAGTCCTAACTCATGACATAACTCATGATATCTGCCAGATGTATGCATTAGGAATACTTCTCCCCCCTTTTTTTAGCAGTGCCTTTGAAGAGAATTTTTAAATTATGACAAAGCCATTTGATTCCTTCCTTTCACGGTTTATGTTTATTTCCCATGTAAGAAATCTTTGTCGACTTCCGGGAAGATGGCGGTGTGAGCAGGGCGGCAGAAATCTCCTCCCAACACTATATTTATCTACGAAAACACAGCAAATACATCTATTCCTAAAAGAGAGACGAGAATACACAGGAAAGCGCACAGCGTGCAGCTACACCCGAGAGCACTCGGCACCCCAAGAGGCGGGTAAGATATGGAGCCGCGACCCGGCGGGACCCGAGCCCTCCCCCACCCCAGCGCACCGCGGGAGGAGAGGATTCAGAGCCGGGAGGGGGTGGAAGTAAACCCCGCGAAGTAGCCAGCCCCGGTGATCTGCGCGGGGAGCGCTGACCCACATTGCGCAGTGCAGCGGAGATTGGAGAGACAGAGGGGCAGGATCTGAGCAGGGAACACGCCAGGGTGCTTGCAGCCGGCTCCCGGGAAGGAAAAAAAAAAAGTGCGCGCTTTCTTCAGTGGTCTTAAAGAGACAGGAGCCCAGAGGAGGAGCCGGATCGCCCCAGCACACTCAGCCCAGCAGGCTGGGAGTCCTGGGGAGTTTCAGATGCCTTAGCTGGCGACTGAGGAAGCGTAGCCATACTTAACACTTCTCACTGAGATCAACAGCCTCCTATTCGTTCCCACCCCTGCCAGAGCGATAAAGGGCCCTGCGGAGCGGCACAGTCACAGCTGTGGAATAGTGGGGCAATAGCGCCACCTAGAGCATTCCCACAGAATCTACGTCCGGTGGGCATTTTTTTTGTTTTTTTGTTTTTTTTGTTTTGTTTTTGTTTTTTCTTTTCTTTCTTTTTTTTTCTTTCTTTTTTTTTTTTTCTTTTTTCTCTTTTTTTTTCTTCTCTTTTTAAAGTCTTAAAGAGCCCAGCTGACATACGTGGCAACTATCAGTGACCAAATTATACAGCCATGAAAAGACAGAGGAATATGGTTCAGACCAAAATCAACCAGACAACCCCAGAGAGGGAGTCTGAAGGGATGGAAATGCACAGCCTCCCTGAAAAAGAATTTAGAATAAAAGTCATAACCATGCTGATGGACCTACAGAGAAATGTGCAAGAGCTGAGGGAGGAAGTGAGGGAACTGAGGAAAGACAATACAGAAATCAGACAAGCGATCGACGGGCTTAACAGCACAATGGATGAGATGCGAGAGACTGTTAATGGAATAGAAAACAGAGAACAGGAGTACAGAGCAGCTGAGGCAGAGAGAGATAAAAGGATTTCTAGGAATGAAAGAATATTAAGAGAACTGTGTGACCAATCCAAACGGAACAATATTCGCATTATAGGAGTACCAGAGGAAGAAGAGAGAGAAAAAGGGATAGAAAGTGTCTTTGAAGAAATAATTGCTGAAAACTTTCCCTCGCTGGGGAAGGAAGTAGTCTCGCAGTCCACCGAAGCTCATAGATCTCCCAACACAAGGGACCCAAGGAAGACAACACCAAGACACATAATAATTAAGATGGCAAAGATCAAAGATAAAGACAGGGTATTAAAGGCAGCTAGAGAGAGAAAAAAGATCACCTACAAAGGAAAACCCATCAGACTATCATCAGACTTCTCAACAGAAACCTTACAGGCCAGAAGAGAATGGCATGATATATTTAACGTTATGAAACAGAAGGGCCTCGAACCAAGAATATTGTATCCAGCACGATTATCATTTAAATATGACGGAGGGATTAAACAATTTCCAGATAAACGAAAGTTAAGAGAGTTTGCCTCTCATAAACCACCACTACAGGATATCTTAAATGGACTGCTCTAGAGGGAAGCACACCTAAGGCTAAAAAGATGTCACCAGAGGAAAAAAAAAAATCATAGCAAAGAAAGCAGACCATCCAAATACTAACTAAAGGCAAAGAATAAAACACCTATTATAGAAAGAATGGAGGAGGAGGAATAAGAAGGGAGAGAAATAAAGAAACATCAGACTGTGTTTACAATAACTTAACAAGAAAGTTAAGTTAGATTGTTAGATAGTAAAGAAGCAACCCTTGAACCCTTGGTAACCACGAATCTAAAGCCAGCAATGGCAATAAGTACATACCTATCAATAATCACCCTAAATGTAAATGGACTGAATGCACCAATCAAAAGACACAGAGTAACAGAATGGATAAAAAAGCAAGACCCATCTATATGCTGCCTACAAGAAACTCACCTCAAATCCAAAGATATACACAGACTAAAAGTGAAGGGATGGAAAAAGATATCTTCATGCAAACAACAAAGAGAAAAAAGCAGGTGTTGCAGTACTTGTATCAGACAAAATAGACTTCAAAACGAAGAAAGTAGCAAAAGATAAAGAAGGACATTACATAATGATAAAGGGGTCAGTCCAACAAGAAGATATAACCATTATAAATATATATGCACCCAACACAGGAGCGCCAGCATATGTGAGACAAATAGTAACAGAATTAAAGGAGGAAATAGACAGCAATGCATTCATCTTAGGAGACTTCAACACACCACTCACTCCAGAGGACAGATCAACCAGACAGAAAATAAGTAAAGACACAGAGGCACTGAACAACACACTAGAACAGATGGACCTAACAGACATCTACAGAACTCTACACCCAAAAGCAACAGGATACACATTCTTCTCAAGTGCACATGGAACATTTTCCAGAATAGACCACATACTAGGCCACAAAAAGAACCTCAGTAATTTCAAAAATATTGAAATCCTACCAACCAACTTCTCAGATCACCAAGGTATAAAACTAGAAATAAATTTTAGAAAGAAATCAAAAAGGCTCACAAATACATGGAGACTTAACAACACTCTCCTAATTAATCAATGGGTTAACGACCAAATCAAAACAGAAATCAAAGAATATATGGAGACTAATGACAACAACAACACAAAGCCACAACTTCTGTGGGACGCAGCAAAGGCAGTTCTAAGAGGAAAGTATATTGCAATCCAGGCCTATTTAAAGAAGGAAGAACATTCCCAAATGAATAGTCTAAAGACACAATTACTGAAATTGGAAAAAGAAGAACAAATGAGGCCCAAAGTCACCAGAAGGAGGGACATAATAAAGATTAGAGAAGAAATAAATAAAATTGAGAAGAATAAAACAATAGAAAAAATCAATGAAACCAAGAGCTGGTTCTTTGAAAAAATAAACAAAATAGATAAACCCCTAGCCAGACTCATTAAGAGAAAAAGAGAATCTACACACATAAACACAATTAGAAATGAGAAAGGAAAAATCACGACGGACCCCACAGAAATACAAAGAATCATAAGAGAATATTATGAGAATCTATATGCTAACAAGCTGGAAAACATAGAAGAAATGGACAACTTCTTAGAAAAATACAACCTTCCAAGACTGACCAAGCAAGAAACAGAAAAACTAAACAGACCAATCACCAGCGACGAAATCGAATTGGTAATCAAAAAACTACCCAAGAACAAAACCCCTGGGCCTGATGGATTCACCTCTGAATTCTACCAGACATATAGAGAAGAAATAACACCGATTCTCCTTAAAGTTTTCCAAAAAATAGAAGAGGAGGGAATACTTCCAAACTCATTCTATGAAGCCAGCATCACTCTAATACCAAAACCGGGCAAAGACCTCACCAAAAAAGAAAATTACAGACCAATATCCCTGATGAACGTAGATGCAAAAATACTCAACAAAATATTAGCAAACCGAATTCAAAAATACATCAAGAGGATCATACACCATGATCAAGTGGGATTCATCCCAGGGATGCAAGGATGGTACAACATTCGAAAATCCATCAACATCATCCACCACATCAACAAAAAGAAGAACAAAAACCACATGATCATCTCCATAGATGCTGAAAAAGCATTTGACAAATTCAGCATCCATTCCTGATTAAAACTCTCAACAAAATGGGTATAGACGGCAAGTACCTCAACATCATAAAGGCTATATATGACAAACCCACAGCTAACATCATACTTAACGGCGAGACGCTGAAAGCTTTTCATCTAAGATCGGGAACAAGACAAGGATGCCCACTCTCTCCACTGTTATTCAACATAGTACTGGAGGTCCTAGCCACAGCAATCAGACAAAACAAAGACATACAAGGCATCCAGATTGGTAAAGAAGAAGTCAAATTGTCACTATTTGCAGATGACATGATACTGTACATAAAAAACCCTAAAGATTCCATTCCAAAACTACTAGAACTAATATCTGAATTCAGCAAAGTTGCAGGATACAAAATTAACACACAGAAATCTGTTGCTTTCCTATACACTAATGATGAACTAACAGAAAGAGAAATCAGAAAAACAATTCCATTCACAATTGCATCAAAAAGAATAAAATACCTAGGAATAAACCTAACGAAGGAAGTGAAAGACCTGTACTCTGAAAACTACAAGACACTCCTAAGAGAAATTAAAGAGGACACTAACAAATGGAAATGCATCCCATGCTCTTGGCTAGGAAGAATAAATATTGTCAAAATGGCTATACTACCTAAAGCAATCTACAGATTCAATGCAATCCCTATCAAACTACCAACAGCTTTCTTCAATGAACTGGAACAAATAATTCTAAAATTCATATGGAACCACAAAAGACCCCGAATAGCCAAAGCAATCCTGAGAAGGAGGAATAAAACAGGGGGAATTACACTCCCTGACTTCAAGCTCTACTACAAAGCCACAGTAATCAAGACAATTTGGTATTGGCACAAAAACAGACCCACTGACCAGTGGAACAGAATAGAAAATCCAAACATTAACCCAAACATATACAGTCAATTAATATTTGATAAAAATGCCTTGGATATACAATGGGGAGATGACAGCCTCTTCAGCAGCTGGTGTTGGAAAAACTGGACAGCTACATGTAAGAGAATGAAACTGGACTACTGTCTAGCCCCATACACAAAGGTAAACTCAAGGTGGATCAAAGACCTGAATGTAAGTCATGAAACCATAAAACTCTTAGAAAAAAACATAGGCAAAAATCTCTTGGACATAAACATGAGCAACTTCTTCATGAACATATCTCCCCGGGCAAGGGAAACAAAAGCAAAAATGAACAAGTGGGACTATATCAAGCTGAAAAGCTTCTGTACAGCAAAGGACACCATCAGTAGAACAAAAAGACATCCTACAGTATGGGAGAATATATTCATAAAAAACGTATCTGATAAAGGGTTGACATCCAAAATATATAAAGAACTCATGCACCTTAACAAACAGAAAGCAAATAATCCAATTAAGAAATGGGCAGAGGACATGAATAGACACTTCTCCAAAGAAGAAATTCAGATGGCCAACAGGCACATGAAAAGATGCTCCACATCGCTAATCATCAGAGAAATGCAGATTAAAACCACAATCAGATATCACCTCACACCAGTGAGGATGGCCAACATCCAAAACACAAACAACAACAAATGTTGGCGAGGATGTGGAGAAAAGGGAACCCTCCTACACTGCTGGTGGGAATGCAAATTAGTTCAACCATTGTGGAAAGCAGTATGGAGGTTCCTCAAAAAACTCAAAATAGAAATACCATTTGACCCAGGAATTCCACTCCTAGGAATTTACCCTAAGAATGCAGCAGCCCAGTTTGAAAAAGACAGATGCACCCCTATGTTTATCGCAGCACTATTTACAATAGCCAAGAAATGGAAGCAACCTAAGTGTCCATCAGTAGATGAATGGATAAAGAAGATGTGGTACATATACACAATGGAATATTATTCAGCCATAAGAAGAAAACAAATCCTACCATTTGCAACAACATGGATGGAGCTAGAGGGTATTATGCTCAGTGAAATAAGCCAAGCCGAAAAAGACAAGTATCAAATGATTTCACTCATATGTGGAGTATAAGAACAAAGAAAAAAACTGAAGGAACAAAACAGCAGCAGACTCACAGAACCCAAGAACGGACTAATAGTTACCAAAGGGAAAGGGACTGGGGAAAATTGCCAGGAAGGGAGGGATAAGAGGGAAAAAGGGGCATTACGATTAGCAGATGTAATGTTGTGGGGGCACGGGGAGGGCAGTACAACTCAGAGAAGACAAGTAGTGATTCTGTAACATCTCACTACGCTGATGGACAGTGACTGTAATGGGGTTGGTGGGGGGGACCTGATGAAGGGGTAGTTTAATAATCGTAATATTGCACATGTAATTGTAAATTAATGATAATAAAATAAATTTTATTTAAAAAAAAACCAGGAAAAAAAAAAGAAATCTTTGTCTAACCTAAGGTAACAAAAACATTTTCTATGTTTTCTTCTATAAGTTTTATTTTAACTTTTGAGTTAATTCTTTTGGATAGTATGCTCTAAGAGTAGGGGTTAATTTTTTTTGTTCCATATGGATATCTGTATGTTCCAGAACCATTTGTTTAAAAAACTATCCTCTCTTCATTTAAGTATCTTGCACCTTTGTTGTAAATTAATTGATCATATACGTGGGAGTCTTATTATGGATTCACTGATCTCGGTCTACATGACTATCCTTGCACCAATACCATATTCACCTGACTACCGAAGCTTTACACTAAGTATTGAAGTCAAGTAGTGTGAACCTTCTTTGTTACTCTTCTGCAAAATAATTTTTGGCTATTCTACAGATCCTTTGCATTTCCAAATAAATTCTAGTATCAGCCTGTGATTTCTACAGAAAAGGCTGTTAAGATTTTGTTTGGGACTGCACTGAATTATAGAGCAATTTGGGAATAAGTAACAAATGAACAAAACTGAGTGTTCCAATTCATTAACATGGTATCTCTCTCCATTTATTTAGCTCTTCTTTAATTTCTGTTAGCAGTGTTTTACAGTTTTCAGTGTGTAGGTCTGACACCTTAGTTACATTTATCCATTAGTATTTCTTGTTCTTTGATGCTATTGTCAATGGAATTGTTTTTCCAATTATCTGTAGTGAGTATACAGAAATACAATGTTTTGTACATTGACCCTGTATCCTGTGACACTGTTAATTACACTCTAGTTTTTTGTACCTTCCTTTGGATTTTTCTTGAACTCAGTATCATCAGCAAATAAGATAGTTTTACTTCTTCCTTCCAATCTGTAAGCCTTTATTTTCCTTCCTGTTTTACAGTACTAGCTACAACTTCTGATATACGCTGAACAGGAAGGTGAGAACAAACATCTTTTCTGGATTGTAGGGAGATAAACATTTAGTCTTTCGTCATTAAGTGTGATGTAAACTGTAGGGTTTTTAAAAATAAACACCTTTTATCAGGTTGAAGAAGTTCTCTTCTACTCCTAATTTGCTAAGTTTTTATCATGAATGGATATGAATCCTGCCAAATGGATAATTACACTAACTGAGTTTTGAATGTTGAACCAACTTTGCACTACTGGAACAAACTCCAACTGATCATGGTATTTTGCTCTTACAGTGTATTGCTGAATTATTAATACTTTGATAAGGATTTTTATATCTTTGTTTCCCAGAGATTCTGGCCTGTTGTTTTCTTTCCTTGTAGTATCTCTATCTGGTTTTGGTGTCAGAGTAATGCTGTTCATGTAAGATGATACGAGCATTGTTCCCTCTTCCTCTGCTTTTTGGAAGAATCTGTGTATGACTGATATTATTTCTCCCTTAAATATCTGTTAGAATTCACCACTGAAATCAGTTTGTGGTAAGGTGGTAATTATAAATTCAATTTATTTAATAGATACAGGACTATTTAGATTTTCTACTTCTTCTTCTTCAATCAATTTTGGTAATTGTGTCTTTCAAGAATCTTTCCCATTTCATCTAAGTTGTTGAATTCCTTTCTCAGTATTCAAGTATACAGTTATTCAAGGATAATCCCTTACTATTTTTTTAATATCTCTAGAATCTTTGGTGGTGACCCTCCTTTCATTCCTGACAGTGGTAATTTTTCTCTTTTTTCCTCCTGATCACTTCAATCAATAATCTTACTGATCTTTTCAAAGAACTAGATTTTGGTTTCATTAATATTGCCTCTTGTTTGTCTATTTTTATCTGTACAATTTCCATCCTTCTACTTACATTGAGTTTTTTGTTTGTTGGTTTGTTTGTTTCAGTTTAGCTTCCCAAGGTGAAACTTAGATCACTGACTTTGGATCTTTGGTATATTCTAATAGGCATTTAAAGCTATAAATGTTCCGTTAGCTCTTCTTTAGTTGCATGCCACCAATTATGATACACTGGTTTTCACTTTCATTCAATTCAAAATACTTTCTAATTTCCCTTGTGATTTCTACTTTGACCACAGGTCAAAATAGCTGTTTGATTTCTAAATATTTGGGTATTTCCTTGATATCTTTCTATTTACTGATTTATACTACAATTTTGCATTAGATACCATAACTCTTTGTCTTCAATTCTCTTAAATTTATTAAGACTTATTTTATGGCCCAGAATATGGTCTGTCTTGGTGAATATTCCACATATACAATGGCACACTGAAAGAGAAAAGGCCAGCAAGGTAGGAACCTGAATTATAGTCCCTTCTAAACCATAACTTATTGAATGACCTTAAACTAATCACTAATTCTCTGAGTCTGTTACCTTATCTAATATATATTATAAGTGTGATGATCTTCATGATCTCTTTCCCTCCTTTATTAACTTCTTGGCAACCCTACTATTGAAGGTCTTTATTACATTATGCATGGATTACTACAACTGCTTCCAAACTAGGCTTGCAAAACCTCTGCATACTATTATCTCCATTTTACAGATAAGGCAACTGATGAGGTTTAAGGGAGAATAAGTTAGCCAGGGTTATAAGAGACAGAGCTGGGACTGGAACACAGGTATGTATGATATCAGGGTCATTGCTCTAAACAACCACAGAACACTTTTACTAATTCTCCACTGATAAAGATCACAACTCTTTAGTCTAGTATTTAAGCACACTCTTCCATCTTCTCAAATCAATGGTACCGAGGCTGGCCAACTTTTCCACACAACCTTCTACTCTTCAGGATATGCAGTCCTCCTCTAGAGCTACAGTACCTAGTCCATTGACTGCTACCCCACATCATGTTAAGTTTTCTCATCTTTCATACTATTTTAAGTACCTGAAATGGTTTATTCCTTCCCTCTTCTTTTCTAAAACATTTATCTCCTTCAATACTCAACACTAATTCATTTTCTTCCTTGTAGCCTTTCACTCTTCTAAATTGCCAGAGGATATTATATTATTATACCATTCATCTACAAGGTAATCAAAACTTGTCTCATGATATCTTTTATCAATTGCCTTTTATATTTCACTGAAACTATTAGGGTTAATGAAGGTAGATAGTACGACAGGTTAAGAATACTGGTTTTGTAGTTAGACAAAGATGAATTCAAACCCTGGCTTTGCCACTTTGTGGTTAAGTGACCTTGGGCACAATGTTAACATTTTCTTAAGAATAACCCTATAATCACAAACCAAACACTTAGAATAGATATATGAAAAAGAAAGAGAAGGGAACCCAACCACAACACTAAAGAAAGTAATAAAACATCTGAGATGAAAGCAAGAGAGGAAGGATCAGAAAAGAACAAAAACAACCAGAAAATAACAAAATGCCAAAGCTACATACCTATTGATAACTACTTTAAATGTAAATGGCCTAAAATGTGCTAACAAAAGATACAGGGTGAGTGAATTGATTAAAAAACAAGACCCATCTATTTGCTGCCTACAAAAGACTCACTTCAGATCTAAAGACACATACAGACTGAAACTGAAGGGATGGAAAAGACATACCATGCAAATAGGGATGAGAAAGAAAGCTGGAGTTGCAATACATGTAAGAGACAAAACAGACTTTAAAACAAAGAATGTAACAAGAGACAAAGAAGGAAATTACATAATGATAAAGGGATCAGTCCAGTGAGAGGATATAACAATCATAAACATTCTATGCACCAACATAGGAGAACCTAAATATATAAACCAAATACTAACAGACCTAAAGGGAGAAACTGACAGCAACACAATTACAGTAGGTGACTTTAACACCCTACTTACATCAATGGATAGATCATTCCAGCAGAAAATAATAAAGGAAAGAAAGGCACTGTATGACACATTAGACCAGATTGACTTAACAGATATTTTCAGGACATTCTAGCCAAAAGCAACAGACTACACATTTTTCTCAAGTGTGCATAGTATGTTCTCCAAAATAGATCACATGTTAGGACACAAAACAGTCTGAACAAATTTAAGAAGACTGAAATTGTATCATGCATATTCTCAGACCACAGTGGCATGCAACTAGAAACCAATTATTAGGAAAAACACTGGAAAAAACACAAACACGTATGCTTCTAAATAATGAATGTATCAAGGAACATATCAAAGAAGAAATCAAACAATACATGGAGACAAATGAAAACAGGAACACAACAAATTAAAATATGTGGGATGCAGCAAAACCAGTTCTAAGAGGGATGTTTATAGCAATACAGGCCTACATCAAGAAACAAGAACAATCTCAAATAAACAATCTAACTCTACAACTAAAGGAACTAGAAAAAGAACAAAGCCCAAAATTAGTAGAAGGAGGGACATAATAAAGAGCAGAGCAGAAGTAAATAAAATAGAGACTAAGAAAGCAATACTAAAAAAAAAAATCAATGAAACGAAGAGTTGGTTCTTCAAGAAGATAAACAAAGTAGACAAACCCTTAGACTTAGCAAGAACAAAGAGACTGCACACAAATAAACAAAATCAGAAATGAAAAAGGAGAAATTACAGCAGACACGATAGAAATTCAGGAATTATAAGAGAATTCTATGAAAAATTTTATGCCAATAGATTGGATAATCTATAAGAATGGTTAAATTCCTAGAAATGTACACTCTTCAAGACTGACCCAGGAAGAAACAGAAAATTTGAACAGACTGATTACTACTAATGAAATTGAACTGGTAATCCAAAAACTCCCAACAAACACAAGTCCAGGACGAGATGGCTTCATGGGTGAATTCTACCAAACCTTTAAAGATGAGCTAATACCTATCTTTCTTAAAGTATTCCAAGACACAGCAGAGGAGGGAATACTTATGAACTCATTCTACGAGGCCAGTATTACTCTAATAACAGAACAATATCAAGAGGATCATTTATCACAATGAAGTGGCATTTATTCTAGGGATAAAAGGATGGTACAATATCCACAAATCAATCAATGTGATACAACATATTAACAAAAAGAAAGATAAAAGCCATATGATCATCTCAATAGATGCTGAAAAACATTTGACAAAATTCAACATCCATTCATGACAAAAACTCTCAGTAAAGTGGGTATAGAGGGAACATACCTCAACATAATAAAGTCCATATACGACAAACCCACAGCTAATATCATACTCAATGGCGATAAGCTGAAAGCTTTTCCTCTAAGATCAGGAACAAGAAGATAATGATGCCCACTCTCACCACTTTTATTCAACATAGTACTGGAGGTCCTAGCCATGACAGTCAGACAAGAAAAAGAAATAAAAGGTATCCAAATTGGTAAGAAAGAAGTTTAAACTGTCACTATTTGCAGATGATGTGATACTATTTATAGAAAACCCTAAAGATTCCACTAAAAAACTATTAGAACTAATGACTGTATTCAACAAAATTGCAGGATACAAAATCAATATACAGAAATCTGTTGCATTCCTATATAATAACAACAAACTAGCAGAAAGAGAAATCAGGAAAATAACTCCATTTACAATTGCATTAAAAAGAATAAAACACCTAGGAATAAACCTAACCAAGGGAGTGAAAGATCTGTGCCTGAAAACTATGAGAAACTGATGACAGACACTGAAGAAGACACAAAAAATGGAAATCTATCCCATGCTCATGAAAAGGAAGAATTAGCATTGTCAAAATGGCCATCCTGCCCAAAGCAATTTACAGATTAAATGCAATTCTTATCAAAATACCATGGCACTTTTCAATGAACTAGAGCAAATAATCCTAAAGTTTATATGGAAGCATAAAAGACCTCAAACAGCAAAAGAAATCTTGAGAAAGAAAGACAAAGCTGGGGTTATCATGCTCCCTGATTTCAAGCTACACTATAAAGCTACAGTGATTAAAACAGTATGGTACTGGCACAAGAACAGACCCATAGATCAATGGAGGAGAATAGAGAGCCCAGATATAAACCAATGCATATACAATCAATTAATATATGACAAAGAAGCCATAAATAAACAATATGGAAAAGATAGTCTTTTCAGTAAATGGTGTTGGGAAAACTGGACAACTATATTCAAGGGAATGAAGTTGGATTACTGTCTAACTCCTTCACAAAAGTAAACTTGAAATGGATTAAAGACCTAAATGTAAGACATGAAACCATAAAATTCTTAGAAGGAAACTAGGCAAGACTCTCATGAACATCAGCATGAGAAATTTCTTTCTGGATACATCTCTCTGGGCAAGGGAAACAAAACAAAAATAAACAGTGGGACTACATCAAAGTAAAAAGCTTCTGCCACAGCAAAGGAAACCATCAACAAAACAAAAAGGCAAGCTACAGCATGGGAGAATATAAATGTAAAGGACATATCCAGCAAGGGGTTAATATCCAAAATATTAAAGAACTCACATAACTCAATATCAAAAGGCAAATAACCTGATTAAAAAATGGGCAGAAGAACTGAACAGACATTTTTCCAAAGAAGAAATACAGATGGCCAGCAGGCACATGAAAAGATGCTCCACATCGTTAATCATTAGGAAAATGCAAATCAAAACCACAATGAGATAATCAACTCAGATGAGTCAGAATGGCCACTATTCAAAAGACAAGAAATAACAAGTGTTGGTGAGGATGTGGAGAAAAGGGAGCCCACCAACACTGTTATGGACATGTAAACTGGTGGAGCAACTCTGGAAAGCAGCATGGAGATTCCTCAGAAAACTAATAATAGAAATAACCATATGACCCAGCAATTCCACTTCTGGGTATTTACCCTAGGAAAACAAAATCCCTGATTTGAAAAGATATATGCACCTCTATGTTCATTGTAGCATTATTTACAATAGCAAAGATATGGAAGCAACCCAAGTGGCCACTGAAAGATGAATGGATAAAGAAGATGTGGTAAATATATACAGTGGAATATTACTCAGCCATAAAAAGAAGGAAGTCTTGCTATTTGCAACAACATGGATGGACCTAGAGGGTATTCTGCTAAGTGAAATAAGCCAGGCAGAGAAAGACAAATACCACATGATTTCACTTTTACATGGATTCTAAAAAACAAAACAAACAAACAAAAAATAGACTCACAAAAATTGACAACAGACTGTTGGCTACCATAGAGAGGGGGGTTGAGGAATGGGTCAAATAGATGAAGGGGATAAAGAAGTACAAACTACAAATTGTAAAATAAGTTAGACATAGGATGGAATTACAACACTGAAAATATAATCAATAATATTATAGTATCTTGGTAGATAATGGGATAACTACACTTATTATGGCAAGCATTTAATAATGTATGTAATTATCAAGTCACTATGTTGCACATCTGAAACCAATAAAATATTGTGTATCAACTTTATTCCACTTTTTAAAAATGGTGTAAAATAAACAAATAAAGAATAACTGTACAAAAGAGGTTTAACTCGAGAGAAACCCTACTATGATGTACACCTGAAACTAATCAGATACTTTATGCCAAGTATACATCAATTAAAAAAAAATGCAAGGAAATAAAAAAAAAGTAACCCTACAAAAGAGAGCTAATTTCTAATCTTAGGAAAAAGAGTATTTTCCTGTTGTGCATTTTTGTTTTTAATTTTCTGCTTGATAAAGGCTGAGCAGATCTCACAAATGGTTATAGTATCCTAGAATGGTCACAGCACTATAGGTGGATCTTATTTTTGCAAGGGCACAGATGCTGGATTATCCCACACCAGGACCCATATCTTTACAGCTCCTCGTATCCCCATAGTATCCACTTGTCTCCTACTTGTAATGGATGCCTAGTTATGATTTTGATCTTTCATATTTTTTACAACTCAAAGAACTAAAAATATATATATAAATCCAGATTCAGACTTATCACAGACTTATTTTTCAATTAGAAATTGACTTTTTAAAAATAATTTACGGTTTTCATAACTTTTTAACCACTACTATCTCAGGTAACAGCAATAAGATTTAAAAATACTAAAAAAAAATACCTTCAAACCAATCAAAGAGAGAAATAAAGTTTGAATTCCCTTGGTAAGTTCTTGAATAAGATGACTGTAACAGTTTTCTAAGGGTCTGCTTATGAACTCCAATACCTGCAAAAGATAAAGCAATACTATGTTTTCTGTTATTATAAAAAATAAATGGTGTTTCGTATAAAACTTTATATATTGCATATATCTTATGAAGGCAGGGGTTAAAAACACAAAGGCAAAAAAGTAAAACTTTAGCAAGTGTCCTCATGAAAATGGAAGATTGTTGGCCTGAAATATAAAAGTATTCAAACTAATTCAAACTTTAATTCTTAATCATAGAAGAAAAACACTATTTAAAGGAAATGAATAATTAACTTTTAAGAGATGATCTCATGAAAGAGCTAAACCAAAGACCAAGAAAAGAAGACCAACCAACCAGCCAACAACCAGACTGTTACCTGTTTCTTGTCTTTTTCTTGCAATATGAGGATACTCTCTCCAGCAGAATCTATTCCAGCACGGCCAGCTCTGCCAATCATCTGTTTATATTGATTCCTCTTTATAAAGTCCTTCCCAACATAGGGGGCTCTTAAAATAACTCTACGGAATTGATAACATCAATTAAAGGTGATATTCCATCTAGCAATAACACATATTTAAAAATTTTTAATTTCATTATATCTACATGGTATTAAATTTAAGGATGTATTAATGCAAAATAATAGGCAACTACTATTTATCAAGATATGATGTCCTAGGTTCTTTATGTACATTATCTATGGTTCTTACAAAACTCTTATAATAAATATTATTTTAATTATATATATATATTTAAACTAAGGGGCTATTTGAAGCACAAATTAAGTGGCTTACCTCTATTCACAAAATTAATAATTAACAGAATCATGATTTGACCTTAAGCTGGAAAACTTATGATCAATCCACTATAGCCCTAGTCTCCAAGTATTTTTGATTTTATACCTCATAAATGAAAAATCTGACCATGTAACACCAACATACGCATATTTATTTATGAATTTATATTACTGTCAACTATATAAAATTACAGTCAACTGTTTTGACCTACAAACATGGTGATTTTTCAATCCTGCTCACATACACAGAAGTCTGTAGCCAGCTTTCCTCTTCAAAGATGAGAGAAAACCTATGTCATTTATCTATACTAATCAACCTACTCCTTTATTTAATAATCACAATGGACAGCCAAGATTACCAAGCAGTTGAGGGAAATTAATGGCATAAAAGAAAAGCAACAAGAACACACAGAATAAATACTGACAGAAGCAGGTAATACAGGGAACAGAAAAGAACTTTAAAAAATTCTAATTAGTACCCACAGAAAATTTTGAGGGTATTATATTCACAATATAAGAGTAGACTATTATAAACAAAGAGCAGTAAAAGAAGAGGGTTCTTGGATATTAATAAAAAATGTTAAATTCATTAAAACAATTAATTAGAAGAACTGAATGAATGAGATAGTTGAAAACTGATTCTGTTATATAGAAAGTGAAGTTGAAGAAATCACACAGCTCATATAGACTGAAAAAATATGTAAGAAAAGCTGAGATATGAAAGCTCAGTCTAAAATGCTTCAACCCTGTCTAACTGAAGTTTCAAAAGCAGAGAACAGAGATAATGAAAGAAAAGAAATAATAAAAGAAATTTTGAAAAAAATTACTCTAAGTTGAAGAAAGGCATGAAACTTTAGATTGAAAGCTTATATTCAAGTGATAAACCCTATGAATTAAAAGTAGCTAAACTGAGATAGTTGGGATTACAGATTTGGATTTTCCAGGTTCAAACTTGGCTTTGAAACTGATTTGTTGAGTGTGAAGTTGGTTAAGCTATTTAATTGTTCAGCACCTCAGTTTTCCCTTTAATAAAATGTGGATAATAAAATATGACCTTCCTCACGGAGATGTCATGAGGATCTATTAAAACAATGCGTTTAAAGCTGTTATGACATGGGGGATGGAGAGTAATAGCTGCAATCATTATTACAACCTGTAATGGAATTTTAAAATTAAAGAGAAAAGTCTAGAAGCTTCTGCAGAGGAAAACAAACCTATGCAAACACAAAAATGAACACTGGCTTCTAAAAGACATGGAACAATACTACAAAGTCCCCAAAGGAAAAAACAATTGAATCTGTGATTCTTTTCCTAGTAAGGTGTTAAAGTGTGAGGCTAAAATAAAGACATCGTCAGCCTATGCAAAGACTCAAAAATTTTTGGCCCCGGTGTAGCATTTAAAAAATAACTCAAGGGTGGAAAAATACAAAATAGACCAGAGAAGGAAGATGAGGGATACAAGAGGCAGTAGTAAACATAAAAGCAAGTATAATTTACAGGTAAGTTTAAGTAATTATTGACTATGAGATGAAAGGAAATTAAAAATCTGGAACTAAAATTCTAGGTGAGGCCTACGTGAGGCAGTGCAGGAGAATACACATATGCTAAGACTCTTGTTATATTCCGGAGAGGATATAGTTATTAATTCTAAAATGATAGAAAAATATGTTTGGTTTCAACTGTTAAAACTTTAAGTGTAAAATTGAAATAGGAGAAATAGGACATATAACTTCCTTTTTTCACCTCCCATTGTCTGAAAAATGGAAAATTTAATCAGTGACAGGTTGAAAACAAAAGAATGGAAAAAGATATTCTTAGCAAAAAATCATGTTGTTCTAGTATTCAAAGTAAAATCAATAAATGAGAAAAACCAGGACTTACTATATCAATAAAAGGTACAATTCAGCAATTAAGATATTTGTAGTAAACATTTGTATACCTAAATAGTTTTGGAATACAAAACAAAAACTCCTAGAAATCCAAAAAAGAAAAGTTGACAACTCCATAATTACAGTGGAAGACTAACACCTCTCTGAAATTGAAAGATCAAGGAATCACAAAGAGTAAGAAAATAGAGGAGCTGATAACACAATAATTGTGATATTATTGAGATATATAAAACTGCATACCCAACAGAAAACACAGATTTTTTAACATTCACTGATTCATAAAAAATTGACCATTTATTTGAAAAACTGTCACAAATTTTGAAGTCACAAATTACAAAGAAGATAAATCAATTATAGAGCCTATAGCTTTGGTAACAACTGAAAAAGTAATCAAGCTTCTACTCGAAAAAAAGATACTGGACTCAAAAGTCTTTATGGATGAGTTCTCTAAGGTTCCAAGGTTTCAACCCTATGTTAAATAAACTCGTTCAGATCGTAAAACTGGTGTAAAGCTTAGCAACTGTTTCTACACAGCTAGGATAATAAACTCTGACACCAAAGCCACATAGGGAGAGTACAAAAGAAAGAAGCAATTCTAATGTCAGGAAATCTACTAACGTTATTTTTCATTAAAATATTAAAGGTAACAAACCAATCAATCAACTCAGCAAATGCTGAAAGAACATATGATAAATTTTCACCCACTAATGAGAAACAATAAAACAACAAAACTGCTGGCAAGCTAGGAGTTGAAAAGTTTTGAGCCTGGTGAATGTTTATTTATATCTTACCTTCGCGCTGGTAGGTTAACACCTGCTGCTAGGGTGGATGTGCAGGTGAAAAGGCAGAGAACTCCCTTGGAATAGGCTTCCTCCAGCAGCTTCCTTTCATCACTTGTTAAACCACTATGGTGATAAGCAACTCCAAATGGGATGGTGTGCTTTAAAATAGGACACAGATTGCCACTGCTGATATTCTTCAAGTTCTTAATCACCTCATGTTTTTCTTCCTCCCTGTGTTTCAGATAGTCCCTAGGAAAAAGGTCTGTTAGAAATATGAACCCTCCATCTTACAGTGACAATGTGCCTATCGTTTTTAATTTTAGTAGATGCATATAAAACATCCTTTTATTTAAAAAGTATTACTTTTATTGCTAAAAAGTACATAAAATGTTCTTAGGATTTTGATATTGATTTCATTAACTATTAGGCAGTCTCTCTTAACCTTCTTGTGGATCATAGAGCCCTGTGAAAATCTGACTAAAGCTAAGGAAAAAGACAAATATTCACATGAACACAACACCTTGCATATAATTTCAGAGGGTTCATAGGCTGAAGCTCATTCCTGTACTTCCTTATAAATACACGAATGCCAGGTTTAGACTTCTGCTCTAGAAGTTATAATAATTTTTTTCACTAGAACATACACCTTTATTGAAGATATTTGCTTTTTTTTAAATCATAAATTTTCTTCTCTAAAGATGGAGACATATATATTTTTAAGTCATATGTATCATATGTTAACACTAGCATTTTAGAAGCCTCAGTAATAGCTTACAACATCTCTGCATCTAGAAACACCTGTTATTTTAAATTCCTTTTAGAAAAGAAAGACTAAGTACAACTAAATGACTGTACAAAAACAACGTCTGAAAACTAGTAACAAATATGGTCTAAGATAAATAAACATGGCCCCGTGTTTAGTATGCTTCATGGAAAGAACATTTGGCTGATGTTAACTGCAGAAGGCTAGTAGTTTCATAAGAAGTTGAGAAATGGGAGGCAAGGAGACAAAAGAAGAACAATGAAGAATTGGGAAGAAAGTGGTCAAGAGTCATCAGCATAAGAATTAGAAGTAATACTGAGTAGGGAGCAGCAGGCTTGTTATTCTTTCCAGCCAATGTGCAAGGTCCTGAAAGGGGTGGATACCACGAACCCATCCATGCATGGACAAAGTCTTGAATGGGGTGAGAATATGGATAATCTCCATATAATTTTAGAGAAGAGAGACATTACTTACAATTGACCAGATAAAAAATGGTTACATGGAGAAGGTTTTGTGGGAGAAACGAAAATCTGAGCTGGGTCTTGAAGAACAGTATAGAGAGGTGGCGATGAAGGGGTTGGGAAGTGCATTCCTGACAGGGTAAAACACGATCAATGATAGCATGAATGTGGAAAGTTCAGTGCATAAATAAAGAAGAGAAGTAATTTGGTTTGGATAACTGCAGGGTGAATGAAGAGTAGAAGAAGTGAGGATGGAAAAGTAAGTTAAGTCAGATGTTAGCCTGCATTCTAGGCTAAGAAGCACTGTGATACCATTTTTAGGGAAAGTGACATAACCAGAGCTTTGGCAGCTGTCAGCAAATACTGTTTAAAAGCCATTCTTGACTTAGAAGTCAGGAGTAGTAACAGCTGTAAAGAAAGATAATTTTCCTTGAAACTGAGACAATCACTTGGGAAAAATCTCCAGTCCCTGCACTTAAACAGACACACAGTCCAGTGATCTCACTGCTCCTGCTTCCTGTGAATTATTATAAGAAGGCAAATAATTAGATATAAGCTGGTACTCCAGGACTCTCAAGAAATCATGTGTTAAAGACACCACTGAGATCAGAATCCACCGAGCCCTAGATTTTGCTTTATCTACATGTAAATTACAGAATAATATAAAAAAGTATGTTCTTAATATGACTCAACAGTCAACAGCCACAAAAACAAGAGGCTAAACTACACTCAGCATTCAGCTTATGAAAGCAGCCAGCAATGTGGAAAATTATTTTAGAGGAAATTTTCCTTCAGAAAGAAAGTGTTAAGTCCTATCTCTTTAAGAAAGTATCAAGTATCCATTACAATTCATTAACTAAGGGTTCTGGAGAATCAAATTTTTAAGGGCTTCGTTATTAACCATCAACATTTATGACCCAAATAAACTATTGTCATCACAAAGCAAAATAAGTCAAGGGTATAACTAATAACCTTAAGTCTCCCAGTCAAATATTATTCTCTCAATGTCCACATCACTCAGCCAAGTGCTATATTACTTCAAATTATTCTAAGAAAAAGAATGATTTACTAAGAATACCTCAATGATAATTTAGTTTCCTTAGGTTTTCATAATCAACATCATCTAATTAGTCAGCATTCTCTTACATGGAGCCTTAGAATTTTTTTCTACTTCACATAGGTGAATTTCACAAACTGTTTGCAAGATCCACACCTTTAAAATCTAGTGCAACAACTAAATATAATGTTGTGCAGCAAGTGATTAGTGCTTGTTGAACAAACAGAATATACAACCTGTAATTCACAATAAAAATAACACAGAACAGAATACTTTGAAAAGATTAACATACTTGCTTAAAAATTTGCATATCATTTCTGCAACGTTTTCACAGTTCTTCTTAGTGGGACAAAAAACTAAGCAGGAATAATTGGGAATAACTTCTGTCACCAATGCTACCAAATGATCAGGATCCATCTTTTTCAGAGTGTCAGAATACTGCACAAGATGTAGGAACAAGGTAGTTAGCAACCATGAAAACCTGTCATTTTACCAGTGTGCTTTGAAGGTTGGTAAACCATCTGTAATTTTGAACTTCTCACTTAATAACCTGGTCATGAACTCTATATTAAACATTAAAATGCTAAATCCCACTTTTCTCATGGTTATTAGGGTTTCGTTAGGTCTATTTAGTTTTAAATTAAAGAAGTGAAAGTAGTCAATGTTATTAATAACCCCGTTGCATGCCCCTCTCCACCAATGCAGAACAAAAAAGCCCACAGAGAGGAAAACAGATTGATCAAAAAAACAGACAAAGGCCTGCATAAATAAGATATACCTTTTGCTATTACTAATAGTTTTCAAAACCATAGATTCAATCATACTACAGAACATATTTTCAGAAATAAAAAATATATTTATCAAGCAGACACAAGGAACTCAAAGAACTTGGAGAAAAATGTAGTTATTTAAAATCTCACTTTCTTTGACTTTTGCTGAAAACTAATTAAGATAACAGATTTAGAATAATATACCTTTTAGAATTCTAAAACTTGTAAAATCCCTTTCTCCCATTTTTAATATCCTTCATAGAACACTAATATAGTGGGCATTACCGTTTTCATATACCAGCATGGGAACCACATAGTCCATATAAATGTTTCTTGTTTTCCTGTTTGCTGCTGAATAAATAAACATTTAAGGGCAAGGTTTTCACATTTTCTTGCTTCATGGAGCCCAAGGCCAAAAGAAGTATCTAACAAGTTTTATTAGGTAGTTAGATCTAAACAACTTAGTAAGTATATATTTCCTCAGAATTTAGTAGCTGTTTGAATAAATAGTAAACATCATTTACTGAAATATTTGTATTTTGCTCTTGAATAACCACAACAGCCCTCTAATGGGATGCGCACACAATGGGGCGCTGAACAGTTTTTCAAATTTTAGAATCAGTTTGGACGTAGCTACCCTCATTTCCTGTCCCACATTGACTTTCACATGGCATTTGCTTATAGTAGCTGAAAAAAAAACCCAAACTTCACAAAGATATGATGTTATAGAGAGGAATGAAGTATGATCTCATGTTGACACTGGAAAACTACCTTGAGTAGTAGTTGTTGAATGGTGTCTGACAGATATCAAACATCAGCTGTTTCTCTCAAATATCTAAACCATCCCAAGGTACCCCTGTGAAACTTCTGTGGTGCCCAGGGCACTTGGGCACAAAGTCTGTGAACTTGACATTTAAGGGTTATCAATATTACCTTAAAATTGAGCAGCCGTGAAAAAGTCATGCCATTCTCAGCTTTGCT
Source organism: Smutsia gigantea (assembly GCA_032199065.1). Classification (NCBI taxonomy): domain Eukaryota; kingdom Metazoa; phylum Chordata; class Mammalia; order Pholidota; family Manidae; genus Smutsia; species Smutsia gigantea. The sequence continues at coordinate 47,889 of JAVSCE010021180.1, forward strand.
GTCAACTTCATATATTGAACTGTTTATTTTCAGATATTCTTTTAATTCAACCTTGTATTAAAAGGACATTTGCAATTACTACTATATATATCCCTCCTTCCAGAGTTTTAAATTTTGTGAAGTATGTTGTAAAAAAAAAGACATTTATACAAAAAATTTAGCTTTTCTAAGGTATATAAAACATGCTTCTACTTAGAAGTTTTTTCTCTATCATTTTTGTTTCTTTTTCCCTTACATCAAAATACAGATTAACATCCTTGAAGAGATACTTCTGAGTTGAACAGTCACATATCTAAAAGGAAACCAGACACTTACTGTATTTGTCACAAGAAGAATGTAAATGAGAAAAGTGTTCACACTCTATCTTTCACTAAGGAGTTATTTGTGTTATTCTTCAAGATACAAAATTTTGTTTTATTAGTCATCAGTTTTATTTCTAAACGACCATATTACTTTTAAGCATTTGTAGACAAAAAAAGTTTGTAAATACAGCTCATTAAAAAAAAAGAATAGCATTTAATTTGACAAGGTCAGAAAATCTCTCTTGAAAATTCTCATATTTTTAACAAATGTAGAAACATCAAGTTTCAAATTAAAATTTGATGATTCTCAAAAATTATTTTCTGAAAACCTATTCAAAGAACATGCACACAAGTATTGCAGACAGGGTATTATGTTACAAGATTCTTCCAAATAACTAAGAATTATATTTATTTACTTTCTTCATGCCTTTGGGAATACTATTATTGGCGGGTTAAATTTAAATCTATGTCAAATCTTAACTTATTAAAAAAGCATTAAACTACCAAAGCATATATATTTGAAAATAGTTCAACATTTAAGATAAATGTTGTAAGTTTTAAGATAACTGCTTAAATTACGTAACTCAAAACAGAAATCACTAAATTTTGACCAAATGAAAAAATTTATCTTGCAGAATAGGAAACAGAAAAATAGAATGGGTCTGGAAAATTTCATTCAATCAATATTCATCAAAGGTCCATGTTCCAAATGCTACAGATACAGCAACGACCAAGCCAAGATCCCTGACCCCACACAGTTGACATTCTCTATGCACAAACTCTTATTAGCATATAATCATGGTGAGTGGCGTTATGCTCCTTCACTGCTCTATAGAATTTTTTAACATAGTATGTTTGCTACTTTTCTTTCTAAGTAAGATGATATATAACAAATCAGTACAGTGCAAACCTTAGGTACATACTGGTCTAAATTGACTGGTATAATATTCTGCTTGAAGGAACTCTTGTAGATCTTCGACATTGTTCAATGTTGCACTCATACCAATAATTTGAGTTGTTTCTAAAACAAAATACAAAGTATTGAGGAAAATATGTTATTTAACATATAATAATAGTAATTTTAGCAAGCTTTTTGTATTCTGAACTCTTCCTGAGTTATTTGGGAAGGAGAGGGAGGGAGGATGTAAGACAAATAGAAACATATTACCAGAGTGTTAATCTGGCAATCAAAGACTGAAACCTTCAGGTCTTCTGAAAATTACTAGAGTTTCATAAAATTTCAAACTTGGAGAGAAGTAGGATCTTCATTAAAACCTCTGAACAACAATGAGTATAAATATGCCTGTTACTGACTACCTGGACCACTGTATGAAGAATCACAGTACGTTCTATAGGTAGGGGTATAGGCAGATGTACAGTGCAGGATCCAGAGCTGAATAGTTCTCAGTCCTTATGGGATCTTGCTATCAGGTTAACTTCTTTTTCAATAAAAGCTGCATGACTTCCTGGGCAGTACAAAATGGCTGCTTCCCATTGACTTAGTTATTGAATCAAAACCCAAAGAAGCCTTCTTAGCAAATACTTCTTTATTTCTGCTGTCTTTTGCCTTGAAATTATTAAGGTGTTATCTGAGAGAGAAATATGTGTGGTCTCATCCTACTCCATAAGGGTGGACTTTGAAGCTGAAGAGGTGAGCATGCAACCAAATGAAGAAAGGCTGTGTGAAGAAACGTGGCATTTATGCAGAAACAAAGGGAAGCTATTAAAGGACTGCAAAGAGTAAAATGCAATAATTGGATTTGCATTTGGGAAAGATCATTCTAACTGCACTGAAGAAGAAGAGCAATTTGGTCGGGGAGAGAGCAGCAACCAAGACTGCAGGCAAAGAACTTCGTGATTTCTGTGGTGATCTAGGTAAGACAGGATGAGGTATTGAACTGAGTATTTAGCAGAAAAGAGGGACAGGAGGAAGATAATTTAATAATGCATTTATGAAGTAAACCACACAGGATCTGGTTGTTGACAGATGTGCAAGAGTGAAGATTATAAGATTCTGGCTTGGCTGGCTGGCAAATGGTGGCATGGATTTCAGACTCGGACATGGTGAATCTGAGCTATTCACAGGATATTCAAGTAGGAGCATCCAGTTAGCAGAAGAAATTACTCAGAAGAGAGGTGTAAGCTGGAAATACAGATTGGGAGCCATCAGCACACAGGACGCACTTGATGTCATGAGTATGGATGAAAATCAGCAGAAACTGTATGAAGTAAGAAACAAAAGAAGTCTAAGATGAGTTTTTGGTAACACAAATGTACATAATAAACATGCTTAGAAAGGTGTCACAAAGGAGAAAAAGAAAGAAAAACTAAAAAGATTCCTTTCACTCAAATATCTATGAAGTGTAAACACTGGTGATAGAAAGACAAATAAGTATACAGCACAGCAAACACACGTCCATTATGTGCAGGTGCTGTGCTAGATGCTTCAAAGATTACCTCATGCCATCTTCACAGCAGTCCAGGGAGGAAAGTTCTACTACTTTCATCCATTTTTGATGCATGAAGAAACATAGGCTAAGTTTCTATAACTTGCCCATGGTCACATACAGAGTTAAATGTGTGTGAGCTAGGATTTGAATCCAGAATCTGTCCTCAGACATTATGCTGTGCTCTCTCTCAATGTTAACACATCATCCCTCTTATAGACAGATAGGAGATAAACCAAGAGAGAATGGAGTTTCAGCACCCAAACTAAAAACAGAATGATAATCAAATGCTGAAGAAAACTTAAGATAAGGACAGTCAGTGTACACTGGTTTTGACAAGTAGGTGATCACCCTTCCCTCTTTCTCTGCTTTCTATTTTTCCATAGAACTTGTCACCATCGACATACCATATGTTTTCCTGTTAATCTACTTATTTATCTATTCACTTTCATTAAAATCCAGGTCTGAGGAAGGCAGGGACTCATTTTAGTCACTGCTATGTCCGTAGGGCTTAACACAGTGTCTGGTACACAGCAGGTACTCCATAAATATTTTCTGAATAAATGATTAGAAAGTGCTACAACCTACCTAAATAGCATTGCTTATCAAGATTTTAAAAACAGTTCTTAAGATTCTACTTTTATAATTAATAATTTTTCCATATAAGCTACTGCAGTATGACTTAACTAATATTGCACCAGCATATCAATAAATAGCAGAGGAGACATTTAGAACAAATATTTCATGTACATTTAAAGGCTATCTGATGTTGCAAAATAGCTCCTTAAAGTGTCTACTTACATATACTGCCTGATGGGTATGATGATGACGATACTGATGGTGGTGGAGGCAGCACTCTTGGAGCGCTAATGCTAGGCCCGGCTCAGTGCTTCCCCTGTGTTAACTCCCACAGTCCTCACAATAATCCCACCAGGTTGGTACCATTATTATCCTCATTTTACAGATGAAGAAACAGAAAGCTTGAGTCACATGCCTAAGCACACATAACTAGTAACTATAGCATAACGATGATGATAGGATATGTCCTCAAATGTTCATTTATCTTTATAATTCTACTCATTTATTCATTCTTCCAGTGATTCATAAGCTTATTTTAGAAATAAAGAACTAAGGCAGAAAGCTTAAGTACTACACTCTAAGTTAAATAATCTAGCTAGTGATAGAATTAATTCTTTTATAGGTCTCTTGATTACATATAAATCAATTAGTGACCACATTTGAAAAAATACTCACTGCTAGTGTAGAGAATTTTTGCTAGGGTCATTTCCAGTACAGCCCCACGGCTTCCTTCACCAATCATGTGCAGCTATGAGATTAATAAAAAAAAAAGGGGGGGAGAAAAGTACATTCACTTAGAAGGCTTGTATAGAACATGCATATATTTTTTGTTTGAAATGAGAAAGTAATCTTTGCTTTGTAACTCTTAAGCATTTTGGATATGGCAACTGGAGTACATATGCATTATTTCACTGGTATTTTAAGTTAGTGAGGTATGGAGGCAGCATCATGACACATGTGGAATTCATAAGTGCCATCATAAAATTGAACATACACACATACATTCATCCTTTAAAAAGCATTTGACACAAAAGCAAATTTGAGATTACTATACATAAAATGCCATCTGTACTGTCTCTATATTGAAATAAATTATTTACTCTCATAGGGGTACTAAGCAGAGCTACATAATAAATGTTAGTATAATAAAAATGCTGATAAATTATAAAAGTAGTAACTAACCTCATCTACCACAACCAGACCCAGACTGCTAATCCTTTCAGTTTCAATCAAGGAGTTCACCAGACTATGTCCTTTTTCAATAGTGGCAATATAAAGTGATTTCTTTTCCCTTCTTTTAATTGGAGGAAATTTTCCTTTGCTTCCAGCATATTCTTCAACAAAGAAACCCAGTTCTACACCAAAACTTGACAAACCTGAAATCTAGAATATTAGTTAAAATTAAAAAATCAGATAAGAACTAGAATTACTAAATTCTCACAGGGATTTAAAAAAATTGAAGTGTTTAATACCAATCAAGAACAAGGTCACAGATACACACACACACACACACACACACACACACACACACACACACACACACACACAAATGTCATGTGTTGTTTACAAAATTAATGCAGCTTTTAAACTACATAATAAATGTGAAAATAAATTTCAACTGTTTCCTCTGATTTAAAAAAGACTGTAATAAATAATTTATTTTGATAAAATAATTAGTTTCTGTCTGAAAAAGCAGGCTAAATATGAATAGAACATTTAAAAATAGTTTAATCCACCAGTTTAGAAAAAAATGAAACTCTTTCTTCAACAGGTAATTGGCATTAAAAAAGATTTTTGAGTATGCCATACTGTTTTTGCACATACTAAAAATAATTCTTCATTAATAGATGTCTCTTCTCAGTTAATAGTTATGATTTATGATAGTTTTTATATCTTAATGTAAAAATATTAGCAAATACCACTTGTTAAAAAAAAATCACACCTTTTCTTGGACAATTGCCACATATGGCAGGATCATTAAGACATCTTTCTGCCGGCAAAGCAATTCTTGTAGCATTAAAATCTCAGCCACGAGGGTTTTTCCACCACTTGTTGGCAAGGAATATATTAAATTTTTTCTTTCTTGCACAGAATTCAATGTTAAGCAAGTATGTTGCCATTCTGCAGAATTAGAAAAGAAGCATTATTTCCTCCTATTGTAATCTCAATCTCAAGGAAGTTTTCTAAGAAGTAAAAATCAAAGCCTACCCTGTATAGCAGTCTTCTCATAATGACAAACAAAATTATACATCCATGTTAAATGTCAAAAATCCTCAATGTGTGATGTGCACAGCTAATGAGTCCAATCCAGGCTTGGTCAGTTGGGTAGGCAACTATAGCCCACCTGTGGACCAGCTGCCGACTTAAGTCTCCAATTCCAGAAGGGCAGGCAGTGGCCTGCTGGACAAAAGGCATCATCTGGGACATTAGAGGAGCTAACAGACAGGACAAGGATCTGTGTGAATTCCAAGGCCTTCCTCTTATGTTCTTGCAAGATTATGGAGGCTTTCCTTCCTCACTCACCCAAACACTATCTTACAGAGAAATAGGGGAGACAGAAAAAAATCTATGAAGTTTTGCATAAACCAAGGAAGACTACTCAACTTTCTCTCATGGAAAGCTGAACTTTAAATGGCCTGAGTACCATTTAAAATTTTAAGACTGTTTAAAACATAGACAAGGATTATTAACTGGCATATCTAGGGTTTACACAACTTAGCAAGGTGGAATTTATGAAAAGGATCACATCAGATCCAAAACGTGATATAAAAAACTAGTATAACTACTCTGTAGGATAATTTGATAATGTGGATACTCAAAAGTCTTACAAATGTGCATTAGTATTTTATCACTAGAAAAACAGGCAAAAGGTGTATTTCACAGCAGGGAGAAATGCAAATGGCTAATGAATACATGAGAAGATGCCAGCTGTTTCCTAATGGGTTGGCAAAATAAATAACAAGTAACTACCAAGAAAAAAAAGCCACACACAGGTAAAATCCAGAGCTGACCAGAATGGGAACAAATAGGCATTCTTGTATATGGTTGATGAGAGCAAAAACTTCTACAATCTTTTTGGAAAGCAATCCACTGGTTTCAAAAATTTAACTGCATATTGTCTTTGATCTAGCAGAATTACTTTTAGGACTCTACAACTGTAGAAATAAAAGCAAAAGCACATAAAGATTATGTGAAGATGTTCTTCATAGCATTGTTTACATGTAATAAGGAGCCATCAAGGGGTAAAGGTTGTATGAATTCTTGTACAATCTTATGATGTAATTTTTTGCAGATTGAAAATGGGGGTTAGATTGAAATATATATGCTCAGAAGACAGTCCAGTAAAAAAAAGACATCATAAATATGAGTTGGATAGTATGAACCCAATTATCTACAGACATTAGAAAAGAATATATGCATAGAAAAGTTGGCCTTGAATATATAACATGTTTCTAAAAAACTTAAATAAAAAATGACTAATAGGATATATTAAAAAGTTATTAAAAATAGTTACATCTGATGACAGCCAAGTGGCTTTAATTTATTATGCCTTTTTGGTGACTCGCAAATATTTGCAGGTGACTTTTTTCTTTAAAAATATTTTAAAAATACTTAAATACTTATATTTAATATTTAATATCTGAAAATCAAATACTCCAGACTGGCATTATCTATTAGTTAATTAATCTGCAGATGTTTGTGTGAAAATACAACTTGACCATACTCACATTTTATCCAACTTAGATTTTTAAAGTACAAAAAGACCAAAATAACAAATATTTAGGGATACCATTTATCTTCAGATACGAAAAAAAATTACATTAACTTAGTTCTGAACGTTTATATAAAATACATTAAGCATGTAATTCTATGATACAAAGGCAAAAGTAACAGTCTAAGAGTGAAGCTCTCTAGCTAAGTGGTTTTCAAACTTTAGGCACATCAGAATCTCCTGGAGAGCTTGTGAAAGCAGATAGCCAAGTTCTGACTCAGTAGGTCTAGGGTGGAGGCTGAGAACATGCATTTCAACAAGTTACCAGGTGATGGTGATGCTGAGGCTGAGGTCCAGGAACTGCAGTTTGAAAACCACTGGTTTCGCTCAATGAAAAGTAGCACACATATTTATCTTTTAAATTGGTCATGTCATTAAGCCAGATTTACAAGTAAGAGATTTAAAAAGTTGTCACTTACTGAAATTCTTACTTAGAAGTAGCCAATGTAATTACTGACAGTCATTACCAGACTCTAATTTGGCATGCCCTGACACAGAACAAACTTGCAAAACAATTATTATTGTCATCCCTTATTAATACATGAGGAACTAAGGCTGAGTGCAAAACCTGTGTTTAAGTGACAGGGCCAGCATTCACAAGTAGGCTGACAATCCCCAGCAGTTGAGAATCTACCCAGCAGGCACAGTGTTAGTTAGGTAAGAAAAAGATGACTTAAGAGTCCAGTCCTCAGAGTACCCATTCAGGCAGAAGATGAAGACTAAACAAGGTGCTAGGAGAAAAGCAGAGGGAAGTTAACATCTACTTCAAGGGCAATACACACCTTTAGCTCTTAAACTGTGAACCTCACAATTTAGAATTTATTACTCTTGTAGAGTCTTATATTAGACTTTGCTTCCTGCAGTCCTACTTCTCCAACCTGATTGTCTTCTCCCTGAGATAAGAACCCATGTTTTCATGTGGTTCAGAAGATACTAATAGAGAAGTTTCAAAAATACTTATGAAGTGATTGGCTGATAGGCTGATCTTTCAGGATGGCAGCAACTGTCTAAAATGACACATATTTGAAATATATGCAAGGACCTGGGATTTCTAAAGAACATTACAAGAAACATTGTTATTAATACTATCTCTTTGCACTTTAAACTTCAGTTGTCTTTAAAGATATTTAGTTTTAATCAATAGATCAATCATCATTAATACTAACTTCTTTCACTCAAGACATATGAGTGGTTAGAGGAATTTCAACAACTAAGTTTTGGTAGAGAAGACAGAGCCAGTCAAGGAAACACCAGCTAAGGAAACAAGGGAGCAGATAGACTGTCAGAGAAACAGGAGTGGAATGTCAAGTCAAGAAGGGGTCTGGTAGATTGTGTCAGGTAAGCTACTGAGAAGTCAGGGAAGGTAAGAATTAAAAGTATCATAGGGTTTAGACACCCTACTCATTGCATCTTAAGTGAGAGCACAGAATCCAGAGTTGGAGTGGGCTGGGAAATACTCAAGGTGAGGAAATGGAGGTAGCAGGATAACAGGTTTGAGAAGTATGCCATGAATGGCAGGGAAGGAGGTCTGGTAGTAGAATAGAAATGGAAAGCTGAGAGAGGACTGACATTTTGATTGAAGATGAGAAATATGATCTTGGAAACATCTGTTCTGTTGATTTGCACTATTATTACAGTAATGATGGCAGTTTTTTTTCATTCTAGCAAAAAGCATTACCATATAATTTTTCAATTCCCTTGAGCTGAACATAAAGGTCTCTCACTTTGCTGGGTAATGAATAAAAAGGACCAAGGTCATCTGATGATGACTCAATTGTTTTCTTAGCAACATTAATTTCTTCAGATAGGAGAGTCTCTTTGAGTTGTTTAGTCCTAGAAAATATTGGTGTTTGGGCCTTGGCATTTCCAGTCATGGCACTTTTTATTTGATCTTTAAGACTTTTTCTCCTATTCATATATGAACCAGTTCTGACTATAGAGGCAGAATCATCCACTTGCTGAGGTTGCTCTGTGCTATTATGGAGCAATTTCTCATTCACTGTCTTGTGAGAGAATGAGTTCCAATCCCTCTCTTTAGAAGACTGATCGCCTAAATCATTTGAAGAGTTCTGCAAATTTTCAAAGTATAAAACCTGTGAAGAAGGCACATCATACAAAAGATCAGCTCCAGGTTCAATACAGACATCATCATGCCCACTTGGGTTCTTTGTGTGCTCATCTCTTTTTAACTCAGTCAAGTTGTCTACAGCAGTAATGCTGAGTTCGTTATGTCTGGTGCTTTCTGAACAAAGATCTTCAGTGGCAAGGTCTGTATCATGTTTTCTATGTTCAGCAAGTTGCATATTTTGTTCCAGGTCATCAACTTGAGCTAAAAAAGAGTTTTCAGCAAAGCTATCACAGTCACCAAACATGTCTTCTTCACTGTCATTATTCTGGAAAGAAAATAAAAAGATTTATGGACAATTCTAGCTTCACTAAGAATAAAAGTTTCAGTCTTGGACTGTATCAAATATGTAATTATATGATCACATATGGCTTAGAGATATTATCACCCTCATTTTACAAAAGAAATGGAGGCCCAGAGAGGTTAAGTGACTCGCCTAAACTGCATTCCTAGTGAATGGTGATGATGAAATACTAATTCTTAAGCCAGTACTAAATCCTTAAAACGGTAGCAAGACTAACAGGCATCTGTTGGGATGTTTTCTAACTGGACGCTTCTGATAACAGCAGTATCCCTTCTCCTCCCAGACTCCAATCTACAGAGACTGGCCTGTAACAAATCATGCTTCTACCACTGGACTCTCCAAAGAGTTTCTCTTCATCCGAATCTGTAATTGAGAGGGAGTCTGCACACTGACTGTATTTACTGAATGTAAATTTGGAGGTAGCAATATAGCGAAGTGATTAAAAATAAGTGATGTCAGAAGTGTAGTTTCTTAATTTTTCAGGGCTTGGTTGTCCTAAAACAGATAACCTAAATAGCTTAACAAAGTACCCAGCACACAACGGGTCTGCAATAAATAGTAGATTTCATTAGTACAGTAGGAACAGCAGTTAACTTGAAAGTCTCGTTTCGTCTCAGTCATGCCACTTATTTGCTGCGTAAACAATTCTGTCTCGGGGTCTACATTTGGTTATCTATTTAAAAATACGCATATATACCTCACAAGTGAGGATTAACGGCAATAACAAAGATGAGGTAAGCAAATGAAAGCTAGTCTGTAACTAGTCGATTGCCTGCACTTGGGAAGGGAACTGCCAAAATTTTGGTGTTTCAAGTTCTGTGCCTTCTAGCTGGTTTCCCTGTCCACTTTCAGCGGGCATGCACAGTAGGAGACCTGGGTTGGTATCATCGCCCCAAGCGGTGGAAATAGGAAGAAGCACCTAGGGGAATTTGAGCCCTGATCGCGCTGTACCTCGTCCAGTCGCACATCCACGGTTCGCCTCCGCCGGCGGCCAGTCTCCTTCTCCTCCTCTTTGTCCTTCTCATCACTGGGCTTGATCTCGGCCACGGTGGGGAGGGCAAAATTGCTCCCTAGGCTAGGACGGCTCCTTTTGCGGACAGACACCCGCCGGCGGATGCGGGGACCACCTTCATCCATGGCAAGGGCCGAGGGCCCAGCCCGAAAGTCGTGCCCTGTGACCCAGCTGCCAAACTCCAGTGAACCGGTGAGTGCGGGACAGCGCAGGTAGGAACCGAAGAATCTGCATTCACCTCCGCACCCTTGAGGAAGACCACAAGCCAATTGTCAGGGCCCTCGGACAGGAAGCGGAGGTACAAGCAAGCCCGCCCTCTCCTTGTCCAATCGTAAGTGTCCTGGGCTCGCGGGGGAGAAGGGCGAACACCAAAAGGGTACTGCGCAGGCTCATTGAAAACCTCACCTACTCTGTGTTCCCCGCGTTCGCCTACGGAACCTTTGAATGGAATACTCGCGTCAACAGGGGATGAGTACCGGAAGGGACTTGTCAGGACGCTTGGCGAAAAGGAAGAGGAGGAGCGAGGGGCCATGGCGACTGTGGTTGCTGTTTGCTGCGGTCTAGGAAGGAAGAAGTTGACGCCCTTCATAACGGCTTCTGTCGGCCTCACAAAGCCCGGGATTCACGCGGGTAAAGTCTCCATATCCTATGCGGCTTTGTCGTTTTGCAACCGTTCCTTTAGCCCTAATTAGGTCGGTGGAGTGGTCACTGCTAAGCGAACGACGCCTGTTTTGGCGATTCAGGGATTCTGCAAGATAGGTAGGAATCTGTGATGGCCGTGACTAGTATTTTAAAGATGAAGATGGCATTAGACAGCCAGGGCATTTTTTCTTTTTCTGACACGAACGGTGTGATGGGAGTGATTCTCAAAAAAGAGGCAGGGACTTGCCTAAGCTCTCCGGGTAGACTTGGTAAGGAAGGGGCATTTCCAGTCATCCAGCAGCAAATTCCAGGTGTCTGAGGCCTCAGGGCGAAATTGTGAAATGGCGCCTCAAGTCTTATCATTTCTGCGCTTTTATTTTCCCTGTCAATAACTACTCTCTGTAGGTGATCTATTACTCACTTTCCCTTGGGTATGACAATGCTTTTCTGTTGCTTCTCTTTTTGCGTTAAAACCTGTCTCTAATCTTGGAGTGAAGGGAAAAGAAATTTTAGGAAGAGAGCAGGTGAAAGGTTTTATCGGTGGGGAAATACATGTTTTCTCTCCAAAGCCCCGGAAAGCACAATCATCTTAAGTCTTAATCTGCCTCAAATCTAAAGGCTTTTATTCAGTCGTTGTGAGAATGTAAAACTTTTCTCTGGTGTCCCTTGATTCATCTTGCCTCAATAAAAACAAAACCTTTCCTTAGCTGGTGAGCTAACAAATTGGTTTGTTGTTTGTTTCATTGCAGTGCTGTGGAGACGTTATTCACAATACAAACAAGTAACCAGCAATGAGGACCTGGTAAGAATTTTTTTTCTTCCTTTTTATAAGGTATTTGCAAATATGACCAAATTCTTTGATTAGCTGTTTGAACAGAGTTCAACTGGAATACAAAACAATATAGTAATCAGTCTGAGTTTGAAAATTAAAATTCATTCCAGAGTAGTCACTTAAGTGAGCTTTGAAATGAGAATTCCTAGATTACTAGCAAGAAGCATGGCTTCTGTAACACTGTATTTTAATCCTGGATCTTAAATTTAAGGATTTAAGTTAATATATGTGCTTTGAAAATTAAAAAAGGTAATTTTGATTGGTGCAGTAATGGCAGAAAATCCAATAAAAGGATTATACAGAGCTTACCTGTACTTTGGCTCTCATCCACATTTCATATTCAATTTTTTGTGCCCATATTCATCACTTTTGGGGTGGGACTTGTCTTAAAAAATGAGGGGTCAAATTAAAGTTGTATACTACGATGTCAATTAGTTTCTTGTAACCCACAGAGGTATTTTTATGGGTTTCAAGTACTAGCATTGGACTTGGGCAGTGGAAGTTTTCTTGCTGTATACAAAAATAATTTGACACTAATCAGACCACACAAAGCACTTAGCACAGTGTAAAGAAGGAACATAGTTATTATGTATGAGTCATTACATATGAGCTGAATGTAAGTTGGATTAAGAAAGTTTGAGGAGTTGGGAAAAAGAACTCCAGTCCTTCTGAGCATCCATCTTGGTCATCTAATTCATACCATAGTTAAGAGAGTAAAGGAAATTATTAGAGTTTCTTTTAAGGTCATAAATATCCCTCTGAGACTCTACGGAAAGCTACAGTCTCTTTCAGAAAAAGGTACTCAGTCCCATTCATTTGAATTTTCACCTATAACTCTAGGGGTTCAGTGACTTCAAAGTCATTTCTAGGTTAGGAATCTCATGAGTGGAGACAAGCCTATACTGATTATAGTAGGGAGGCATTGTGACAGAAGCACTAGAGGTACTAGTGAAGACAGAAAAACAAGAAGGCTGATACAAACTTATAAAGCAGGCTGGGCCACAAAATTGTAGTCAGAGAACCTTCTTACAGTAAGCCATGAGGGCACTGTCTTTTTTTTTTTAATGATTTTGATATCATTAATCTACAATTACATGTGTAATATTATGGTTACTAATCTACCCCCTTCATCAGGTCCCCCCCACCAACCCCATTACAGTCACTGTCCATCAGCGTAGTGAGATGCTATAGAATCACTACTTGTCTTCTCTGAGTTGTACAGCCCTCCCCGTGCCCCCCCAACATTACATCTGCTAATCATAATGGAGGACACTGTATAGTGACAAAACATCTGATAAATATAGGGATGGATTTAGGGATTGTATTAAGACTTGCATATAATATTTGTTGTACTGTGTTAATGTTTAGTCAACTGCAATCTGGGCAAAACATTTGAGGAGAGAATCACTTACTGCAGACTCGAATTTTTTCCTCCTCTTAAACTCTTTTCTCTACAAAGATTGTATTTTATCCCAGAATCATCCTCCATGACTTAGTTACTCCTTAGCCAAACTAAGAAATAAAATACGTGTACAAAGTAAGTATGAGCTCACTGAAATCTTTAATAAAATGGTGAATCCTTTTCAGAACCACTTGGTTTTTCTTTTACAAGCCAAGCTTTTGTATTTATTCTTCTTCAGAGTAAAAAGGATACACCTGATTCTTTGCATAGATTTAAATGTGGTAACCTTAAGATTTACTTTTTAACTAAAAATTAACACATTAAACTGTATCACCAGATTTTTTTCCCTTTATCCTAGCCCATTACAATGGAAAATCCTTATAAGGAACCTCTTAAGAAGTGTGTATTATGTGGAAAACGTGTAGATTATAAGAATGTACAGGTGAGATCTGGTTTTATTTCACTATGATATTTTGTTTTAGGATTTTGCTTTATTAGTCCTAACTAAAGAGAATTAAGTCAATTTTATAATAGGCTTTGTGTAGAGGCAACCATTTAGCAACTTCATAATTTTAAATCTTACATCTGTGTATAAAGCATCACTATTTTATTCCTTCAAGACGCCCTTGGCTCTCTCTCATTTACTATTATTTCAGCTCAGTGTTTCTTCCTCTTTTTTCTCTACCCCAAACATCTTTACAATAGCTCGCTATGGTACCGATTCTTAATTGGTGGAGTTGAGAGTTTGAAAAAAGCTCCTCCACTGAAGTTGGTTTCTGTACCTCAGCACCAGTATCACTGCTTCAAATATGATTTTATCTCTTGTTTAGCACTCAGCAAATTAAAAGTGGCAAATTTAGGGGAGAGAATGGTGGAGTTAAATATACTGACAGTAGTACAAAGTGATAGCTGCTATAGTGGGAGAAAAACCAAGAAACTTTAAAATGCAACATATTAGGAGGATAATGCATAGTGCCAAAAACAGTGCCTGGTACTGCATAGTGCTCAAGAAGAATTCATATTAATAAAACATAAATTATAGCAAATGGTCTGATGTACCTGTACCTCCTAAAGACCTCCTTATAATCTGATATGTGATGGTGTATGAAGACAGATGAAATATTTAGGACTTTGTTATAAGCAGCAGTATTTCAGAAAAGTACGCATGGAAAAGTTAAGAAAACAGCTTTAGCACTGAAAGAATATGCTCAATTTGACACACTGTATACAAATGTTGACTTTAGAAATTTCTTTAGCTTTTTTATTTTCAAAGATCTGCTAATAGGATTATTTCAATATTTTAATTCATATTTTATGAAGTTTGAAATTAGTAAACGTTTATATAACTTCAAAGTTTTAGTTTTTTTGAAATACACACAATCAAGGTTAAGTAATAAATATATTAACTTTTTTTTCTTTTCCAAATTAAACTCCAAACAGCTTTTGTCCCAGTTTATTTCTCCATTTACTGGATGCATTTATGGAAGACACATAACAGGTATTTTATAGCAACCTAAATGAAGATAAATCTACTGTTAAATTTTCAAGTTGTACTATACATCACCATTAGACCAGATACTAAGGATACTTTGAGAAAGCCTCCTCTTAGGCCAAAAGGTTTATTATTTGGCTTGTCTTCTTATGCTCAGGTTTAATTGAAAGCTGGCAACACATAGCAAACTTGGGCTTAAAAACTGCATTTATGTGTTGGGGTATGTGATAATCATTCCTAGACTATTGAAACCAAAGGCCTGTTTTATTGCCTGTAGGTCATAATTGGATCTGCCGCTTGTTTTTGTAAATAGCTTAGTTTATGTATTATCTATGGCTGTTTTGTGAGTGGAGTTGAGTAATTATGACAGAAACTGTATGGTCTGCAAAGCCTAAGTCTGGCTCTTTACAGGTTTCCAACGTTTCAGCTGGTAATGCATTTTGAATATTGGCACTCTTTATGAGTAAGAAAGCATTTCTTTTATAGGTCTTTGTGGGAGGAAACAGAGAGAAATCACAAAAGCAATTAAGAGAGCTCAAATAATGGGTAAGAGCATCTGAAAAACTTAATTGGGCTAATCAAAATTTTGCTCATTATCCTTTGTGAAGAACTTTCATTGTTTCTTTACAGCGTTTATGCCAGTTACATACAAGGATCCTGCATATCTTAAAGACCCTAAAGTTTGTAACATCAAGTATCGGGAGTAAAGGTTATCATCAATAAACTTATTTTACAGTAAGTGGTTGTATGGTGCTATATTGACTCGAACTATAAGACTTAATAACTTTTGGGTAAAAATTAATAGGCTAAATCTTATCAAACTATGAAATACTAAATTCTTAATTTGAAATCTTACGAGGAAAAAGTGTTTCAGGAGTGAAGCTTCCTTTCTATACCAGTGTACATTAAAGAAAACTTGTTACATTTTACTTACATAAATTAAAAAAATTTGATACTGTGGGATTGTCACTTATATTTGGTCCCCAAATTGTTCATACAGTCTTACCACTGATATTAGGGTATTAAATATGGAAAGGATGATTTGTATTGGAATTTTACTTTAGGCCCAGATTCTGTCAGATAGATGGGATTTTAGAGATATGGGTACAGGAAAGTGGAATGCTTGTATAATGTATAGACCCCACATGACATGGTGTGGACTTGAAATTACTTAGGAAGAGTTTCTAACTAGCAAATATAAATATGCCCTACCTTCCCCTGCACTCTAGCTTCCACTTCCCTCCTCCTCCCTGTGGGTCTTCGCTTTGTAGAGGGGTACATGGGGATCAATAGTGGCGGTGTCACACAGGACTTAACATTTATTCGTGGACTAGTTTATCTTGAAATCAGTAGTCCATAGGCAGTGAATTACATCATCTTCTCTTACTCCAGGGTTACAAACTAATTGCCAAAAGATGGAGAGTAATTGGTAAAAAAGTGTCCTGTAGGGACTCTCCTTTTCATTGAAAGTTCGATCATCAAACTTAATTATGGAAGTTCAGCTATGTACTAATGACCTCAGCAAGTTCCCTAAGAGTGAAAATTTAGGATTTCTTTCTTCAAGAAGATGGATCACTGTGTAAAATGAGCTAAATACTTTCATACCTCTCTAGAGCATGTTGGCAAATTATTTGTATGAAGGCCCATTTAGACAAGTTTGATTAAGTCTTTGAAAAATCTCAGGCTTCAGAAGACATTTGCATATGTTGACTGCTTGTTGCTTCAGCAGTTCCTGGTTTTGCCTGTTGATCTGTTAGTTAGTAAACTAGCTCCATACCTGAGGAGCAAGACCAAAGAGGCAGACTACTCCAGATTGGTAAGTGGCAGGTGTAATAAGCAAAGGAACATATGAGATTGTCTTAGGTGACCACAAGATGAGACCTCCATACCCACCCACCAGAATCTTAAGTTTGTGCAGAGGACTCAGCTGGGTTCAGTGATGTACACAGTTCATATGGTCTCAGCACCTTACTTTACCAGGGCTTTGTCCTTGGCACAGTTTCCGCTGTGTAAACACTAGGCAGAGTGTACATTCCAAGGATGGGACGGATTGAGGAGCCTCTGCCCAGGGCCAGCTTGCAGGTCCTCTCTTGACATCTTCCAACAGATTCCAATTTTGTTGATTTGTTGGTTGCATTTGATCATCATCAATGTTCTATATAAGTTCTATACACTCTGGTGATGTCTGGTTATTTTTAAATTAGGGTTCAGACTCGGCCTATTTCCGTTCTGCCCTGCACGCATGCCACCACAGTGCTGCTTAGGTAACTAGTAAAACAATCCCAAGAGAAACTCATTTGTACAAATCATCTCTAGTTTTATATAGGCTTCGTAAGCACCCCATGGTATCCAGTGCATGTTAACAGAGATAAAAGATGACAGTTTTTGATTCTATGCATTTCCTCTATCATGGAACAGCAACGGACAAAGTGTGTTGTTCAGCATTTCATCCAGTGAGTGAAACATGAAGGCTTCATATAATATGCATATGCTTAATGGAAAGTTCTCAAAATTATGAAAAGACATACACACACACAAAAAAACCCCACAGTAAGAGTTCCTTTAGCCAACTTCCACTTAACTCACTGAATTAAACCGGGGCTTTACATCCTTAAAAATCATACAGAAGGCCAGGACTCTCCTAACCTATTGAGTTCTGCATTGCCAAAAGTGCTCTTTTGTTCCCAGACCTATGTCAGTTGCATTTGTAATTGTGTTGATGAAATATAAGCATTAAAAAAAAAGTTACTGTTGGAACGAAAACTAAGTAAATGCTTTGGAAAGACTTGATAATGATAACTAACTTTAAAAAGCAGTTGTCAAATTAGGTGTGGTCAGGACACCTTAGTAAGATTGGGAGGAGGGTGCTATGAAATAAAAAAACTTAGTAGCATTTTGTACCTAGATTACTTTGCAAGTTTCTTTAAATTCTTCACTTTAAAGAAACTAAAACGGAATTGTAATGATTATGTAATGGTTGCAGTTTACACTGGAATTCCAATATTCTCGCAGAAAAGTTCCTGACCCTACAACAAAAGGTTGGCAAATTATACTTCTGCTTATATTAAAATTAAATCTCTGTGACAGACATTATATATATGTACATATAGGTACGTGTCATTTCCAAGTCCCATTTTAACTGGCCTTTTCAGCTGACCAACTACTGATCCCAAATGGAGTGCATTACTAGGCTTGTTCTGTGCTCAAATTCTGGATTCACTCAATATTGTATAGAAGACTGTAGACTAGGGAAGGGAGAGATTACTATTTGTGCTGCATTACAGTCATACCATATCAGAACTGCCAGATTTAGCAAATAAAACACAGGATATGCCATTAAATTTGAGTATCAGCTAAACAATGGGTAATTTTTTAATATAAGTAATAAGATTGTATGGTACCCAGCATTTTATCTGATAACCCTAGCCATAAATGTACTATTTTTCATAACTTAAGAAGGAATGTTAATTGAGTTAGATAAAAATGAAAAATTTCATACTAACTTTAGACTTATATTGTGAAGATAGGGTTAGTTCTTTTTCCAGTTCTAAAGAGTGCTGTACCAGTTTAAAAGAATATTTAAACTTTTCCCTCAACAGTTTAGTAAAAGTACAAAAAGTTTTAGACTAAGAGCATCTGGTATTTTTAAAAGTACTTAATAAAATAAATGCACTAGGACTTACTATGTGTGATTGCAAACCGTTGGACATAGTAAAAACAACAGAAGTGTTTGGCTTTCCCTTTCAGCCAATGAAGGATCAAAATGTAGGTGACTGTGGATATTCACCAGAACCTTTCATTTTTTCTATCTCTTCATCTGTTTCTGGGCTGCTTGTTGTGGATGTTTTTTCTTGACTACTACTATCAGTGTCTGTTTTAGATGGTTTGTTTTGTATCTCTAACAGCCGTGACTTCTTAACTTGCCATCCATCATCTGTATCTAAAGCTTTACGCTTAGTCTTTTGCAGTGCACTGCTAGCTGGACTAGGTTCAAGAATGTCCGTGTATTCCACCATTAAGGTCAGGTTGTCTACCGCATTGAGGTGATGGTTGGTATTACAGATACTTTTAGAAATACGCCTATTTTTCAAGGAGATAACACATGAATGAAGAAAGTCACAATCTGGAAGAAAAGTCCGTAAAGCTTGACAAAGAAAAATGTTCTCTTGAGGGTCTTTTTGGACAACAGTCTTCTCTCCTAAGCAAAATAAAAAGTCAACATATAATATTTGTTCTACAAAGCTTTTGTAATATCTATGTGATAATAAAATAAAAAACTTAATTAAAACAGTTCTTTGAAACTATCTAAATTGAGGAAAATGGTGTGTATAACCCCTAATTTATATGCACAATATTCTAAGAGAAATTAAAAGTTACATATTTTTAATAATGGAATAGCATAGCTCTAACAGTACCATGTTCTTTGTTCAGGAGGATTTGAGTATTAATAAAACACTGTTAGTCCTAAAGTGAACAAATGCATCAGTTAGTGCAGCTGACTCATCCATAGGTCACATCAGTGAGAATTTTTTTTAAAGTACAGAAGGTAGTAATGTGTGAACTTTACTTACGTGCTGCTTGAATCTGTGCTTGTTTTCTTTTTTTAATTTCTTGTTTCAGTCTGTTTACATCTTTTAGTAGTTTCTCTACTGCTCGCTCACTGTGTTCTACTTTTTCGCATATATCCTGCAAAATAAAATGAGGGCATAGATCAAGTTCCAAGTCGTGCACTAAAATTCTTCATGGCATATAATGTCAAATATGTGCCTTTTTAAAAATTTTATTTTCCTGTTTTCTTGAGGAACTTAACAATAGGCAATTGTATGGTACTTCATAAGTAATAAATGCTCTCCAGATGTATTCACTTCCCATTTATAGCTTTATCATACCAGTTATTTCCTCGATGATACACAGAAATAAATGTTTAACTCACTTTGAAACAAAATGCTGTACTATTCGGATATGCATGCATATTTACTGCAAACATTTAACATTAAGAAATTGACAATAAATGAAAAATAAAAGTGACTATGTTTTGCTGATATGAAAAAAACCTATGAAATTTTAATTCCTGTCAAAACCTATTACTGAAAAGCAGACTGGCTTTGTGTCACATTTTAAGTACTAATACCCTTCGATTTAGTGATTTCATTTTGGAAATATATCTTAAATAACAAAAATTTATAAAAGATGTTTATAATAAAATCAAAAGTAAACTAATTTCTAGTTATGGGTAATAAGATGGTTATAGCCAGTTTTGGTGGATACTTTTTAGTATCTCACTGTATTTCTAATGAACTTGTTCACCCTGCCATGAGTTCACCAGTAACCCCTCACCAGCTTTCACCCTAGCTGACCCAAGCAGAGATAATCACTTAGCCAACTGGCAAATCTTAGTATCCTGAACAGAAGAGATTTAAATGCAGGAGCTGGGGTTGGCCGTTGTCTGGTCAGCCAGTGGATGAATAAACAGATCTGTAGATACTATGAAGGAAACCAATGTGCAGACCCTAAGGGAGAGAAAGTTGATGGCACTCCAGCTCCTGGCTCCAGTTAGTTCCTGAAGCTCAGCTGCCTTCTGCCTACAGTTCCTGTGACTTAGCTCTACATTCCCTATTTTAACCCAAGTTGGTACTTTTATAGTAGGAGTTCTAATATATTGCTCAATGAAATACAATGCCATTAAAGATAATATATGGCAACATAAATATAAATCATGACACAAATTTCTATGTCTCCACACTGTCAACTATGTAAAAGCATGTATACATGAGGGAAAAACTAGAGACCAGCAAAGTAAAAATAGTTTAGCTACAATGGTGTAATTCAGTTTTCTAAATTATCATTCATATGAAAAAATAGTGTGCAATATTAGTAGTGTACCACAGTATTAACCCCATTTTTCTTAATGTGCTATATTGATAAATATGGTGGCCATGGATTATATTACTCAGATGTCTATTTGGAGGAAGCATAGTTAACTAACGCCCCAGCTGCCATCTTTTTGGGTCCACTACTGTGTTTGTTCTTAGGATACAATTCCCTTAGGCAGCTTTTAGCCAATACTAAGCACAGTGGAGGTATTCAAGTCCATTCTTGTAGGCCAACTTTGCTTAAAGATTCCCTATCAGCCTAGCTGAAACTCTTCTGGCCCTGCAGTCTAAGGCTCCCTACCCAAATGTTCTCCATTACCTGTCTCCTTTTTCAGGTGTAAGACTTGCACTGAGAGTCTCCCTGCCAGCTCTTGCTCCCCCTTTATCTTTTTTAGGCCCATAAATCTTTTGTATGTCTAATCCCATCTTGATGTCTGCTTCCCAAAGGACCTGAACTGACACAATGAAATCGAACTTAGTACTGTGGTAGACTGTTCCATTCCCAAATAGTGCTTCCCGTTAATTCTGTAAAAGCCTGCCATGACATCCTCTGGTGAATGAAATGTGAGTGGAAGTAACATGCCAGCTCTGAGCAAAAGTGCTAAGCTGCTATGAATTTTTACCACCTTGCTCTTTTCTCTTTGGCATCAGAAGAATATGTCCGACATAAGGGCAGCTCCTTCAGTCTGGATTGTAGAATGAGAATGACATTTAAAACAGAGCTGCAGCCAAGACATAATGTGAGAGTAAATTTCTGTTTTTGTAGGCCACTGAGATTGAGGTCTTATTACTGAAACTAAACTAATACAAAAATATAATCTAATCAAATGCAAGGTTATCTCTAAAAAATTTGTGATCAACTTGATAGGAACTCTAGTAGTCATTACATGTTTGACATGTTAACTTACCTTTAATTCCTCTTGTAAAGAAACATACATTTTATTTATCTTATGTATCTCCTTTAAAGATCCATCTTCTTTAAAAAATTCAGGGCTGTAAAAAATGACCATTTCCTCAGGCAAATGTACAGACTCATTTTAATGATACAATGAAAAACTTATTTGTAGTTGAGCAATGGAAGATGCTTTTTGCTGGCTTTGTAGGGACTAATAATCTTGTCAACCTAATTGAATACAGTAAAACCATATCAGAAAACCTAGTTCATCTACACATTAGCAAACTTTTTAGCCTCCTGAGTTCTATTGCCAGCCCTAAAAATAAGATTAAGTAAAAAGAGATAAAGACTGAAGGAAGGAGGGGGGAAAGGTTTCTTTCTTGACAGAGGGGATTAGTCCATTTTTAAAATATTTTACTGAATTTTAAGTCATCATCTATTTAAAGAGGCAACATTATTTTATAAACCACAAAGGAAAAATGCTAAGGCATGGTTTGGAAAATATCCCAATTTGAGGTAAATAAAAAACTAAGCATTTTAGAATCAATAAAATGTGGTATTCAATTTTTAAGACACTATTAAGCACTGTGGGAACAGAAAAATAAAATCTAGTTCCTACTATCAGAAAGTTTATACTTTAGTGTCATATAGTACCAGTGTTATTATTTCTGACATTAATTATTCCCTTAATGACCATGAAAAAACTAGCTTAGCAGCTTATGAGTCTCAATTAAGGCTTCATTTTTTGTCTTTATTTAATACCCAGTCTAATTACATGCCTTTAATCTTACCTGCTGCTTTAGGAAATTATTAATTTGAGGCTAGCTACTTATTCTTAGAATAAATAAGTAAAAATATGCAGGATATACAACCATACCTGCCTCTTTTCTGTATTTTATAAATGGAAAAGTGCTAGAAAAAATTATGGAGAAAATAAAAACAGTCTGGTTTACTTCAATAATGTAGTCATCAGTATTTCTTTCATTTTTATTCTGTTCTTGTGTAATACAAAAATTAATTTCAAAAACTGAATAGGAATAAGTTTAGTGGGGAAGTAGCTGAAGGAGCTCACCTGTGTGTTTTTATTGCTCGGCTAAAACCAGCAGACATACAGGAATCTGATACAGTTTTATAACCCAGTTGTTCAGACATGCCCAGATTGGCCACCACTAATGGTATCCTATAGAAAAGTCTGAAGAAATAAGGTTTTAAAATATAAACTTAGGATAAAGTGAAAATTAGTAACTACTTGTTACTATAGACTACTTTTATCCTACAAGGTTAAAAAACAAAAAACTCATTCCTTACTATTTATCCAAGATAGAATATACTGACTTGAGGCAAATGGCTTTTAAACGCTGTGATATGTGCAAACTGTAAGATAATTGTGTGAAAAAAGTATTTTAATGGCCAATTTAGCCTATCTTCCATGAATAGTAAAACGAATCTTACTTGCC
This sequence comes from Smutsia gigantea, assembly GCA_032199065.1. Taxonomy (NCBI): domain Eukaryota; kingdom Metazoa; phylum Chordata; class Mammalia; order Pholidota; family Manidae; genus Smutsia; species Smutsia gigantea. Next base: position 71,023 of record JAVSCE010021180.1, read on the forward strand.
ACTCAACTTAATTCTTATGTTCCATGAAAATGCTTATATAACCTGTGGAGAGTTCCTGTTAACTCATTTTGATGGATCAAGAACTACTTCCTTGTAGAGGTTATAGAAAAATACAAGTACCCATGTGTAAGTTCTACATTATATCCCTTAGCAACCAATATCTAAAGCACATGTATTTTTTCCACCTAATAGTAAATAATGGCAAATCCTTAGTGCCAAAAACACAAGTCATGATTCCATACTGGTCTTCTCTTTTCCTTATCTGACTTCACATTTTCCATCTCTAAAGAACAGAGGTAAGACAGACTTCAGAGGGTCATTGTGACAATCTAATGCAACACTATATGAAAATTCTTGGAAAGCTGCAAAAAGTACAATAGAAACACTGGGCATGTTTTTCTATTGGCTGAAGATAGCCAGTGACTAGCCAACATTTACCCTTTCTGAGCTTTATATAAGGCATGCTCCAGCAGATGAGTAGAGCAGCTTTCTGTTATTATACTTGGTGTTAACAGCAGAAAGACAAGTTCCTGGCTTGAAAGATACTGTTGTAAGTTTTTGTGAAGCAGTCTCTCTCTAAATGTCATGACCTGGTCTGAATGACGCCGTAATTTGTACCAACCAACCACATCCTGAAAGAAAATAGAGGAAAGTATCAGGTGTATATCTTAATGGTTAAAATTATTACTTTTCTGACTATCATAATTAAGCACTAACTTTGACAATCTTAAAAGTGGTTTTCTTACTATCTAGCAAGATTTGGGGCATATAAAACAAAGTATCCACTTAAGTACACATTTTACTTTTGTAAAGTATACAGACTGACTTGCAGTTAAATTACTTTCCAGTTCCTTACAGGATTGCGATTTTATTCAACAGAGATTGCAGAAAAAAATTCTCAACTTCCTCTAGTTTCTTTTCTGGCATTTGGCATCTTAAAATCTTAGTCTTTAGTCAAAATTTAAATGAAAAAAGTCAATGAAAACAAGTTAACTTTCCTGTATAGAAACTCGGTTTGTTAAATTAGCTGAACCCAACAGCTTTGAACTGATATCTATGTGGGAATGATATCATTTATCCCAAAGAATTGGTTTCAAGATTGATTAAGATCATATGAAAGAATTTTGTAAACTGAAACATGCTAAACACATGTTTTTGTATTAGTAAACCTTTCTTTACAACTGAAAAAATAAATCTCATCTACTGAAAACAGTAATTATTTTTTTAAAAAAGCAAATACCTTGCCTAGAAATCTATCTGTAACAGTTTCAGCAACTGAGTTTTATATTTGTACATTTGAATTGAGAAAATTTACTTAATCTACTTTTACTTTCAACTCAGAGATCAGAGTTTTAAAAGGAAAATAGTACCCAGAGAAAAATCTGTATTTGGGAAAAACTTTTATTTTGATCATTCAACAAGTTTTAACTGAACACCAAATAGCTGTGGCGGATTCAAAATAGGTGCTGTACAGGAAAACATCCTGAACTATGAACGATAGTAACTGCAGTGATGTAAAAGAACAGTAATGGATTAAGTCCTAGAATAAATGTACTGGGAAGGCAGTACCTTAATGTAAATCTTTGTAAGTTAAAAATGGTGGAAATGTAGAAAAGGAAGAGGTCAGTGTTAATTAGAATAGCCAAGGGAAAGGACGAGAACAAGATTAATATTTCTAATGACTAGTTTTACTTTTAGAGCAATCTCTTTTAATTTCTGGAAAGTACAAGCCTTCGCTCACCTACCTTGTAATGCACTGTGAAGATAAATGCTGCTTAAAAGTTCTGTCAAAGTATTACTATTACATGTTCTCAGGCACTGAAAATAATACATTAATACCAAAAAAGAAAAGGTAAATCAAGAAATACCTTTTTGATACTTGACAATATTTTCTTTGCTGCTTCCTCATTTATTTCACCAGAAGAATTGTAAAAGCTGTAAAAGCCAAAATTAAAGGCACTTCAAATAAGCTAAAAATACAAATGATTTTATTAACACTTCTAATTTTAGTTATAACCCAACTACCCTACTTGCCTATCACATGGAGTTCAAAAATAAATAGTGGAGAAAGTTCTCAAATTAACAGACTTAATGTGGTAGAAATGACGTTCATAAGCATGAAAAAGGAAAAGGAATGGAGAAACTTCAAGAGGTAATTTTGAGCATCACATTTTTTAACCTAAAACTAAATGAACTATCCACTATATACAGGTGTTTGTAAATTCACATAGCCAGTACACAATTCATTCACAATTTACTTATTAAAACTTTTTACAATATTGAAACATACAAAAAGAATATGTAATATGAGTAATGAAGCACAGTAACAAAAAGACAATTTATTCATTGCTAATTACAAGGGCTATACTTTACCAAATTTAGAGAAATGCTTTAGGAGTTGATTGGTTTTTGTTTTTGTTTTTTGGGGAAACAGGTACTGGTTTAGTTTAGCGGTCTTTGTTCTGTAGTTGGAATGCATGGAGAATTGCAAGATAATTCTACAAGATTCTAAAGTGTTTACTTGTAGCTTTCTTTCCCTTCCAATAATAGGGATTGCAAATAGTACTTTCCTCCATTTAACATTCACTGAGATCAACAATATTCTTTTCTATGATGGTGCAATATGTGTTATACAAAGCTGTTTACAAATAATATTCACTGTAATAGGCTTTTACTGGTAAATCTAATTTGTATACTGATAAAATATTTAGTTATATAAAACTGAAAAAATACACCCTAACAGGCAATATATTTTTTCTTTCTCACTTACAAAGAGTTACATTGAAAGTTTCCCATCAAAAAATTTTAATGGGAAAATAGTGTTCTATCAAAAGGGAATATTCAAGCAAATCAAACAAATTTCTCCAATTTACCTACTCCTTAATTCAACATGAATAATCTAAATACAAGAGTTTATTCTTGTATTTCTCGATGGTGGTCCACTTCTGAGCTTCTCAAATTGGGGCATAAGGCAATAAACCAGGGTGTATAAGAAATAACAAGACAATGTGTACATCTTCTGTGTAAGCAATGACTACATGAAGTTTCTGGGAAAGGGACATTCTTATGCAGAAAGATATATTATGCAGAATTCATGTTAAACTGCATAATTTTTAAAAAATGACTAAGTTTTAGGCTTCAATGGGCTATGTGCCAGGTACTCCCCCAAGATTCCTGAGGTAAGGGAATCAGTGTATTTCAGTGGAAAACTTTGAGAAGCAACGTATTAGAGCACAATTGTCAAGCTTTTCCTGTGGAGGGCCAGGCAGTAAACATTCTGGGCCGTGTTGGAGACAAAGTCTCTGTTGCATATTCCTCTGTTCTTTTTTCTTTTTTTAATAACCCTTAACACATTAACTATTCATTGATGCGGGCCATATAAGAACAGGCAGTGGGCCACGCTTTGCCAGTCCCTTAAGTAGAACATAAAACTGGGTGGTAGAGTTTATTCAACTTGGACTATAAGAAGTATGGTATCAGAAGACTTTGTTTTTAATATGTTCACCTATATTATTTAAAACACGATAGAAACAACATGGTATGCTGTTAGATTAGAACTCAAAAAACCCTGCTTCTTCTACCCACCATTACAAAGTCTGTGGCACTGGTTAGATCATGAACATGTTAGGCACATTACTTTGTTGTTAAGGGAAAATGAAATGTGTAGTTAACTTTTTTGAATGACAGCTTTTTCTGGTAGGGTCTCCTCATGCCTCTCCCCCACCGGCTCCCCCCAGTGTCATACAGCTGAAAGGCTGAGGCATGGGTTTCTCACCCCTGGATCAGACTGATTCCTCAGCTTAAAAGACTCCTGCTAAGTTTTGTCTACTTAAGGCAGTTGCCAGAAGATAGTGAATCACTTTCTTCCCCACTCTCCTGTCTTAATCTTTTGCTGGTCCAGAGTCTCTCAAGGAAGTATTTTTATGAGTCTCCACCAAGAATCCCTCAATCATTCAACAAATATTTTTATCTATCCATAAGGCACTATAGGAGCTGTGTTCCTCTTTCTGGAACAGCAGTTTCAGACCACACAAAGCCTTTATTTCTGTTATCCCTTGCCTGGATCTTTCTCATCTTAACCATACCCTCCACGGCAATGCTTACACAACCTTAGTGATGTGTCTATACGGTGTGACTGTATGATAGTAATGCTAATTTTTCATGTACAATTTATATAAATCACAAAGCTATTTCACAAAAACTAACTCGTTGTGGTTACAGACATTCGCTTTATGAAAATTCATTTATTTGTGTACTTATTCTGTATGTATGTTATACCTCCATAAAAAGGTTTTAAAAATATAACCTCTTAGGGCTAACTGTAGGATTGACAGTGCAAGTTTCTACCCTAGAAAAGCAATAGGAAGCAGGTTAGATAAAGAACCTAATCAATTAACAGACAAAAGACAACATTTAAATATACAGTGAGGAAACATGATAAACTGGAATAAAAGGGCAGAAAAAAGGGCTGCCACTGATGTATGAGAATGTGTTACTGAGTTTATAATATGCAATGAGGTGATTGGCGTGAGAAGGAAATGCAATCCTCAAGGTAAACTGGTACCTGGGAGAGGCAGTGGAGACCAGCTAAAGCAAGCATATAAATACAGAGAAAGAACTATTAGCCAGGGCTGAAGTGAACAAGTGAATTTTCAGGTATTTAAAAAAAAGTTTTCATTTTAATCAGTACCACCATGCATATAACTGGTTACTAAGATCCTTTTAGTTTTAAAAATTACTGCAACTTGCAGAAAGTAATTTTCACAATGGACCTACTTACTCTTACTACTCACCTAAAAAGCTGATAGCATGGAATGTATTTCTGAATATCTGGAAAAAAAGAATTTTTAGTTATGATTATATTAATTATCACCCGAATAACATGTACTAAGCACTTCATGTCAGGAAGTACTTCACCATTATCTGATTTAATTCTCATGGCAAACCTGAAATAGATGTTACCATTCCCTTCGCTTTAAAGATGAAGTAATAGGTGGACTGATTAAGCTGCTCAGCCAAGCCAGCAGTGGGGCCAAAATTCAAACCAATGCCTCAGTCTTAACTAGAATTCCATATTCCTTCTACATAGGTTTAGTAACGAGAACACAAAAGATAAATTAAAAGTTACTATATTTTCATGGAGTCCCCAAAAAAGGTTATGTTCTAATTTTATTCAATTGATAAAAACAGCTGTTAAAAAGCATTATCTCTTGTTATTTCAAGTTGTTTCACAGAGGGCTGACTTGTCAGTGTTAGCTGCAGACTGAAAAAAAAACAAAACAACCCAACCTCTTCTGGAGGTGAGTTACTCTCTTGCCAGTAGAAATACACCTGCATTCTGGTAGCTGCATATGCTGTGCGAAACAGATTAAACTGTATTGTGTGAAACATCATTACAAATCTTGTAAGTATCAAGATGAACAAGGTGTTTCCTCTTACATTCCAAACCTTCAGATCTCTCAAGATTCAGTAGGGTACAGTAACAGGAGGGAAACATCCCCATCTGATAACACAGACACTTATCAAGAGAACACAAGTTCTTCTGGGCATCCCACTTTCAAGTGTTCTTTGGACAAGAATCAAATTTTACTGGACAGCATTTACCAGATCACTAACGGTAATCACCTGTTTCAGAGAGCTCCTGTACAATGTCTTATTGGTGTGTCTCTTCCTTGGAGAAATCCTAGACAGATTACTAGAAAGTTTGTTAGTCACCTAAATCAAAGACAGTTTGATTATGGAGAATTTGTGAATCTTCAGCTAGATGAGGACATCTAGGATCAAACTGCTGTTGAAGAATCATTTCTAGTAAATACCTGAAGGCTACAGACATCTCTGCATCTTTGTATCTGCGAGCACCATCTTTTTTTTTATGATATGATAATTCCTTTTTTAATTTTTTTAGGGAAATCCATATTGTTTTCCATAATGGATGCATCATTTTCCATTACCACCAGCAATGCACAAGGGTTCAAACGTCTCCACATCCTCACCAACAATTGTTATTTTCTGTTTTTTTTTCTTTTTTTTGAGTTGTACTGCCCTCCCCGTGCCCCCCCAACATTACATCTGCTAATCGTAATGCCCCTTTTTCCCTCTTACCCCTCCCTTCCCGCCCATTTCCCCCAGTCCCTTTCCCTTTGGTAACTATTAGTCCGTTCTTGGGTTCTGTGAGTCTGCTGCTGTTTTGTTCCTTCAGTATTTTTTCTTTGTTCTTATACTCCACATATGAGTGAAACCATTTGATACTTGTCTTTTTCGGCTTGGCTTATTTCACTGAGCATAATACCCTCTAGCTCCATCCATGTTGTTGCAAATGGTAGGATTTGTTTTCTTCTTATGGCTGAATAATATTCCATTGTGTATATGTACCACATCTTCTTTATCCATTCATCTACTGATGGACACTTAGGTTGCTTCCATTTCTTGGCTATTGTAAATAGTGCTGCAATAAACATAGGGGTGCATCTGTCCTTTCAAATTGGGCTGCTGCATTCTTAGGGTAAATTCCTAGGAGTGGAATTCCTGGGTCAAATGGTATTTCTATTTTGAGTTTTTTGAGGAACCTCCATACTGCTTTCCACAATGGTTGAACTAGTTTGCAGTCCCACCAGCAGTGTAGGAGGGTTCCCTTTTCTCCACATCCTCGCCAACATTTGTTGTTGTTTGTGTTTTGGATGTTGGCCATCCTCACTGGTGTCAGGTGATATCTCATTGTGGTTTTAATCTGCATTTCTCTGATGATTAGCAATGTGGAGAATCTTTTCATGTACCTGTTGGCCATCTGAATTTCTTCTTTAGAGAAGTGTCTATTCATGTCCTCTGCCCATTTCTTAATTGGATTATTTGCTTTCTGTTTGTTAAGGTGCATGAGTTCTTTATATATTTTGGATGTCAACCCTTTATCAGATACGTTTTTTATGAATATATTCTCCCATACTGTAGGATGTCTTTTTGTTCTACTGATGGTGTCCTTTGCTGTACAGAAGCTTTTCAGCTTGATATAGTCCCACTTGTTCATTTTGCTTTTGTTTCCCTTGCCCAGGGAGATATGTTCATGAAGAAGTTGCGAGCACCATCTTTAAGGAGAAAATCTCATGAAGTCACCATTTCAATAATGTGACTATGTATATTAATAAAAGGAATTCAGTCTATTAAAAAGAAGGAAAAGCGGTTATCCTCTTTAGATATTTTTCTTTTAGCAAATGAACGTTAGCCTCAGGTAAATCCTGCCTGAGAAAACACCAGAAATAGTCTTTATAACTGATAGCCAGCCAGACATACTTTAATGTAAATAGGGAAAATATAAAAACAATGAGGATCTCATTAATTAAAGCAATGTAGTAGTTGTAATTCTGAGATTTTGCCTGTTAGACATCTGTTTTAAAGTAATCCAACATTTTAAAATATGCGGACAAATTCGTAAGTGTTCCTACAGCACTTGTCTGAAACCTCAAAGCTTAGCTTTGTTCCAGGAACAATGAAGTTGTTCAATATATGGCTGCTTAATTAAATCTTCAAAATATATTAGATACTTTGGGTGGCATGCCAATTACAACTCAGAAAAAAAATGCCCTAAGGGCTTGCTTTTAGTTATGTCTCAGCAGGAAAAAAAAAACATTAAGAAAATAAAATCGCAAACTGTATAAACACGTGTAACGTATGATAAAGGCCAATTCCCTTAAGTTATAATATGGTATTACAAATCAATAAGAAAAAACCTAACACCCTAGTAGAAACAGTCAAATCATGGAACACACCTATCCTTTTCAAAGGGAAAGGGTCCCCCAAAAAGTCAAATTATAAACAATATCATTTTTAATCAAGAAATGCAAATTAAGATATTTTTTTCTTATAAAATTGACAAAGATTAAAAGATTTGATAATACCCAGTGGTGACAAGAGTATGGGGATGTAGGCACTTTTACATATTCTAGAGGAGTCTGAGATGGCATGACTTCTCCAAAAGGCAGTGGTCTACTGATAACAATTTTACTTTCAGACATACTCAAAAGCACAAAGATACATGCACTAAATGTTCATTAAATAATGTATATTGAAAAAATTCATAGCTGGTTAAATAAATTATAGTACATTCATACAGTGGAAATATGAAGCCATTAGAATGAATGACGAACTATACACATTGATACTATTTTGCACTAATGATATAGTGGAGATACACATCATATATAGTATTATCCCCATTGTGTAAATAAAAGTATATACACATTTATATATGTGTATATTATGTGTATTGTGAATGAGTAAAAAAAAATATGAAATCAACAATGGTTACCATGGGAGACTCTAATGAGAATGAATTTAAATGTACCTCATATACTTTACACATATATACTACATTTACATACATACATGAACTAATACGCACATATAAGTTTACATATATAGTTTAATTTTTAACCTTGTAAAATGGCAGATGAAAGAATACATACACTATGAGAATAAAGGACATAATCTTTCTGGAAAGCAATTTGCTAATACAGATCAAGAACCTTAAAAATGTTTGTTCCCTTTGAACAGTGAACCATTAAACATCAACGATTAAAATAAAATGAATGCAAGAGCCTGTCAGTACTACTATTCACATAAGATTGATCTGTAATAGATGCAGAATAATATATACATACAAAGATGTTCATTGTAGTATAATTTATGATAATGAAAAATTGGTCACAGAACCCAAGAATGGACTAATAGTTACCAAAGGGAAAGGGACTGGGGAAAATGGGCTGGAAGGGAGGGATAAAAGGGAAAAAGGGGCATTAAGATTAGCAGATGTAATGTTGGGGGGGCACGGGGAGGGCAGTACAACTCAGAGAAGACAAGTAGTGATTCTATAGCATCTCACTACGCTGATGGACAGTGACTGTAATGGGGTTGGTGGGGGGGACCTGATGAAGGGGTAGTTTAATAATCGTAATATTGCACATGTAATTGTAAATTAATGATAATAAAATATATTAAAAAAAACAAACAACAAAAAAAGAAAAATTGGAAAACCTTGATTATTTATTTAATGGACTGCTGAAGTCACATAAAACTATAAGAATAAGTAAGGCCATAGATAATACAATGCAGGTATGAAAAACCCTTACAGGACTATTTAACATGGGAAAATAGTCACAACACAGTATGATGTCATGATGCCAATTTTTAAATAAAATACACCACCAGTTTTGTTTAAAAAAATATGCTTAAAAGAACCATGTATGTTAGATAATCAGAAAACTCTATATATTTTAAAGCTCCCTCCCCTTTTCCCTTGTTTTCCTGGAAGAACAGCTGCCACCAGCTGCAGCTGTTTCACCACCCACTCCTCAAACCCTCTGCAGCTGGGCCCTTTCCCCACCACACTCCAGAAATTACTTACGGTTTTCATTATCTAACCACTGAGTTTTTTCAGTTCTCATCCTCTGACTTTATGCAGCATTTAACACTTTTGGCCAAAATGTTTTATCTTTTTTCTTAATGTTGCTTACTGGTTCCTTCCCCTTTTGCTCAGCCACCTTCTTGCGACTTAAATATATGACGGTGCCATTTTCATCCTTGATATTTCTTCACAGTAATCTTACCTCTTCCTATGTCCCATACTATTTTTTTGCTTTAGGCCACGGCCATAATATTAATTGAGAAACGAGTGCAATATATTCTTTTGAAATAAATTTTTTTGTCTATTTTTTTAACTGTTGAAAAAGCAATTTATGCTGATACTTTTAAGCATATTACTATTCAAAACAGGAGACACAGAAATAAGTGACTCACCAATTGTATAAATTACTTCAACATCATCCATTTGGGAATCAGTAATGCTATTCTTGGCTTCGCCTTTCACTTCCCCAAGGAGAAAACCTTCCTATGAGGACAAAAATAAGCAGTATATAGAATACACTGTCAGAATTACCAGTCACTTACCTTACCACTAATTCCCAAATATTTTACAATGTAAGCAAGTGTGTGCTACCAGCTGAGGGGCACATGAAACAAAGACCAGACGCACTTCCAGTTTAGTTGGGAAGCATGAACCATTAAAATAAAATGAATGCAAGAGACTGTAAGTACTGCTGTACTTGCTTTAGAACACTTGGACTGTAAAAGGTTAAACCAGAAAGGAGCATACAGAGTTTAAGGAACAAGGAGCAGAGCCTGGTCTTTGGAAGAGAAGGCTCCGACTTGTAAGGAAATCATAGATAGGAATAGCACCAGTAATGGAACACCCCTAATGACTAGCCATGGACTCTGGTTCAAACGGCATGTGCTTCTGGGAACCAATGGAGGCCTCTGGGCTATGAAACGACACAATGATCTGTTTTTAGATTAAAAGTTGGGCAATATATTTATTATCAGAGTCTACTTTCTAAAAGAAGAACCATGGGCCCTGGTCCTCTTAAAAAATGCAGGCATTTTGCCTGAAGCAGTAGCATTTCTTTGAACTTTGGAGAATTCAATTATTTCTCTTGGCACATCTAAAGACCCAATGTGCTTGACAGAAAATGTAGATTTTTATAATTAGTTAAGACTGCTTTTTTCTTTTTCATTTCATTAACAGAAGAGCACAAAAGGAATAGTTCCCACAATGTGAGTCTTTACTGGAATCAAGGGGGAACAATCCACAACTCTAGTATTCTAGACAAACCCCAGGAAAGAAAGCAGGGACAATGCAAGTCTAACTACCCAGAAAAGCATCATTTTAAAGACTTTAGGAAAAAGATCTAACAAGGGCCTAACACTGTGGTACTTGCAAGGGCTAATCCTTTTTAAGCTACAGAGGACTTAAGGACCCATTCTGTTTATATTTACCCGAAGAAATTCCATAATGCCCAGAGCCACACACATTTTACATCATCATATATTTGCTTCTGTTAATTTACAAGGTCATTTAAAATTATATACATGAATGATACAATTCCGAAAAATGATTCTTGTTAAGACACACCTTACATTATAAAATGAAGTGCACAAAATGTTGTAATTACCAGCCTTTGTTGGTACATATTCTATAAACTATATTAGTAAGTTACTAAGCACTTACTTGAAGACACTACTTCTTTGGTTCAGAGTTTTACGATGTTTTAAAATTTTTATGTTTAAAAAAAATAGGCACAATACTGTATTTTAAGAAACGACTTCACCAAATTTCATCTAGAGATTTCTGAACCTATCTAAAAGTATGAAATGAGCATTTAAATATCTAATATGGGGATAAACTTAAATATTTAAATTATAACTCGACGCACCAGAAAAGAAACTAGCCGAGGCCTTACAATTTAACAAACTTGATACCAATGCAAACAAGTCTGCCATCCGATATACCAAATGAGGCTTCTTTATCCACTAAGATTTACCCCAAAACTGCCACTCGATGCATCATCCTACCATTTCAACAAACATGCACAGTAGCTGCAGTGCATGAAAAAATTAGGATGTCTTGGAAAACCACTGCCTGTAGTAGAAGCAACAAAGTTTACCGGCAACCTTCCCAGCGGTGGCGGCAGAACGCTGTGAATTTCCCATCCACTCACAGCCAAGTTTAACCAGAAAAGGGTGTGTGTATGTGCGTGTGTGTGGGGTGTTGAAACAGAGGCGTCGGGGCACGGAAATCAACCCTGTGACAAGAGGGGGGCTAATCCTTTCACGACCCGGCGGGGGCGGCGCTCGCAAGCGGCCCAGGAGCGGAGGCTACAGACCCGAGCGCACCGAGCCGGCGCTGCGGCGTCGGGCAGCTCGCGGGCGGCGACCCGGGCAACGGGGCGAAAGGGCGCCCGCGCGCAGGGCCTCTCCCGAGGCGACGCCGATCCCGCCCCGCTCGGCTTACCGTGTCCGAATCGGTGTTGAAGTGCTGGAAGGCGAGCGCGCCGAGCACAAAGCCGGACAGCACCGCCGACGTACTCTCGCCCTCCATGTTTCCGCCGCCGCGACGGTGAGGCGGGCCTGAGCGAGGAGGCGGGGCCGGCGCCGGCGCACAGGGCGGGCGGGGGAGCGCGGGCGCCCTCTGGTGGGCCGAACGCGGTGGGCCGGCGCTCAACTTCGCGGCGCGCTCGCGGTGCCACTTGGCTTCCGCTGAAGACCGCGCGCAGCCGGCCGTTCTGTGTTGGACACCTCCGCAGAGGGCTTCGAGCGTGTTTGGGTGGCCAGCTGCCGCTGAGGGGCCCGTGGCATATATATACAAAGCTACCAAAAATGAACACTGCTGACAGAATAGAAGCATTGCTTTGTGACGCTATCACAATGGAAAAGCCACATTTATAGTTTTCAAAATGCATGATACTGCCCTTCACCCATTGAAACTTCTACAACAGTAATACCCGTTTCAGAGAGTGTTCTTTTCTAGAACTCTCCAGCGATGCTCTGCCGCGTGCGCACGTGTGTGTGTGTATCCGTGTGTGTGGGGAGGGTGGTCTAGGAATGGGGTGGGTGTGGGGTTGGAGGTGGAGGTTCTATGAGTGTTTTCTTGCTTTTAGAAAATCCAGGTCTCAGGTTAATTTAAAGAATACACAAATTTTTAGTATCGTTCCTACAGTTGAATGACAGGTATACCCGTGTCGGGTTAGATTATTTGACATAAATTAAGTGGTGTGAGAAGACCAAGGCTTGACAATTTTCCACACACCATATGTAAAGTGACGGTTTTTAAATGATTAAAAGCCAGCAAAATTAGTATTGCACATTTCTGGGTTTTGCTGCTCTGAGTTTTGTGTGGTTGAGCAACACAGTGAAGACAAGATGTATAGAATTAATAATAATGTTTAGCCCCGAAAACTAAGTTTCTTGCCTTCATTTCAGCAAAATCACTGTTGATATGAAAAGATTTTCAAGTAATTTGTGCTTTATGGATAGTAACAATCTAAAAGATTAAAAAGATCTTCCAAGAGACCAGAAATAAACCCTCACGTATAAGGACAAACAATTTTGACAAGAAGGGGAAAGGACAGTCTTTTCAATTAATGCAAAAGAATGAAGTTAAGCCCTTATCTTACACCATATACAACAATTAGTTCAAAATGGATCAAAGTCCTAAACATAAGGCCTAAAACTATAAAACTCTTAGAAGAAAATATAGGGGGGAAGCTTTGTGGCATTTGATTTGGTAATGATTTTGTGGATGTGACAGCAAGCAAAGGCACAGACAACAAAGGAAAAAAAGACAAATGCCACTTTTATCCGATTAAAAACTTACCCATGAAAGGATAATATCAAGAGAATGAAAAGGCAACCCATAGAAAGGGAGAAATATTTGCAAGCCATATAGCTGATAAGGGATTAATATACAAAACATATATAAAGAACTGCGACTCAACAGCAAATAGAAAAACCACCCAATGAAAAAATGAGCAAAGGGTTGAATACACAGTTCTCCAAAGAAAATATGCAGAGGGCCAATAAGCACATGAAAAAATACTTTTAAAATCACTCATCATTAGGGAGATGCAAACAAAACCACAATTTGGATACCGTGTCACACGTATAATAGGAAATACATTTGGTCTTTGTACTCGCTTCCAGGAACAGTGCCCCTAATACCACCCTTGGAGTCTCCTGAGACGACTTAAGGATGGGAACTCTAGTTGCCACAGAAACCAAACCGTGATCAGAGGATTAAAGACAGCCTCCCTCCTGACCTTCTAGGTGAGAGGGACTGGAGATCGAATTCAATCACCAGCGGCCAATGATTTAATCAATGATGCTTAAGTAATGAAACCTCCATTACAACCCGTAAATGATGGGCTCCATGAGCAAAATCAAGCAACTGTTCCAGAAGTCTTACAGAATTTGCTGTCTCAGCTTCCCCCTGGGTGTTACAGAGGCTAATAAAGACATCAAACTAGTAAACAAGATTATTGTAACCTAAGACAACAACCTGCTTTTTTGTCTAGCATGACTTCCCTGTTCTCACTCCCTTCTGCCTATAAAAGCCTTTCGGTTTGTGCTGGTCCCTGGAGCTCCTTTCTGTCTGCTTGACTGGATGCTGCCCTACTCATGAGTTGTTGCATAAAGCTATTAAGGTCTTTAAAATTTGCTCAGTTGAATGTTGTTTTTTGACAATATTACACCTGACTGGGGAGCACGTGTCCTACCTACCTAGTATGAAAACCCAAAATCTTTGAATTAAAAACCAAGGCTTTTAATTTTATCATCAAATTGTCCTACAATAAATCTGATGTGCAATTCTGTAAGAAATGAGTGCCTTGAAATAAATCAACTATCACTTAATAGAATCTTTGACACTATTGTAGATAAAGATTTTTCTGTTAGGTAGTTTCAATTGATGCAATTTGTACTTCTTTGCTTGCTCATGAAGCTGAGAAATGTTTTTTGGCCATTTGTATTTGTTCTCTGGTGAATTACATCAATAGTGGCCCCTTTTCTACTGCTTCTTGTATCTTACTGATTTTAAAGTGTTTATATGTTTGTCAAATACTGAAAATAATTTTTCCGAGATTTTTTTTTTACTCTTAATCGTGCTCAAGATAATTTTTTTTTAATACAGAAGCTTTAAAATTTTGTATTTAAAGCTTTACTCATGTCCTTTCATCTAAGGTATCATGTTTAGGAAGACTTTCCCATCTTATGATTAATAACCATTATTCTTGAATAGGAGGCAATTAGTAATTAAGACTAATGGACTAATGCCATTAGCCAAATGGAACCATAACAAAGATCACTTATTAAAAGTCTAAACACTGGATTCATATACGCAATAGAATTGTTTCAGACTTTTAAAAGTGATAATTTGTTCCTTTCTTTACTAAAAGGAGCTAGTACTCCTTGGAGACATTTTTAAGAGCTTATTTTAAGGGCTGGGGCAGAAAATATAAGATGAGCGTGGAACACTTTTTTGGTGCCAGAAAATACAAATGGGCTCAAAGAGTAATGTAAACATGCCAACCTGACAGGAATCAGTTGGAAAGAGCTGATACAGACCAAATTGGGGGCGATTTAAGTACCAAAATAAATAATGATAGTAATGGATTATGTCCCATTGAATAAAATAAGAATCTTTGAATCATAGTGGTATAAATGAGGTATTCATTAAAGTAGAATACCACTTAATAAATGTAGAAGGAAACGTGAATTTAGAAAATCCCTTTTAGCAACTATCACCATCATAATAATCGATATAGGCAATGGATACTAAAACCAGTGGGTAAAGTTTGCGTAACAGGCCTTTTACATAGTCTCCAAGTATCTCCCCAAAAGATACTTATGAATGACAGGAGGAAAAAGAACTTTACCAACACCACCTTAGCCAAATAAAGAGATAAGCATCAGATACCTCCTGATACGATGATCTGAGAAGATGATATCAGCTCTGCGATATTCTTGCTAAAAGTGCATAAACTGAATTTTCTCATATGGAAACATCACACAAACCAAGTTGAAGGACATTTATAAACTGCTGACCTGTGCTCTTTGTAAATGTCAATGGCGTGAAACCCAAAGGTTGAGAAACTGTTTCGAGATTAGAGAAAACTAAAGAAAGACCACAATGGAATGCTATGGAGGAATAACCTACGTGACAGGGACAAATTGGTTCAAACAATACGGAAGCATTGGTGAAAAGAGTTTTGCCTGGTCTTACTTTGCCATATCATAATTTGCATATGATAAGCCAGGAAAACCTGAAAAATAGAGCAACTGGAATCTCTAAGAACTATTTTGAAAATGTACTAATAGATTACCCATTAATAACCCAAATTGCAAAGCTTTGAACATATTTGAACAATAGTTTGTAAATTCTCTGGGCAGATTGAAACTTTTCCTTGCCTGCTTTAAATTTTGGTAAAAAAAGTATAGATTTTATTTTTCTAACCTGGGGAAGTCCTTTAATATGCTCTATTAATTAAAACAAAACAAAACAAAACCCAAACCTCATTTTACAGGTGAAATGCTTAAAGAGCTCTGCAAGATACTCTTATGAACCAGAAATGTCATTGGTCTATATCCCCAAACTCTGAGAAGGTAAAATGAGGTAACTTATTATAAAATCAGAATAGTCTAAATTTCCTAAAAAGCATAATCTCCCTTCACCTAAAGTGTACCCCAGCATAATGATAATGCAATCTTTACCTCAAAATCCCCATAAACTCTCACCATATGGAGTTTTTTATAGGAAGGTTCATGAAGTGTGGCTTGACTCCTACTATATATGAGAGTCCTCCTTGGTATATTTCAATATTGTCAAATATTTTCAAAGTATGATTTACACAGGATTTGTCCAAGAGGTATGAGATACATTTCCTAAAGGAACATTATCTTACACATCCCTTCTTGATGTACCATCAGGAGATATAAGAAGATACACCAACGGAAGTTAACCTTAGAACATAATAGAAAGGAACTTTTCAAATCTTAAATGTGTTTCCTGAGCCCCAGTGCATACTCTTGTGGAAATATGCTTCCCAGCTGTATTACTTTGTTAGGGTTAGCATAGCAGAAATCACAGAATGGGTAGCTTAAATAACAGAAATGTATGTCTCACAGTTCTGGAGGCTAGACGTCCAAGATCAAGGTCAGAAGGATTGTCTTTTGCTGAGTCCTCTTTCTTTGGCTTGCAGATGACCACATTCTCACTGTGTCCTCAAGGGGTCTTCCTCTGTGCATGAGCATCCTTGGTCTCTTTTCGTGTATCCAAATTTCCTCTTCTTATAAGGGCATCAGTCATTGGATTAGGGCCCACCCTAATGACTTCATTTTGACTTAATCACCGATTTAAAAGACCTACCTCCACATATAATCACAGTCTGAGGTACTGTTGGTTAGGGCTTCGTGTTTAGGATCCCAGATATCTAGATCCACTGGAGAGCTGATCCTGAGGCTCATTAAATGTTCTCCATAAGCAAAGGACTTCCAGAAGTAGAAAGTGATTTGCAAACATTTTATGTAACAAGAAGATGGCATTGGGTATTGTCAAAGGTAAACAAAGCTGGACGTTAAGTAGTGAAACAGATTTAATTTAGTAACTTCTGCCATTGGGGAAAGAGGTGAGGTCCATTCCAATTTGCTGCAGAGGTGATTGGACATTTTAAAGAGAGAATGAAGAAACAGGAGGGAGAGTGAATGAGGGCTTGAGCAGAGTCGGGGAAGTGACAAATTACCACAACAGCTTAAGGGAGCTGGTCAGTGTAAAATGAGTAGACCATCTATGTCTTCTAAATGGCATTTATCAAAATAGACTTTTACTCTCCCCAAAAGATTGGGAGAAAGAGACCCTGTCCTTCCTGATGATGACATTTCAAAGGAGTGACTTTCAGTTCCTAGAGAAACACATTCCAGAGTTGTAGGAAAGATGAATACATCTCAAAGGAACAGAAGGATTTACAATTTTAAGCACTTTTGAGTAAAGGTTCTTAGAAAGAGGTCAGGGTGGAGGGGAGGGGGTGCTATCATCAGGTATTGGAAGAAGAAACAGCAAATTCTTTTGACAGCTGTACTTTTTTCTAGACAGGAATGCAACTGGGGGATGGATTGCCCCAGGGAAGGGCTTTAGACTCCTAGAAGCTGTGTTGAAGCTTAGTGAAGTTACTGATTGCAGAGGTTTGAATGGATGCTCATGGAGCTTTTGCAGGTCTCAAAGGTTTTAGTCAATCAAATCCTTATAATCCACAGATGCAATGTCATAAAATTGGAATTCCATTTCTGGGAACCCATTTCATACTACAAAGATATCAAAACTAATGATTAAATGAAGTAGGAAGAAAACAAGTGCAAATCTTTGCTTTTATAATGTGACTTAACTGAAGACAATGTATAATTCACAGCCATAGAAAATGTATTGAAAAACTTAACCATGTGAGGAATACTGGTGAGAGGTCCCACATCAGTGGCTCCCAAACCAGAATCTTAATAATCACCTGAGATTTATATTTATTGTATTATATTTAGATTTTGTTTATTATTTTAAAATCACATATACCATCATATGATACAAATTTTACCAGGTAGGTATGTAGTAGTATTTCTGTTGCCCAGCCCCCCAGTACCCTTTGAGTAACTTTAAAAAGTTGCTTCCTAGAATTCAGGACAAAGCTAATATATTAGAATCAGAGATGAAGCCCAGGCATTTGGCATTTCTGAAGAAGGTGATTCTGAAGGTATTCAGGTTTATAAAGCAGCATTTTACAGGAGAGTATAAAATAAGTGCTTTTATTATCCACTTTTAGAGATGAAGAAACCGAAGTTACCTCATATGTTGAGCCCCTGCTCCGTATGACTGGTATTCTAAAAAGAATGCCATGTAAAGAGACAGATGTGCACACAGAGAGAATGCCATGTGAACATGAAGGCAGAGGGGCTTCCTGCAAGCCAAGGATCACCAGATGGCAGGGAAACCACCAGAAGCTAGGAAAGGAGGTACAGAACGGATTCCCCTCCCCCCAGCCCTCAAAAAAACTAACTGTGCCCTGCTGAGTTTGGACTTTCATCCTCCAGACTGTGAGACAATGAATTTATGTTGTTTAAGCCACCCAAGTTGTGGTACTTTGTTAAGGCCCTAGCAAATTAATACATTTCCTAAAATAGCAGGCTACTTTGCTTCTTAGAAGCCTCCCTAAGTCACCTTATTTTCTCACTGCCCTAAACCACAGTCTTTTCTCCACTCCCCACCAAGATCATGCTCTTTCTCCACTGAATTTTATTTTCTTATAACCTGGTTTCAGTCTGTTTGGGCTGCTATAACAAAAAAAACCATGAACTAGGTGGATTATTAACAATGAACATTTATTTCTCACAGTTCTGGCATGGCGCTGGCTGATTTGGTGTTTAATGAGGGCTTCTTGCTGTAACTTCACGTGGTATCTGGCTTTCTGAAGTCTCTTCTTTAAGGGCATTAATCCCAATCTTGACGGCTCTGCTCTCAGTGATTTAATCAGTTCCCAAAGGCTCCCCACCCACCTATTAATACCATCATCTGGGGATTAGGATTTCAAAATATGAATTTTCAGGGGAACATAGCATTCAGACGGTAGCAATCCCTTCCATGTCTTCTTCTTATTTTTACGAATCTAAATCCCACCTATTAGAGTTCTAGTTTGTCCTAAATCCTTCTCCATTGTAAAAAGTTATTTTTACTTCTACAGAATTTGGAAATCCATTAGCAACTATTTTGCTAGAATGTGAGCTTTATGTTGGTAGAGATTATTAATCTGTCCCTGTCTACCCCCACTTTATTTTCAATCCCTAAAATAGTGCCTAGGTCAAAGTTGACAATAAATATTTGTGGGATGAATAAATTTTGGTTCTTAACTATTGACTAATGGACGTAGGTGTTTCTTGTTTTTGTTTTTTGTTTTTTCTTTTCCTCAATAAGATTCTAAATTCTTGGAGGGCAGGAATCCCACCTTATATTTTCTTTGTGTTAATGAATTCACAACTACAGAATATCTGACTTTAAATCAGGTGTCATGCTAGCTACTGAAGGTCCATTGAAAAACAAAATAGAAGTAGTTAGTGTTGGCCCTGTGGAATTTATAATTTAGGTGGAGACAGAAACATTAAAGACCTAATCTTTTACGTGAGGGCCTAATTGCATAATTATAAGTGCTTTTCAGGAAAAATACAGAAAGCTAGGTGCAAGGATAACTGAGGTACCTACCCCTGCTACTGTTGGGATCAGGGGAAGTCTTCTCGAGGACCTAAATGCTTGGGAAGAAAAAAGGTGGTAAAAGAGCCGGTGCCCTGCTACATGGAAGCCCTGATCCAAACTTGGGGAATGGTTACCTGAACTGAGAATGAAAACAAATGTATTTTGGAATCTTATTTGGGCTCACCTCTGACTGTTCCTTTGTTCTGGGAAATCACCTGAACAAATCATTTAATTATAAAAATGTAAAGTAAGTACTTACCCTTTGTTTTTAAGAGAAAACTGAAGGAGTAAGAAAAATGTAGATGTTTTAGACGTGAGTCTTAATCAGTGCTATATTTGGACTCTGAATAGTTGTATATAGTTGGTTGACCTTAAAAATAAAAGTCTGTTATTTTGTTAGCAAAGATAAGTTTATTTGGAAATAGCAGAGGATTAAAATTTGGGACAAGCAGGCTATTGCAAAAACCAAAGGCAAGTCCAACAAAGGAGAGGAATGTTATTTTATTTTTATTGCTTTAAAATTTTTATTTATTTATTTATTATTAAAGTATCATTGATATACAATTGTATGTTGGTTTCAAATACACAACACAGTGGTTCAACAGTTACCCATATTACTAAGCCCTCACCCACTCTTAGTGCAGTCACCATCTATCTACGTAGTAAGATGTTACAGAATCATTAGCTGTAGAGAGGAATGTTAACTTTGTGGAGAAGGAGGAAGTTGGAGGCGTTGTTTTGAAGGCAAGTCCATTAGAGAAAAGCAGGAGTGCAGGGTGATGACGGTTTCTCCTTGGCTGGGTTGCTGGGATAGTTGATTTCTTGTAGAAGATGCGATGTACATCTCTTCCTGTCAGGGTTTGCAACTGATGATTCCTTCGTGTTGATTCCTCAGTTGGGGGCTTACTGAGAGAGCTTACTGTAGTTGGGGTGCAGTGCTATGGTGCAAGAGCCCCTCCTGCTGGCTTCCCAAGTCCATTTTCACAAGCTGAATCATTACTACACACTGAGACTCATTTGTACCTGTGGTAAGAAATATTTCTTGACTTTATTTATACCTAGAGTTCATGGTACTGCTTACCCTTGGGGAGGTGAGCCAAGAATTGCTTGCAGGAGATGCAGAGCTTTTGCCCCAGAGCTAAGAACCGGTCCTTATTTTCTTCTACAGAAGACAGTAACTAGGAATAGATTGGGCTTGGCACAACCCAGTCTGTGCTGGATTGTTGATACCTTACATATGACTGTAAGACTGAATAAACTAAAATTATACTGATGCTTGCTTTCAAAATGATTGCTCTGATTGCAGAGCAGAAAATGGGTTGAAAGGGGAATGGTTTCAATCTAGGTTATTCTGTATATATGGACCATCTTAGTTAATTTCTTCACATGCACTTCATATGCATTTAATTTTTCTTTACATAACCAAGATTTATCATAATATCCAGCAAACATGTAGTATGTCCTCCATATTTACTTACTGAATGGACTTTTTCATTAGGAGACTACTAAAAAAGTCATATAGAATATGGAATAAGACTTCCTTGGATCACCAGAATTTGGAAAGAACATCCTTTCAGAATGAAAATAATGTATATGTGTATTTATTTGTTCAGCATTTATTTTCTTGATGACTTGTTCTTTTTTCCAAAAATAATTTAAAGGGATGAATGAAACTATGCATAATGAGTCATTTGTAGTAAGAAAACCCCATCAGAAAAAACTGGCAAGCGCGTTGTTGAAGAGATGTGAGGGAACAGTCACGAAGGTGACTAGAGGAAATTTCCCGGAAGAGTGGCTAGAATATGACTGACACGAGAGGAACCTGTGAGGTCATGGACTAGCAAAGAGCCCGTTTAAGGAAGGGTGGCAGGCGGTCCGGGTGGAGTCAGGAAAGAGAGGAACCAGAGAGGCTGTCGTGTCAGGGGGGCGGAGTGGTCTCCTTGCCCAGGAGAGGCATTGGATGGTGGTCACACAGCAGTGATCCGCTCCACGTGTTTCCTGGCCTGAACAAAACAACCCTCGACACTATGCAGCTCTCTCTCTCTCTCATTTCTTTTGATTGTGAATTTGGCCTTCCATCCCTTTGACACAATGAAGGAAGAGGCACTGTATTTTGAAGATGTTCTGGTTAGTAGAAAAATACATACAGCACCACACATGGCACTTGGCATTCTGAGTCATAGCTCAGTCCCCTGTGAATTTGATTATTATAAACTGGCTGCAAAGGCTTGACCAAATCAGTTTTGATCTTAAAACTAAGGGTCATTTCAGCTACTTTGAATGGAGATGACCACACTAAGGTAGCAGCAGGGTCCCGTTTTTGGTATTCTGCCTTGCCTGCCTGTCTCATAGGGATTTTTCAAGAGGAACTGTGGGAAAGTTGGGGTTCCTATGGCCAGGATCCTCACTGAACTTAAACCACCTGGTGATGTAACTGGCCTGATGCTAGGCTACCGCTTCCACACCTTTAGGCCATAATCTATTATTGTGCTATATAGAGAGCTCGGCCCAGTGCTCTGGGCAGAGGCAGAGAGGCTAGTGCTCGACGTACCGCCAGGAGAGCAAGCCAGGTAATAAACCCTTTCACCCCAAAGAACGTTTTGCTGTCAATTTCTTTGGTCACATTGAATCCATAGCGAACTTGCCCGGGGCTGAAACCCATTGGCAAGACAGGAACCTTCCTCATCAGAGTAGCTCACGGCTGGGCTGTCTGGGAGAATCTCTGTTGTGGAATTGTTTGCACAGCCTTGGCTTTAGGAGTGCTGGTGGCACTGGGTCATGGTATTTTCCAGGTAGGAGTCAGAAGGAAAATGCCCTCCAGATACTTTTTTATAAAGCAGGTCCATAGGAAACTCTAAGAGGTTGAGACTTCCGTCAATAGTAAGCAAGCTGAGAACCTCCTTACTTAATTAAACACATACGTGTAGGTGAACCATTTGCTTTTTAAAGTCTTTAGTAACAGACTCATAGGCTGGGATTTTCCTGGTTCCAAAGAACATTTCCTCTAGCTTTAAGTTCATCAGATTCAGAACCATATCACCATCTTCCTGGGGTGTGCAGACCAGAGAATTCCCAGATTTCTAGGATGGTATGTGTTTACTCTAACTTGAGAATACTGAATTTAAAGAGTACATGACCACTACTCACAGAGAACATGTGGACCCCCAAGAATATGTGTATGTGTTCCCCCAGGGTTCCAGGGACTCCATTTGGAGGAGCACTGGGGAGGTGATTGCCTACCGTCCCTGTTCATTCGTGGACAGGGTGGAATACCGGCCTTCCGTGCATTTATGTTGAGGTCCTGCCTGAAATGTTGGTCTTCTAGTGAGAACGATGCCTGCTGGATTTAAGTGTATGTCAAAGAAAAAAGTTTTTGTTGGTTATAGTAACAAAAAGAATAGTGGAAATAAAGTATACACGTGGCACCACTATTTGAAACTTTGCTCTAAACTCTGGTTTGATGAGGGGAATGTTTTTACTCAAGACTCCAGGCAGGAGATACCAGGAGTAGACAAATAAAGAGTAATGGGTGAAGCGCTACAAGTAACAGGAGTGTGTTGTAACAGTCATTAAGGTGATTGAAGAGATTTTATCTTTAACAGAGGTCAGAGTACATTGAAGCTACTAATTAATCAGGTTGTTTTCTTTTTAATTGTTGTCAGCTAGTCATTCTCTGCCCAAAATGCAGAAGTGAACTTTAGCACTATATATTACAGGGTGGCAACAGCAATCCGCTAAATAAAGGCAACTCTCAAGATTTGAAAAGGTTTTTAACTTATGAACTTATAGAATGAGAGACTACTAGACTAATCATGGGATAAATTTGACTCTTCTCTTTAATTATTAATCTACTTCTTTTTATGCTGCTTTTAGTGAAGAGAAAGCATGCCCCTAAATAATATTTAAAATGCCAGTTTCCATTTACCTGTTGTCCACATACATAATTCAGACCTTCGTTCAGTTTTAAAAAATTTTTATTTTTAAAAGTTTTTTATTTTCCCTGAAGTGTGACCATTTTAAGGACAGAAGAGAGAAAATCAATCTCTATGACAAATTTTCCATTCATGAATGAATTTTGGTGTGTGATTGATTATACTGTTAGAGAATTTAAAATTCCAAAACCATGACTGGAACCACCAAATCACCCAGGCTCATCTACATGCATGGATGTGTGTGTGGAAGTGTGTAAATACACTGCAGTGCTTTCGCCAGGGAAATGAGGACTTTGCCCACTCTAGGTAAAGTCAGAAAGCTAGATACAGTATCAGCCTCAGAGCAAACTGTTGCTATTATCCAGAAACTTCAAATATGAACTCAATTTAAAACATCTGTTAAAGATTTTAGTGGTTATGATTATGTAATGATTCTTCCAAAATTACTGAACTATTTTGGGAAGGTTGATAAATTATGTCAAAGTGGGTATTACTGGGAATAAAGTGATTACAGCTGCTTGAGGAAGAAGACCCTTCCCAAGTGAGAGGTTTCTTAATGGAAACATTTGACTGCATTTCACTACCCTCCAATTTTATTCTCCTCTGTCATTATCCCACTCCTGTTCCTCAGAGGTGCCGAACTGTAAGGGAGGGGAGGGGGTGTCTTTGGTCTTAGTATTGTCTTGGGGACACTGGGCTCTTTTTAAAAAGAAAAAAGAAAAAAAAGGAAGGAAAAAAGGAGGGAAGAAAGGAACAAGGGAGGGAGGAAGGGAATAAGGAAAAAGAAAGAAAGAAAAAAAAAGAAAAAGAAAACATTTCTTTGTGGGATCCCCGTCTTAGGAATACTGACAATCTAAAGCTTTGGTAGTAATGAGATAATCAAACTTCTGGTGGAAGAAATTCAGATTAAATGAGGCTATCTACATTCAAATTCAAAAAACAACTAAAAGAGGCTGAAGAAGTAATGAAAATGAAGAAATAGGCTGGGGTTGAGAAAAATCTGCTATAAGTACTTTGGTACAAAGTACATGTCATTTTCTTCCTAACTCTGTTGTACTGCAAGAAGTACATTAGTGCCTTGGTGATGAGAAAAGACCATGAGCGGTGTGCAGACAGAGTACACTGGAGAGGTTACATCCTCCAGGGAGCAAGCTCAGTGCTGGCTGAGTCCAAGAGAATCCAGACATTCTGTTAGTGCATATTTTAATATGTCAGTAAGCAAATCAAATTTTCTAAAAAATCTTGGACGGGTCCTTGCAAAGGCCCTCTAGTTTCTGACTGCTGATTTATATATAATCAGTGAATAAATGGATTGGGAAGAGGAAAGCCTAGGCTTTCTGGCCAGAGGCTTCTCTTCCCACTGTGTACAGTCCTGGAAGCTGCATTCTTGCCCTTTGGGACATCCCGTTCAATTTGGCAAGGGTACATTGAGTATATCACTATATCATAACAGTTTGCCTGGAGATGAAAAATTTCACCTCTAGTTCTCATACCACTTTTGAAGATTTGATGTAGTAGATTCAGATATTAGGTCCTGTAATGGTAGTCTCCAATCAGACTGTTGATTAGAATCAGTGGGGGTCACAACCTATATCTGAGAGTTATGTTCTAAGTCCATCCAAAAAGAAAAGATTGTGGGTGTCAAAATCATCCTTCGAAAAGGTCCTTAGGAATGCCCCATCATGGAGACCAACAGACTACTTTTCACCAGGTAGTTTTCCTCCAATATTGGAATAGATTCATTGCTTCTTGGACTGAGCCCAGATGATGTAGTTGCTTGGATATTAGGACTAAGCAGTTTGAAAATATGCAGTCTAGTTTTACACAATAGAATCATACTCAGTGGGGGACTCTGAGAGACACCCTCTACCTGCCCCAGGAACTGAGCTCTTTAGAAGGAAAATCAGACTTGTATTCCCCATCTCAAAGAGCTCCCCGAGTGGAATGGCCACTATATCATCTTGCTCTTTTCATTTTTTTAGTCATATAATTTAACTCACATAGTTAGGCACAAGGTATGAGGCAACTCTACTGTAAATAATGTCCCCCATGCACTATTGTTTCTTGGTTGGAGAAATAATTTTATGCAGATCAGTAGTTCTCAAAGTACAGTCTAGGGACTCCTGGAGGGGCCTGACACCTTTTCAAGGGGTGCATGAAGTCACAATTATTTTTATAGTAATATAAAGATCCTATTTTCCCTTTTGTCTTCATTCTCTCTCACATGTGCCTGATGGTCGTTTTGATGCGTGCACCTGGAAAGGCTACAGTCCTCAGTTTCTCAAACACTCATCTAGGTGTTGCTGTGAAGTTGCTTTACATGTGATTAAAGTATGTAGTCACTTGATGTTAAGTAAGGGAGCTTACCCTGGATAATGTGGGTGGGCCTGAGTGGATCAGTTCAAATGCCTTAAAAGCAGAGCGGAGGCTTTTCTGAAGAAGTTCCATCTGTGGACAGAAGCTTCTCATGCCTGAGAGGTGCAGCCTGCACTTCCTGAGAGCCTGTCCTGTGGGTTTCAGACTTGCCTGGCCAGCCCCCACAAAGCGTAAGTGATTTCTCCCAGTATATCTCTTAATACATATCTCCCACTGTTTGCTTCTCTGGTTTGACTCTATTTTGGTAGCAGGAGTGCTTATAGAAGAAGAGAATTGTAAGGATGAGTTTTCTGGAGTTGATTTTCTAATCTGGTTAGATTTAAAGGCACTACTGCCTCTGTTTTTGGGGTAACAAGGGCATTTGCAGTCCATGACATGATAGGATAAGAGACACACAAATTGTCCCTTGGAGGCTCCTAATCAATGTCAGCAGAAGGCAAGGTTCTGGGTGACTGTATATTTGCTATTTCAGAACATTTTAGTCAAACTAAGGAGGTTGGCTGATTGCTCCCAACTGTACTCCTGAGTAGGGGCAGAAAAGCGTGAGCTCAGCACTTCAAATTCTTAGGTCAAGTTCCAAAGAAGTGACCTGAAACCTTCTATATCTTCCCCAAAAGAAACCCATGACTTCTGTAGTCATGGGGCAGGATTGTTGAAAACCAAACTCACAGTCCCATTCTGTGAGCAGCCGACTTACAATGTGAAGATAAAGGCATTGATCAGAAAGGAATGGGATCCTGAAACCGGGCATGGGGCTGTGTGGGCAGATCTTCATGAAGCCAAGGGCATTTTGCTGAGTTGTTTTTGCCAGGAGATGGAGCTTTCTACTTCTGCCTATAGAAATTGGCCCTCCTTTGCCGGAGTCCAGCTCGAGCGAGTGCAGGAGTCCCTGAAGGATGGACGGCGTTGGCGACTGACAGAATGAATGAGGACACAGACACTAGCAAAAGCTGAGCCTGGACTTTAATTAAAAGTAGCAGCTTGTTTATATACTCTTGGATTACATAAAGTAAAGTACAGTTATTAATCATTTAATTGATGCATAGCATGGTTACATGAGTTTGGAAAATGAGATTAAATCATTTTGGCATGTCTTAGCAGTCTACTTGTTTCTAAGTAAGCTTTGTTCCTAGTTACTGCGGTCAGAAAATCTTACAAAGGTTAGGTAGGTGCCAGATTCTTGTTTTTTTTTTACAGATGACTATTTAAAGTTTACTATTCTATTGTTTTTATGTAGGGTTCTTATTCTTTCATAGCTATCCTCCCATTCTCCATCTCCGGTGAGAAAGAAAGAGGCTCTCTCCAAGAGGACATGACGACCTTCTGGCAGGCAGGGATAAATGTCACGGAGTGTGCCTTGGACCCATTTTCAGTAAGACTTACAATGGAGATTTTTCTGATCTGAAGTCAGGCAATGCCCTGTTCTTATTACTTTTATAATTTGCCAAACTGTTCTCTGGCAGGTTAGCCAGAGGGAACCACCTGTTCTTTGAACCCACCTATTTCCACATTCATCAAATATGCCATCTGGAGGCCACGTAGGGGTGGGGGAAGGGGAACTGGAACCCACTCAAACAATCTCCATTTATTATAACTCGATACTTGTTTCCAATATCTTCTCTGCATCCCCCTCCTATTATACTTTAATAAAATGTTGAAGTAGTAGGTAAAAGTAATAAAGATTACAGTTTCTAATAAAAAGCTGTTAAAATCTTGATGTAAAATAAAGATGGAAAGTAGAGTTTAATGCAGAAGGAGAGCTAGTGTAGCCTGTCAAGTCCGTGCCTATAGACTTATTGATCCAAACGAGACAAGGGCAACCACAGCCATGGGTGCAGAAGATTTCTCTCAAAACTGGGGGTGAGGTTCTAAGCCTTGCCTCTGTTGACCCCCTATTGTTCACCTGATGGCCCCCCTGCCACTGTGCCTGTCTTAGGTTGTTCCTCCCTTGGGGAATCTTATACATCTCTGGCTAACCAGTTGTCTTCTGGAGCCATACAGGGAGATGTACAGTTGGTAAATGAGAGAGAAGCAATGTTCTTTGAAAAGGTTAGCTCTTCTTACTTCTTTGCAGATTTATGCCCCGTGGCTTTTATGCCCAGCAGTTGTCTCAAGGTATCTTTACCACCTGGAAGAATTAGGGGGGTGTTGCCTCTAACATTTCTCCCAGGGTATTTAAATTTGGTTTTCCAATTTAGGTGTGAAAGTGACCAATAACAACATTTCCAAACACCATAATAATAAGGAGAGATAGCGGGGATGTTCCTTTCAGAAGTCCGCATTGTGGTTCCTTCTTACTGGGCATCTGGGCTGTGCCATCAGACGGGCGCTTCGGACTGGCTCCCGACACTCCTTTGCCTGAAGAACATGTAATGGCTCCTCTGAGGCACTTGCCTTTCAAGGCATTGCTAATGTGCCTCGGAGCCTGCCTTCACCACTCTCTGCCTCTAGACCTGTCACTAAGCTCAAGTCCCAGCAGGCCACAGAGGGCGCTGCACAGAGTGTGACCCCTGAGTAGGTGTGCTGGGCCCCCAAAGAAGTGCATGACTTTCCCCATTTATACAGGCAGAAATCGGAGAGTATGTGTGGGAATGGACATTAACAGTGTGGGAGAATGTTGGAAGGAAACTTGGATTAGGTGAAATTTATGGAGATGTGCCCACTAAGCAGAAATTGCAGGTTTGGTATTTTAGCGTAGGGGTTAGGGGTTAGAGGACTCTTTAACAGTTTAACTTGTAGTCTGAAACATGGACCCAAGGTGGTCTATGCTAAATAGGTGGAAACACCAGGACTGCCTTTGTATGCTTTAGAGGATAGTAGCCAACGGCTTAGGGAGATTGGGATCTTAGAATAGATTTATCATGGAGGACCTGATCACTCACCCTGGGAAGGTTCAACGACATATCTCTACCTCAACTGTGAGAAATATACAGGCTTGAAGAGCTCTGTTGTTGCTCTTCTCTGTAAGTCAGAATTTACAGTGGGAATTGCTACCATTGAACTGGGATCCCTAAGTGCAATGGGGATAATGGGATGCCAGTAAGGCGGGGGCCAAGTGGCTGCACTTGACAGCCAAAGACGGTGTGATGACTATAATGGACAGCAGAGGGAGTCAAGGTGGCAATCAGAATAGCCTGATTCGAAGAAACCTGTGATGTTGAGTAGTTGATCCAAAGAAGTAGATGGTCAGTCTACTAAACTCTCATTTGTATTCTGTGTAAGTGGAAGAGCTCTAGGCTTAGTCAACAGAAGTCTAACTTGAATCACAAAACAGCTAGTCATGGTCTCTGAATTAATTCCCAAACTTGAGCCAGTTTATAGACCCAGAGCCACATAAAGAAAGGGAATTTAGGTCTCCTTGAGGAGGGCCAAAGTTTTATACTGTTAATCCGACTCCCAGTCTTCCTCAAAGGGACATGTGGCCATTTACCAGGATGACTATACATTGAAGAAAGGGAAATCATCAGATTATTCAGGGAATACTGGATAGTGTTTCTAAATTTATACTAACTTGGAGAGACCCAAGATGCCACTCTGATCTATCAGTGAAAATAGTAGTTTATGGAGGTCAGGTGGGCAATGGGATTTTAGCTCAGGTTCATCTAACAGTGGGCTGAGTGAGTCCCTGAATCCACTCTGCGGTTATTTCCCCAGTTCTGGAATGCATAATTGGAATGCAGAGACTCAGCAGCTGGCAGGATCCCCAAGTTGGATCCCTCAACTGTGAAGTAAGGAATTTGAATGAGAGATAAGGAGAGTGATGTGGGTGAGACAGGGGCAACTGTGACGTGATCAGAGACCCAGAGAAGAAGAAACCCTGCAGAAGCCAGGCAGGTAAGAAAGGCTTTGTTGGAATGTGATGGGAGTTAAAACTGGAGTGCTTTAACATCTAGCCTAAGGTGTTCGATAGTTGAACTTTAATTTGTAACCATCAGGTAAGTCACTGCTGGCTTTGAACCGTAGTGTAGCATGAAGTAAATTCCTGTGCTATTTTAGGTAGAGAAGGAGTGAAATAATGGGTAGGGCATGAAAGATGAATGATACAATTCCTGGGACAATAAAGCACATACACAAATCAAGGCCGGATATGATGAATGCCTAAGAAAGGTGTGAAATCAGGGAAAAGAGAGGTCTCTTTCAGAGACTGGAGATAAAATGCAAAACGTGTCTATTTAATAAAATTCTTTAGCAATCTGCCTCACTACCAGATTTCTCAGTTCTACCCTACCTCCTAAATTGAATCAATATTCGTCATTTGGCTCTAGCTATGGCATCTTATTTGCCATAGTCATCTACTCTTGAGAGTATTGACATGTGCTCCAAGCTTTTTAGCCTAAACTCCTCTGACACGTTACACACGACTGCTGTCAAAACAGGGGTATAAGGATGTAAATAATAGAGAGTCCTCAGATAAGGGCCAGCTCTTCTATTTGCTTGGGAAAGACACACAGCTCTTCTATTTTGCTTGGGAAGAAGAGACATACCAAGAAGAACATAGAGGCAGAGACTGGACTTAGGCTTCCACAAGCCAAGGAATACTGGGAGCCATCAGAAGCTGAATAAGCAAGGAAAGGTTCTCCCCAGGAGCTTTGGAGGGAGCTTGGTCCTGCATCTGGATTTCAGATTTCTGGCCTCCAGAATTGAAAGAATAAATTTCTGTTGTTTTAAGTCCCTAAGTCGGTGGTACTTTGTTAAAGTAGCCTTGGGAAACTAACAGCAAGTGAAGGGAGTCCTAACTGCAGGAAGTGGGGGAGGATTCTACCCCAAGATTTAACTGAAAGATCCTCAAGGGATACAGGAGAGGTTGGAGGCAGGGTGAGTGAAAGAGAGAAACTGGTAGAGAGCAGTGGGACCATCTGCCATTTCATTTCTTCCTTTTCCCTCCCTCCTTCATTTGCAAAGGTGAGTCTATCTTGCTTCTCCTGTGTTTTAGGTGAGAAAAGGATGGAGGGCTTTTGCACTTGCACCAAACTGCTTTCTGATCTCTGCTTTGTTGTTAACAAAGCACTTTCAACTCATAATCACATTTCACCCTAAAAAGAATCTATTTTATTGATGAGAAAGCTGAAGTACAGAAGGACTAAATGAATTGCTCAAAATAAAAGAAGGATAAGAGCCAGTTTAATCTTTGAGGTTTTGTGCAAAATATATCTCTGTTTTCAGCAAGGATTTTGGACAAATCATGGTGATTGTATTTTCCTCATTTTGTAAACTGCAGACCATAGAGAGGTTTAATTTTGAGAAACCAAGCACCTGAAACATCTTCATTCATAACTTGGTTTTTACGAACAAGTTATATATTTTTCCCCTTCCTCGTGGGGGAGGTGGCTTGTGACACCCACCTGGCTGGATGTACAGAGAGCACAAACATTTACATTATTTGCAGTGGGTTTCTCTCTTCCCTTCCATTCCCCACTTCCTCCACTCCTGGGGCAGGGGCAACTCTCTCTGCAGTATTTGCTGTCAATACTGTTTCAATTCAGTTTTCTGGCCCTCCCAGTTTTTCCAGCTTGAAATAACCTGAAAGAAACCTGTGTGAGATTTTGGTCCCCATTCAGTGACGATCTGGAAACACTGGGCAGTCCGATTTTCTTATCTACTACAGTCTCGACATCCATTCTCATGCTCATTCTTAAAAACACATCAGGTTTCTAAGAGACATGAACTGCAGTGGAGTAAATACACATACAGGATTTTGCCCGTCATTGCTCTTACAAGGGCCAACAAGGCATCAGTGGGGTGCTGAGTGCCCGGGACGCTTCAGCTTGGTGACGGCTTGCAGCAGCCTGGCGTTTTTCTGCAGCTTCTGTGCTCTGGAAGTGTTGGGTGAACGGTAGGGGAGCTGTGCTTGGAATCTTCCCCCAGGAAGATGGAGATCCGCAGCCGAACTGTTTCAGGGCCAGGGAGACGGCGGCTGAGCGGAGTAGGCGACGTGAGGAGAGAGAGCTTTCAGGAAGCGACGAGTAAGACATCGCCCCAGAGCTCCGAAGGGGACGGAGGGGGAGACCTGGAACCCGCGCAAACCGCAGCTCAGCAGCGCTCGGTACATTTCTCTCTCCTTGAAAGCCTTTTCCAAAAGGTCGTTTCACACCCACAAAACAAGACCTTTCACAAGCGTCCGGGACACGTCAACAGTTCATTCTGGGGGTGAAGAAAATGTTAACATTTTGCACATGACAGCTCTGCTCCCTAAAAGACCTTTGCCAGAGTGGTGGGGGAGGCGGGGCGCGGGGAAGATGGGAGACGGCCCAGGAGGCTGCGGCGCTCTCGGGGCAGCTCCCACCTGGAAGCTCCGCGTGGCGTGGCGGAGGACGTGCGGCGAGGGCAGAAGCAGAAGCGGCGCCGGGCGGCCGAGCGCAGCCCGTCACCAGCGCAGTCCTCGGCCCGGCGCCAGTTCCGTCGGCCGCCGGTGTGAGGCGGTGCGGTGCTGCCGCGGGAATCCTCGCTCCGGCACGGCCTGCGTGAGTCAGCCGCTGAGTTGTCGCAAGCGTCACCCGGAGGAAATCAGGCACAAGGGCGGGGCGCGTTCCCAGCCGCGCTCGCGGCCCTACCCGCGCCGCTGTGTCACTTCGCTCACCTCCAGTCGCGTCCTCTGGACGGCGCTCCCAGGTCTGCGCACGCGGCTGGGGTGGCTACGGCGCGGGCCTGGGCCTCCGGCCGACAAAGGGTTAACCGGCCCGGGCGAGGAGGAGCCCGAAAAGGAAGGAAGGAAATTGCCGCCGTTCTGAAAGTTTTTTTCCTTCCTCCTTTTCCCGTCAGACCTGAGCGCCAGGAGGCGGCGGCTCTGATTCTGCGGAGCCGGGCTGCGCTCCTCTGCTCCCAGAGCGTCCGCCCGACTGCCTGGCGAGAGGAACAGCTGTCGCGCTCAGATCTCCTTTGTGGACCTCTTCCGAGAGGGTGCGCCGAGCCATGGAGGGCGCAGAGCTGGCCGGGAAGATCCTTTACACTTGGCTGACGCTGGTGCTTGGCTTCATCCTCCTGCCTTCGGCCTTTGGGGTGTCTTTGGGCATCTCCGAGGTCTACATGAAGATCTTGGTGAAAACTTTAGAGGTGAGTGCCAGGAGGGATGTGACGCCCCTGCGACTCCGAGGGCTTCAGGGAGAAGCCGGGACGGAGGTGGCCGGGGAGAGCTGTGGGAGCCGACCTAACGCGAGGGGACCTGTTCCGAAGGTCAGTGGTCAGGAGGGGTGTGCATTGCAGTTTATTCTCCGCAGTAGCACAGCATCGTGGCTACCCCTGCAGAGTTGGAGGGATCCGGGCTGAGAACACTGGACCACCCTATTCCTCTGGTTGAAGGCAAAACCACCCCGTACTCTGTTAGTATTTTTACCAATTAGAATAACGATGTAACCGCCTTTTATATCCTCGGCGTCTTTATATCCATTGTGCAGTGCAGCTGTCACTTCAGTCTGTTTAGTTTTTACAGTCCCAGGTTCAGAGGTCCTTTCATGCACTAAGGCATCCTGTCCTTCAGAAAGGCATCTGGTTTATGCTCAAGATAAGAAACAAATTGCTGGAAGGTAGAAAGAAATCTGATTATATTTTGAGGGAGTCATGGACATTTTATCTAACCAGTGGCATTTGAAATGTCATTGAAAATCTACATTCTTTGCCCTCAGCGCTCCCTATACTCCTGTTTCCAAATTTTGCAAAGAAAGGTGTTAGATGGAAGTGGGCCTGGTAGGGAGCAGCTGCAGCTTACCTTTACACAGGGCTTTATTAAATTAGATGCTTCCCTTATCAGATGCTTCCCAAAACCTTGGAAGGTAGGGAGCACAAGTGTTATCCCCCTTTCACAGGTAAGGAACCTGAGACTCAGAGAAGGTCAGTGGTTTGCGCCAATTAAGAGGAGACAGGAGCCTTAGGAGAGGGACTGTAGCTAAGTGGTTAGGAGTATAGAGTGGCTAAGATTTGGTACCAAAACCCCGGGTCTGCTCCTCAAGATGTGCCTTTAGGGCAGTCACCTTTTCTTGTGCCTCATTTTCCTCATCTATAAAGGAGGAGTAACAGTAATACCTATTTCCAGATGGTTGGTTAAGTGAGTTAAAATGTCAAGCATTTTAGAAGGGTGCTTGCACATGTTAGGTGCTGTATAAGTATTTGCTGCTATTAAAAGAATAATATTATTATTTAGATTCTAGCATGCTGATTTCTGTAACTTCTACAGTACCTATTAACTTAGGTTCTCATTTTTCTGCCCTTATTTTCTGTCTGCCCCCAGGGCTTGGCTCTATCTGGCCTTCTCTCTCAGCTAGTAGGGTGGCTCCAAGATACATGTCTCTAACCTGCTGATCTCCTGCCAATCTCTTCTACCTGTCAATCTCCTGTTTTACCCCATATTTTTGTTGCACTTTCTCTTTGTGGCTTTTTTTTGTTTAGTCTTTGAAGCTATATTTGATTCTTCCTCCTCTGCTCTCATGTTCTAAAAGTTCTGTTGTTTCTACTTGGGAGATATTTCAATTTTGGACCCTTCATATTGACTGCACACTCTGAACTTGGTCACACTTTTCTGTGAATTTCTTACCTACTTCCTACTCTTAGATCTTCAGAATGCTCTCTCCATAGCAGATGATCCTCTTCAGCCGGTGTTCACTTTTTGAGAACTCTGAAATGATTGAATTGTTCTCCTACACAGCAATGTCTTTTGGGATTTATACCCTAAGTGAGAGTGCAGTTATGGTAAATCATACTCACTGGCCTCCAGCTGCTGACTCCTGTATGTCTTGCTTTAGTAATTCAAGGTACAGCTGAAGAGATGTCAGTGAGAGAGGCCTGCTACTTGGCTGTCAGTCTGGCAAATAACTACTATACTTTGAAGAGATATATCCAGTCCAGGATCTGGCCTTCAGTTTGGCAGGGCCTCAGGTTTTAATTTTTGTGCATTTGTCAGAGATGTACTTCTTGTTAATCAAACTCTCAATTTTCTAATTGTAGTGGGAGATAGACCACTTACATCGGAAACCAGGTAGATGGCAGGATAAGGAACGACCCTTTTTTTGCTAAGACCAATCATTAGGTAAGAGAGCAACTCAGCGAATGTGGAATTAGAAGCGGCTCATTTTGTGAGCCAGCTCTGACATGTTGGCTGTAGCTGCCTGGAGGGAGCAGCTGGGATCATCAGGGAAGAACTGTCATCCTGCAGTGGTATCTGGTTTAGACACAGGAGAGGGAAGTGGCAACCCAGGGCTTTTCATCTTTCAGCTGGACCAGTGTTAGATGTTTCACAGCTATTTCCGTTAGGTGATGATTAGTACAGTGGATTGCTTTCCCCAACTATAGGGATAATTCCTTAAAAAACTGTACTGGTTGTTTAGTATTAGAACATCTTTAGTTTTAGGGACAACTATCTGCCTTTCTATAGGTTCCATTGAAGGCCCTGTCCTTCTGTTACTTGTTATTCTTTAGTACTTAGTTCTCAACTAGTTAGGTTGTTTCTTTCTTTCTCTAACCAGTGACTGTCAAGGAATATATGATAATTTCTAAGGAGAAAACATTGACGATATTCTAACTTTATATTGGTAAAATTGTTTTAGGAATGCAAACTATGAAAAGTAAAACTTTTGACTGGGGATGTGTAGATAGTAATCCTTTGGATGGTCAGGTGTCTGTAACAACCTCTGAGAGGGTGTGTGTGAAATTTTTATGTTTATCAAACGTAGATTAAAGGATGAAGAATGCTGTTCTCAACCATAAGAATTGGTGGGGGTGAGCATGGTGAAGGATTGCTATTTGTTGGCCTAAGGCTCATGATTGGAGGGAAGTAAAGAATGAGAAGATAATATAGGATTAAAGGAGGAAAAGAAGATAGGGGAATGGCATGTAAATGATCTAATTTAACCAGATAATACAGGCAATGGACAGGTAATAAATGTTAATAGACTTTTTTCCCCCTCAACTTTTGAGGAATAAGCTGGAAGCATGAACAGTTTCCTCCAAATTTCTGGCCTCGTAACCTTGGGCAGGTGACTCAGTATCTCATCCTCAGTTCCCACCTGCATATGCAGGAATATGCCTCACAGAGTTGTGTGGATTAAATGAAGAGAGGTCAGTGAGAGCACTTGGTACCTACACAGCAGATGCTCAGATCTTGCTGGGATTTGAATTGGGACACTCTTTGGTCTTGTTTTGTGTGTTGTTTGCTCCTGTGTGGCTAAGATTTAACCTACCTTCAGATCTTTGATGGGTCCACAGACCAGTCCTGCTTTTTAATTATTTTTCTTTCCCTGTACCCTCTCCTCCATCCACCAGTTAATTTCCCATTGTTTTTTAAATAAAGGCATGCCAATGCTTTTCAGATGGTAATACCATCTCTGTTATTATAATACTTAGAGGTATTATCTCTGGTGTTGGTAACACAATAAGTGTTCTAGAAGGCTATGGCTGTTTATAATAGAAAATACTAGCAAAGGAAGGAACGCTACCAAGGTAAAGGGCTTTTCACTTCATTTAATTCTGCAGCAACTTTCTGAGATGGGGTCTGTTATGGGTCCCACTGATAGACTGGGGAATGGAGGTCCAGAGAGGTAATATCTGGGCAGGGGCATACAGCTGTCAGCGGTAGAGGCAGGATTTCAGTTTGCATCTAGAGCCTGAGTTCGTACTCTGCCAAGATGACAGCCTCTGCCAAGAAATTGTTTTATTACACTACAGATGGTGACCTGCTGTTGTTGGAGTAAGCGTAATATTTTTAATTGTTATATAATTTTACACATTTTTTTGGTTCTGTTTCTCTCTATAGTCCATTCTTAACTGTCTTTGTAGTGTAAAAGCTGAAAATTGTAATTGTCTAGGAGATGATGTCACAATTCTGTAAGCTTTTGGCCTAAGCTTTCAAAAGACTCAACCCTTTAATTCATTTTGGTGCAGTGGAGACAGCTTCTTTTTCCTCTCCAAGAGGACTTTGACATTAAGTGGAGTGAGAACCTGCCTGAAAGTGTCTTTCAGCTTTTCTCCATAGGAGGGAGTCAGATAGGGAGCAGTACTGGGGATTGTTGGGAGCCACTCTTGTACTTCAGGGTCACCTTGTGGATAGGCCTGTATCTTCTGTGGTGCCTTTGTTCTGAGATGCCTCTGGAAAAGATTTAAAACCTCTAAAGAGAGAATCTATCTCTGCATTTGAACTTAACCTGATCAGCTAGAAAAGCTGGTATAGTAAAAGAGAAATTGCTGTTTATTGGGAGATGCACTGATGGTTTGGAAAAAACCGATCATTTTGGAACCTAAATAAAGTGTAGGGTACATAGAGGGAGGAGGAAGCCAACACTTTTTTTTTACTTTGTAGCCTATTGTGTGGTAGTCATTGGATAGATTATCTCCCTTAATCTTTACAAACACCCTTGGTATTATCCCTGGTTTAGAGATGATGAAATTGAGGCCCCAAGAGGTTGAAATCTTTTGTCTGTGACGATTACAGCTGGGAAGTGGCAGAACTGCAATTCATATGTACATCCATCTGTCTGGCTGCAAAGCATTGGAACTTTTCACTTTCTCTGGAGAGTGAGCCCAAAGAGGAAAATGGTTTTCCAGTACAAATTCTCTTTGGCATAAAATGACTTCTCCAACCTTAACGTTTGCTAGTCTTGAACACTAAGTGCATTTTGTAGGACAGACCTTTAGAGTTACTGTTTTGGGAGACCTTATTCATTCTGACACCTGTCTGGTGACAGAGCACGGGGCTCTTTGTGCCCCAGCGTGGTACCTGAAAAATGCCCCCGTGTTAGTGTGCTAGAGCTGCCATAACAAAGTACCACAGACTAGGTGGCTTAGAAGTTTATTTCTCTCAGTTTTGGAGGCTACAAGTCCAAGATCAAGGTGTCGGCAGGTTTGGTTTTTTTCCGAGGCCTCTTTCATTGGCTTGCATTTTGCTGCCTTTTCTCTGTGTCCCCGCACAGCCGTTCTTCTCTGCATGCACATCCTTGGCAGCTCTATGTGCGTCCAAATTAACTGTTATAAGGACACCAGGCAGAAGGATTAGGGCCTACTCTAAGGCTCTCATTTTAACTTTGTCAAAGTTAAACCCTTTTTAACAGGTTCTATACAAATATGGTCACATTCTGAGGTACAGGGTGTGGCAGGGTGCTAGTTTAGGGCTTCAACATGTGAATTTTGGAGGGGACACAATTCAGCCCATCACAGCCGCAAAATATCAGTATTTTCCACGATATGAGCATGGAATAATTATCCTAGTCCATGGTAATTACCATTTATATAAAATATAAAATCATATAGTTACAATAAAAAAAATGAATTCCAAGATATCAAAGATTGATTATTTATAAAATTTTATTTTAATCATATCTTCGGTCTACTTACACATGATAATAGATTTTAAAGTGTAAAACCATGGAAATAAACCTTTCCCTCTGTTGAGAGCGGGTAGGAGGTCCAAGTCTGGAGTTTGAGAACTGCTCTCCTCAATCAGCAAGGAAAAGAAAAGGATGCAACCAGATTAAGATTGAGTCTTATTATTATTTGTGACTTGCCACTTGACACCTGTAAGATTAGGCCTCTATTTATAGGCCGTTCTGTAAGTGTAAATGGCATGTTCCTCTTTGGCTCTTTGGGATCTCATGCAGGGGTCCTGATGCAGTCAGATCATGCCTGATTCCTTGACATTCATGTACATGTTTTAGGTCATTTATTTTGTATCAGTTATTTTCTTATTTATTTGAAAAAATTTTAACTTCTCTGTTTTAAGCCCTCTGACCAGAGGAATAACTGAGGTTTTTGTCTGATATATTTGATAAACTCTGTCTTTTTGTCCTTTCAAGGGTGCTTAAGTCCTAGTCAAAATTATTACCATGCTTTTTACCTCTTAGTTTACACCTTCCCTCCCCTCCCTAAATCAGTGAATTTAGACATTGTTAGATTCTGGAATTGCAATCATCTAAATAATATTTTAATTTAATTGCTCCTTTTCTAAACTAGAAAAATAGCCATTGGGATTTCCTGGAATGCTGTCAACAAAGTTAACTTGCAGGTTTTGAACTATGATGTTAATAGTAGATAATTTTGGAAAGGCATAAAAAATGAATAAAAAGAAAATAACAAATCATATCCTGTATATTTCTTTATGCTCTTATGTACATTCAGAACAAATGGGAGTTGATTTTTTCCTGTTCTTAAATTCTCTTCAACCTGTGATTCCTTATAATCATAACACTTTCCCTGTGCATCTTATTAGAGGTAAGTGGCCAGATGGGCAGGTGAGCTCTACAGTTTGTGAATTCACTGATTTCTTTCCAGTTCTCCAAGTCTCACAATGCCTCCATCTGCAAGCTAATTTCTGATGCACACAATCAGTCCTCTTTGAGTGTGTTTTATCCCTGAATGGTTAATTTGTTATGAAAATTATAGTTACTCTCTGGGCCCAGTATTTATGTCTTTACATGTGTTAATCTCATGTCAGCATCATAGAAGCCCTATGGGATAGGATACATCATCCTCATTTTACAGATGAGGAAACTGAGGCCTAGAGGAATTAAGTAACTTTAAACCCAGACAGTCTTGATGCTGTAACCTGTGCTCTGGTTTGACACATTTCATGAACTTCTCAAGGAGTAATTTATTGGGGTACCAGGGGTGTGTGAGGGTTGTAAGTAAGCTAAACATGATTTTTTTTGTCATTTTATTAGGGTATTGTCAGGAAGTCATGTAAGAGTATACCTGGCAATACTGCTACAGAGGTTCACTGGGGTATCCCTTTAATTCAGAAAGCACTAGGGCTTAATGTTTAATTTCACTTCTGTAAACGCATGGTTTAAATATTTCACGTTGTGTCTGTAGAACAGTTTAAATTAATGCTTCTTGTTTTTGAACAGTGGGCTACAATACGAATTGAAAAAGGAGTCTCAAAGGAGTCAGTTCTTAAAAACTCAGCTTCTGTTGGTAAGTCTTCCTTTTTATTATGATTTAAATATCGAAATTGGGTAAATTTATATCTACCCAGTTTGGGCTTGAAATATGCAGAGAGCAGTGCATTCTGTAGGTCTTGGATTGTTCATAATTGTTTCCTTTATGCAAAATTGCAGCTGCCTTTGTTTTGAATGGGTTTTTACTGTAAAAGAGGCTTAGTGCTTATGTGTTCTTATAGGGTATTTCTAAAGGCATGCATTTAAAGGTGGGTACCCCTAGTTTTAAAGATGTTGCAAATGTTTTTTTTTGAAGAGTAAGACTACTTTGGAGTTAAACCTGCTTTTGAGGTTTCATTAGCACCTTGCACCTTATTCTAATTTACGGTTCTCAAAAATCTTCTTCAGAATACTCTTCCCTCTTAAAAGTTGATTGGTAATATGTGAAATAAATAACTTCCTCGTGAAATAAGCTTGGGTATCACCACAAATCACACCTTGCTTTGTGCTTTGCCTTTGTCCAATAAATCCTTTCACTTGGGGTAAGAATTTAGGAATTGTTTAGGGCACTGGGCTCATAGGGGTGTAGTATTCTGTGAGAGCACTGGCTATGAAACTAGGAAGAAATAAGTCATGCAGTTTAATTAAAAGATTAAGCTTTATGTGTTTTTCAAAAATAATGTAGAAACAATTTTGTGTCCATTTAATTTAGGATTAAAGATGGCCAAAATGTCAAACACTGCACCAGAAGGAATTTGTCTTCTGGAGGCTTGTCTAAGAGGAATTGTAGAAATTATGTATTAAAGTATAATTCGTTTTGGAGATAAAATATTTGAGTGAAAAACACCTACACATTTTGGTGTAATTAGATCATTACAGTCCAATGATTGGAGTGACTAGTAGATTGTTGTGGTGTGTACTTAAACTCCAAAGTATTCCCACCAATAACATTTTTACCAATATTGGACATTTCTGGCTCTATATGATTCTCTCTTTATTGTCACATAACTTCTCTCAGATATAGCAGATCTATTAATTTTTTATTTTGGTGTACATTTTTTAATATGTGTCCTTATGATTTAAGAAGAAAGCAAACTTCTTCCTCCAATGGCAGAATTTTAGGTGATTTTATTTAATTAATTAATTATTTTAAGTATTTTTCTTATTGAAGTATAGTTGATACACAATATTACATTGGTTTCAAGTATACAACACAGTGGTTCAACACTTACCCATATTATTAAATCCTCACCCCTCCACTCGTGCAGTTACTATCTGTCAACATAGGAAGATGTTCCAGAATCATTGGCTATATTCTCCATGGGGAGCAAATCTTATTGCTGGTTTTCTGTTGTATTTGGTAGACTTTGGGCTGTCACTGATCTTAAATGAAATTGTTTGGGCCTTATTGATTGGGATGGTGGTGGTGCGTGTCTTGGGCCATGAATTTAAAAGGGCACAAGGTGTTTCAATTTGATAGGTTAAGGGAATTAAAGTCACTAGGTGAGGGTGTCCAGCAGCACTGGTTTAGTTTTTCCTCCTATATGGAAGTGAATATTTTCACTTGTTGAATTTTTTTTTTTTGTCACGTGTCTGTCTTTTCTATTTTTGGTCTTTGTCTCTTCCATGGTACCTCCAGGAAAGAGTGGAAGTGAACAGGAGGAGAAGATATACATCATAATGGCTTAGAGTGTGGCTTATGCCTACAAAATTTCATTCAGAGTAGCTGCTCTTCCTTGTCACCTGTGAGATGGGGGGGACTTGACTCTTGCAGTTGTGGAACATTTGCTCCCTGTAAGCTTGACATGGGACCCAGAGATGGATAAGAGATGGGCCCTGTGGGGAGACCAGCATCTGACAGGCCACTGTGATAAATGCTAAATAGGTGCATAAGCAAAGGACCATGGGAGATCTGATTTAGGCTCTGATATGTGTTTTCCTCTGTTAATCCCGTACCTGTGGGTGGTGTGCACCTCTGCCCGCATCCTGACATCTGTCCAGTTTGGATAGCCCTGCCATAGGGTGTGTGCCCTGTTGAGACATGCTGGTGCTGGGAGTCAGCAGAGTGGTTTTAGCATTACAATCTTAGGCATACCGGCAGAGGGTGATGAAACACAGTGAGCACTGAATGCCTGGCTGGTGTAATCTTCTGCCTGCAGAGCATCATGTCTCTTTACTGAAGCCAAAGTTAACAGAAGGCAGTATTCAGCTGGTCAAGAGTTTAGACAAGGTCACACACAGGCAAGTCAAGGGCCCCAGAGGTGTGGGTGTGATTGTGAGATGTCTGAATGTTAAAGTGCTGATGATGGGTTTGGGGAACTGAGAGAGATTAGGTAAACAGGGAAAATAGTTATGTTTATTTTCTCCACCAAAAATTTCTCTGCGTCTGTTTTACTTGGTGAAGCACATTTTTTGAAAGACTTTTTAAGTCGCCCTCTATAGTTAAACCTCTTTTGTATTATATTTCTTCTGTGCTTTTATTGAATAAGCAAACTTTTTATTGAAAGCTGAACCTAGAGAAGCATTATCTTTATGGTTAAAGCATTCTCTTCTGCCTTTAGCCATATTCTACTGTGTCTTCTATTGAAAAGCTATTGAGCTCCAGGCATGATCATGAGTAAGGTCTCTGTAAGAAGCTCTAATATTGTACCTTCTTCTAGGTTTAAGGACTTTTTCTCATTGTTAATACAATGATGAAGATAAATCTTCTCCCCCCTTCAAGTAACTATGTTATACTGAACAATTTAAGTGGAGAATATACATTACCTCTACCTTAGTTTTTTTTCTCTGAAAGTTGATGGGCTAGAGGCTACAACTAGAGAAGAGGAGGGTGTTGACTCATTTTTCTTCTTTGCATGAGCTGTGCTTTTACCACCCCAGCCAGTGGCCCAATGCATCATCTCCTCAGACCCTGGGATGTGGTCTGACAGATATTTTAGCAACTTTTATATTACTGTCTTGTAAATAGTGCAAGTGCTCACTAGAGATCCTTTGACTATTAAGAGCCACCAGCCTCACTCTTTGGGTACTAGACTGAATTCCAGGAACTATGATGCTATCAGACTTTAATAAGTCAGTAATTTGATTGTACTTGTAATGAAAGTAATTAATTATCTCATTTTTATGACTCAAGATTAATTCCATTCTAATTGCATTATGGAACTAGGACATTTTGAATGATTACCAACTCAAAGTTGACAGGCAGGAATAAAAGCCCAAATTGGCCTTTGCCCTGGGAGTGAGTCACAAACAATACAAATAAATAGAGGCTCAGTTATTTTGCCATTGTTCCCTTGAGCAAGGTCGTTGATGGCCCCACTGAGTAGCATCTGCAGAGGGAATGCAGGCCGCCTTCCCAGGCTCCGCATTGCCCTACCCAGCAGGCTTGTGGCCTATTAATTATGTCCCTGTGCTAAACTTCTCTTCTGCTCTGTATTTCTTGTTCCCCAGCCCTCTTCTTCCCCCAACACCCCCCAACACAAAGGACAAAATGTGATTGTGAAGCCTCTGTTGTTACATCTATTCGGAGAGAATTGAGGCTGCCTGACATTTCTCTCTAATTTTAATTTTAGAATTCTTTCTGTCAGACTCGACTAACCATGTTGAAAGTTGTGTCACATTGGTTACATCAACATTAATCGATTAGTTAATCTCTTGAATTCACAGAAAATGTGGGATAATATTTTGTGACAGGAAT
This sequence comes from Smutsia gigantea, assembly GCA_032199065.1. Lineage (NCBI taxonomy): Eukaryota > Metazoa > Chordata > Mammalia > Pholidota > Manidae > Smutsia > Smutsia gigantea. Next base: position 114,481 of record JAVSCE010021180.1, read on the forward strand.
TTGAACGGTATCATTTTCCCATACTCATTTTGACATTTTTGATAGTCTTTAAATCAGCTAAGTTGATTTAATACTATTGTCTCAGAGTTAACTCTCTAACTACAAATCGGTATTTGCTGTCCTCAAGTATATGGAGTGTAATGTATTTAATGGGGTTATCTTACTGATAAAATCCTGGCACTTGTCTGGCTACTTGCAGAGAGAAAAATAATCCAGTTATGGGATGTGGAAGGGTTATAGGTTGAGATTTTATCATGGCTGCAGGTCCCCCTGCTTTTATTAGTTTGTCTCTATTGGTAAGTCTTGTGGCTGATGGTGATGAGGAGGAGGAAGATGACAATTTTCAATACACAGAAGTAGCGAAATAGTGTAATGAACCCCACTTAGCCAACATTTGTCAAGGTTTTGCCATATTTGACCTATCTATCCTCATTTTTTGTTGAAGTATACAATGCAGATAAAAGATTTCATGTTTTTCATACTTTTTTAAAGAAAAGACTTTAAACAATAACCCTGATGCTATTATCCTTTTAACAAACTTAATAATTCCTTAATATCATCCAATACATGGTCCATATATAAATTTCCCTAACAGTTTAAAATATTTTTTATAATTGATCTGTTTGAATTGTTCTTGGAACAAAAATGACTTAATAGGTGATTCTGAAAAAATTCACTAGTATTTTTATCCTCACATCTTAATGTAGCTCTGTAGAAGACAAAGGTTTGATTCTTTTGCTTGTTTATTTGTTTATGAACTCTAAGATGAGTCATCTGTATTTATAAGTGCAATATAATGAAAACTTAGGTCAGCGCCTTTGGAGAGCAATTTGGCAATTTGTGGCAAACCTGAAGGCCTATTATACTCCAACCCCATAATTGCACCTCTCTTAAGATAAGGAGCCTACCCAAACTCTGCGTGATGTATTAGAGTATACAAGTGTATACAAATGGTGTATACAACAATGTATACAAACAAGTATATACAAATAGTGAAAATGTGGAGACAACACAGTCACTCACTCATTGGGAGAAAAATTAATATGTAAGCTGGTTTATTTATCCTATACAGTGTTCAAAATGAATGAACTAGATTTCCATGAAGATAACAAAGTAAACAAATCTCAAACAATGTTGAGAGAAAAAATATATAGTATAATAACACTTTTATAAAATTTAGTGCTGTAAACAGATACTGTATATATATATATATGTAGATAGGTATAGATGAGTAGAAAATATATGTGGAAATAATATATACTATGATGGTGGTTATCTTCTAGGAGGGAGGAGAAAAGGTAGGGAGGTTGGCTTTAACTATCTATAATTTTTTTCTTTAAAAAATACTTGAAGCAAATATGACAGCGGGTATATTTTTTTCCTTGTTGAACTCATGTTTTTTTTGTTAAACTTATATTTTAAAAATAAAAATTGAGAAAAGCCAACCAAATAAAATGTCAGTAGTCATTTAGCTAGTCTTTAGTCTGACAAATTGAACTAGTTTTATATGAATAGAAAATAGACACCTTGTCTTGGGGGTGTGATTAAATGTTACTTGCTTTGAAACACATCTCCATTCAGCCTGGCCAGTGCCTGGAAATTAAATTAAACCTATGGAACAAAGGTGTGTTCATCACAGTATATCACCTCAGAGCTGGGTTTTTCAACTTCAGCCCTACCGACATTTGGGGGTTTGTCATGGGAAGCAGGATCTTGAGCTTCTAGGCGACAGTAGCACACCCCTACTGTAACAGCCCGCAGTGCCTCCAGATTTGCCGAATGTCGTGTCGGGTGGCAAAATCCTCTCCCTTCTCCCATCCATCCGTGCACTACTTTGTGAACCACTACTTTTAGAGAGTAACACATTAATCAATTGATACCCACAGTCACTGGCATAATTTATTTTAGTTTTCTAACAAATAGGCCCTTGAAGGAGCAGAACCTGATTTCTACAGTTTTTGGTGGCCAGTGTGGGAAAGGGTGGAATGTGAGGTAAGGCATATGAGTGACAGGGTTAGGAGAGAACACTGGTTGGTGGGGGTGGAGGCACGTTCCTTAAAGAAAGGTAGAGGTGAGACAAGGGGTCTCCCAACTTCTCAGAGCCTGAGGAAAACAGACGGTCTGTTTTGGAGGGAGCTTTACTTTAGTGTGGTTTAGAGACTTGCATTTAACTATGTGCTCTCACCTCTGAAAGGAGATGACTTGGCATTTAATTCTGGCCAACAAGGACTAAGCAGGATGGAGGGGTTCTGGCAGGAAAGAGGGTAAAAGTTCAAATCAGACTGCTGATCTTAACTGCATTGTGAAGTGATGTGTGGGAAGACAGTGATGTAAGCCCTAAATCACAGAAAGGAGGGCTCACATCCTAAGAAACCTGTTAGGAAGCTCATAAAACATTCTCTGTTACTTTTCAGATTGTTCTTCCTTTCGTATGGCAGTAACAAAGTGAATGACATGTCCTGTGCCTTATCCCTATTTTCTGTGAAATTCTCTTTTTTTAATGTAATGAAAATAAACAGATTTAAAATCTTTCTATCCCCAGCACCAACTAGCTGTGGGAGATGTTTCTGGTGATTTCGCTTTCCTGCTTCCAAGCCCCTCAGCAGTTTAGAAGAGGGTACATGCATCTCAGAATTGTGTAGTTTAGAAAAAAAATGTTGGACGAGGTCTGAGATTCAAGAATTCTTTGAGGGTGGGAAGATAATAGGATCAGATGAAAGGAGAGTCAGCTCAAGAATACCTTCCCTACTTATTTAGAGAAGTTCTCTTTACTGCTAGGGGGAGCAGATAACTCATCACGTGCCCATCAAATTCAAAATCCAGCTTGTCATTTAGAAGTGTCCCCAAAACCAGCCTCCCCTCCACCGCATCCCTTCTGGCTACCCTACACGCCAGAGAAAACCCCAGTACAGACAAGAACCTATCAATAATAATAGTAATCACCACAATTTGTTAAACACTGACTCCACTGTGCAAAATTTACGTGAGGAAGGTCTTGTTAATCGTCTTTTAAAGGTGAGGAATCACAGGTGCAGAGGCCAAGTAACTTGCTGCAGATTACATAGCTAGTCACAGGCAGCCTAAGAGGAATCCCAATTTGTCTTTCTGCTCAAAATCCCTTGCTACCTCCCCAAACTATCCCTTCTTTACCAGCTCCTCTGGTCAATGCCTTCTAATTCTCCCTGTGAAGGTTGAGTTAACTCCTCCACAAATGGAAACTCCTCTGCTAAGTGTTGGCTTTGTCACATACTAAGAAACTCATACCATTTTGATCTCAAATCATCAACAAAATTTTAAAAGAAATGAATTTATTAAGAATGTTTAGCATTATGATCAAAGATACCATACACAAAAGCCAAACTGTAAGGCTGACATTTTAATTGAATTGATGACTCACTTGATGATGAAATTTTATGGATGCTTCTGTATTGTGGGACTTCTTGTTTAAAACAAATTAGTTATGTTCAAATACAAAGTTAATGTGGGCTGTCAGCCAAGATATGGGTCAACAGTGTATGGAATGGGATGTTAAAATGTTAATTGTTTAAGTGAAACTGCCTGTTACTCCAAATGCCTGTTGGCTGCTCTCCAGTGTTGACTGACAACTGATTACAACATCCATGCTCCACCCCATTTATGCTTCAAAATAGTTATAAACACATGGTTAATAACATGATTAGTATTTATATCTGGGTTCAAAATATTCTCATTTTATAATCAGCATTGATTATTTTTTTATGATTATAAATTTCTAGAGAACTACTGGAGTTTATGATGGAACAGAGAGTAGATTTTCTCACCCACCTTTCTCCAGAGAACAAAAATACATCTCCAGTATTTCTAGCTTAGTATTTTTAGTCTTGATAACTGAGAGACAATAACAGAAAATTACTCAAAATAAAAAGGGCAAATTGTTGTATTACAGATATATAAACCATGTACAAAACAGGAAAATAGAAGCTACCTTTACTTCAGTGAAGCTCTTGGTTCTATCCTGACCTCCAATCCTTCCTCCATGTTACCCCTCCCATGACTCTGGCAGACATTACTAATTGATGATAAGTCTTTGTCAGTGAACCAAGATGTGGCCTCTTAAAAGTTCTCCTTAGCATAAACCTGCAGACAGCTTCTCACTCCCAACTGATTTGGAGTTGGCCTTCCTGATGAAACCTGGTCACCACTCCTGATCTGAGAGCGGACCAGGTTTCTCACACTGTGAAGTAGAAGATCACTAACTGAAAGGAGGGGAACCTGTTGAGTAATTGGGTTTGGGCATAGATTTGGCTGTATTGTGTGAGGTCGTACTGATGACTTGGACATAGTTGAGAGCTCAGTAGTGTTGATTACATGCTCTTAAAGTAGGTTTTAAAGAGCCTAGGAAACAGGAATAGAAAGTAATCTTGATGGTTTTGATGAATGAGCCATTAGAGAGGAGGATGACACTGAAGACCCTTTACCCATGCAGGGTGCTCTGAAATGACAGAAAAACTAGGCTTGATTAATGGTAGGAAAAGGCTTGCCGCTTCTGAAGGCCAGAGGCAGAGTTTTAGGCAACCAGACGGTGGAAAGCAAGGCACAGTACGGAACTTCAGGCGATGTGGCAGTGCATGACAGAACTAGCATGTTCAGCCACACAGTCACCAGCTGCTTTGAATCACTCTTCCTGGTCTCTGCATGAAAAATGCTTCCCGAGTGTCTTCTACATCCTGGGTGAGAGGCTGAGCTATGCTGTCAGGCAACCCTTAGCCTAGTTAAGGAGATATGGCCCATTTCCATATATCCATGAGTTGTTGTGAACCAGGTGGTGTTGAGATTGCTGATTCCACAAACATTAAATAGAATTAGTTTGAGGAAGGAAATTCGTAAGTGTCACCTGAAAGGAGATGATTTTGGATGGAGGACATCAGAGAGGGTTTTTTGTGGATGTGTTAGTACTGAACTGGCCTTGTGGAGGTGAATCGGAATTAACCAAGGTGATGGGGCTTCTCAACTGGGGAAGAAGGGAATAGCTTAAATAGCAATGGGAGTGAACTAAGTTTATAGAAGGGACAAAACAGAAATAAAGTTGGCTGAGATTAGCTAAGAAGGACCTCAAATGCAAAGGAGTTTAGATGTGCTATAAAGGCATAGTTAAACCCTGGTTTACTGTTTATATTAAGGGTGGTAAAGAGGAAGTTCTGAAACCTGTAAAAAGGACTGATATAGATAGTGGTAAATGAGATCTGCGAAGCCTGATTATTGAATTTAAGAAAAAAATCAAGGGATGACTCATATTACAATTGGTTAATTATTAGGAGAAGGAAGCCATACTACTTTTCATCCATATCCATAAAAGATAGGCCAAAAATATTGGCTTAAATTGAAGCAAAATAATTGTTATATGTAAGAAAGAACTTCTTGTTGGCAGAAATGATCCAAAACTGGACCAGGCTAATAGGTAGATTATACAGAGATTTTTTTTTTTACAAGTAGGGCAGGTGGCAGAGAATTTGGGGAGAGGTATGACCTATATAACAAAGCTTTTCTCATTTTTTTTTTAAAATCAAGAAAATTGTTAGTGAATGTCTCAGTTGTCAACACAGTACTACTACAAAACAAAACAGATTCGGTGGCATACAACAATAAATAAACAAGCATCCTGTGCTCTACTGTGATTGTCTGGGTTAGTAAAATCCATCACCTGAAGGAAGAGGGCATATCAAAGCCATGCCCCCCATTAGTATTGTCTTATACTGGAAGGGCTACACTTTTTAAAAATTGTAAAATAATATTTTCTCATAGCGAAAACTTCAAAAAGAGCAAAAATACAAAAGATTAAAGTTGTACATCTCTCTTTCTTCCAATTTTCTGATTCTACTTGCAAAAGGTAAATCCCTGTTAACTGTTTCTAATGTCTTCTTCTAGACTACTTTCTTTTAAAAAAAAAATTTTATTAAGGTATTATTGATATACACTCTTATGAAGGTTTCACATGAAAAAACAATGTGGTTACTACATTTACCCATATTATCAAGTCCCCACTCATACCCCAGTTCAGTCACTGTCCATCCGTGTATTAAAATGACACAGATTCACTGTTTGCCTTCTCTGTGCTAAACTGTTTTCCCCGTGATCCCCCACACCATGTGTACTAAACATAACACCCCTCAATCCCCTTCTCCCACCCTCCCCACCTGCCCTCCCACACCCCTCCCCTTTGGTAACCACTAGTTCCTTCATGGAGTCTGTGAGTCTGCTACTCTTTTGTTCCTTCAGTTTTGCTTCGTTGTTACAATCCACAAATGAGGGAAATCATTTGGCACTTGTCTTTCTCCTCCTGGCTTATTTCACTGAGCATAATATCCTCCAGCTCCATCCATGTTGTTGCAAATGGCAGGATTTGTTTCCTTCTTATGGCTGAATAGCATTCCATTGTTTATATGTACCACACCTTCTTTATCCATTCATCTACTGATGGACACTTAGGTTGCTTCCATTTCTTGGCTATTGTAAAAAATGCTGCAATAAACATAGGGCTGCATATGTCTTTTTGAATCTGAGGAGTTGTATTCTTTGGGTAAATTCCAAGGAGTGGGATTCTCGGGTCAAATGGTATTTGTATTTTTAGTTTTTTGAGGAACCTCCATATTGCTTTCCACAATGGTTGAACTAGCTTACATTCCCACCAGCAGTGTAGGAGGGTTCCCCTTTCTCCTCATCCTCACCAGCATTTGTTGTTCTTAGTCTTTTGGATAGTGGCCATCCTTACTGCTGTGAGGTGATATCTCATTGTGGTTTTAATTTGCATTTCCCTGATGATAAGTAATGGGGAGCATCTTTTCATGTGTCTGTTGGCCATCTGAATTTCTTCTTTGGAGAACTGTCTCTTCATATCCTCTGCCCATTTTTTAATCAGATTATTTGCTTTTTGGGTGTAGAGGCATGTAAATTCTTTATATATTTTGGATGTTAACCCCTTGGCAGATATGTCATTTACAAATATATTCTCCCATACTGTAGGACACCTTTTTGTTCTGTTGATGGTGTCCTTTGCTGTACAGAAACTTTTTACTTTGATGCAGTCTCATGAGTTCATTTTTGCTTTTGTTTCCCTTGCTCGAGGAGATACGTTCAGGAAGAAGTCGCTCATCTTATATTCAGGAGATTTTTGCCTATGTTGTCTTCTAAGAGTTTTATGGTTTCATGACTTACATTCAGGTCTTTGATGCATTTCAAGTTTACTTTTGTGTATGGGGTTAAACAATAATCCAGTTTCATGCTCTTGTATGTATCTGTCCAGTTTTGCCAACACCAGCTGGTGAAAAGGCTATCATTTCCCCATTGTATGTCCGTGGCTCGTTTATCATATATTAATTGACCATATGTGGTTGGGTTTATATCAGGGCGCCCTAGTCTGTTCCATTGGTCTATGGGTCTGTTCTTGTGCCAGTACCAAATTGTCTTGAGTACTGTGGCTTTGTAGTAAAGCTTGAAGTTGGGGAGTATAATCCTCCCAGCTTTATTCTTCCTTCTCAGGATTGCTATGGCTATTCGGGGTCTTTTGTGGTTCCATATGAATTTTAGAATGATTTTTCTCTAGTACATTGAATAATGCTGTTGGTATGTTGATAGAAATTGCACTGAATCTGTAGATTGCTTTAGGGAGGATGACCATTTTGACAATATTAATTCTTCCTATCCATGAGCACGGGATGTGTTTCCAATTATTGGTATCTTTTAAAATTTCTCTCATGAGTGTCTTGTAGTTTTCAGAATATAGGTCTTTCACTTCCTTGGTTAGGTTTACTCCTAGGTATTTTATTCTTTTTGATGTAACTTTGAATGGAATTGTTTTCCTGATTTCCCTCTCTGCTAGGTCATTGTTAGTGTATAGGAATGTCATAGATTTCTGTGCATTAATTTTGTATCCCACAACTTTGCTGAATTCAGATATTAGATCTAGTAGTTTTGGAGTAGATTCTTTAGGGTTTTTTATGTACAATATCATGTCATCTGCAAACAGGGACAGTTTAACTTCTTCCTTGCCAATCTGGATGCCTTTTATTTCTTTCTGTTGTCTGATTGCTGTGGCTATGACCTCCAGTACTATGTGAAATAGAAGTGGGGAGAGTGGGCATCCTTGTCTTGTTCCCGATCTTAAAGGAAAAGCTTTCAGCTTCTCGCTGTTAAGTATAATGTTGGCTGTGGGTTTGTCATATATGGCCTTTATTATGTTGAGGTACTTGCCCTGTATACCCATTTTGTTGAGAGTTTTTATCATGAATGGATGTTGAATTTTGTCAAATGCTTTTTCAGCATCTATGGAGATGATCATGTGGTTTTTGTCCTTTTTGTTAATGTGGTGGATGATGTTGATGGATTTTTGAATGTTGTACCATCCTTGCCTCCCTGGAATAAATCCTACTTGATCAAAATGGATGATCCTTTTGATGTACTTCTGAATTCGGTTTGCTAATATTTTGTTGAGTATTTTTGCGTCTATGTTCATCAGGGATATTGGTCTGTAGTTTTCTTTTTTTGTGGTGTTTTTGCCCGGTTTTGGTATTAGAGTTATGCTGGCCTCATAGAATGAGTTTGGAAGTATTCCCTCTTCTTCTACTCCTCGGAAAACTTTAAGAAGGATGGGTATTAGGTCTGCACTAAATGTTTGATAAAATTCAGTGGTAAAGCCATCTGGTCCAGGTGTTTTGATCTTAGGTAGGTTTTTGATAACCAGTTCAATTTCGTTGCTGGTAATTGGTCTGCTGAGATTGTCTGTTTCTCTCTGGGTCAGTCTTGGAAGGTTGTTTTTTTCTAGAAAGTTGTTCATTTCTTCTAGGTTATCCAGTTTGTTTGCATATAATTTTTCATAGTATTCTCTAATAGTTCTTTGTATTTCTGTGGTGTCCGTAGTGATTTTTCCTTTCACATTTCTGATTGTGTTTATTTGCGTAGACACTCTTTTTTTCTTGATAAGTCTGGCTAGGGGTTTATCTATTTTGTTTATTTTCTCGAAGAACCAACTCTTGCTTTCGTTGAACCTTTCTATTGTTTTATTCTTCTCGATTTTATTTCTCCTCTAATCTTTATTATGTCCCTTCTTCTACTGACTTTGGGTCTCATTTGTTCTTCTTTTTCTAGTTTCGTTAATTATGAGTTTAGACTGCTCATATGGGAATGTTCTTTTTTCCTGAGGTAGGCCCGTATTGCAATATACTTTCCTCTCAGCAAGGCCTTTGCTGCGTCCCACTGATTTTGCGGTGTTGAATTATTGTTGTCATTTGTCTCCATATATTGCCTGATCTCTGTTTTTATTTGGTCATTTATCCATTGATTATTTACGAACATGTTATTAAGCCTCCATGTGTCTGTGGGATTTTTCATTTTCTTTGTGTAATTCATTTCTAGTTTCATACCTTTGTGGTCTGAGAAACTGGTTGGTACAATTTCAATCTTTTAGAATTTACTGGGGCTCTTTTTGTGGGCTAGTGTATGATCCATTCTTGAAAATGTTCCACATGCACTTGAGAAGAATGTGTATTCTGCTTTTGGGTGTAGAGTTGTGTAGATGTCTGTTAGGTCCATCTGTTCTACTGTGTTGTTCGGTGCCTCTGTCTCCTTACTTATTTTCTGTCTGGTTGATCTGTCCTTCAGAGTGAGTGGAGTGTTGAAGTCTCCTAGAATGAATGCATTGCATTCTATTTCTCCTTATAATTCTGTTAGTATTTGTTTCACATATGTAGGTGCTCCTGTGTTGGGCACATAGATATTTATAATGGTTATATCTTCTTGTTGGATTGACCCCTTTATCATTATGTTATGTCCTTCTTTGTCTCTTGTGACTTTCTTTGTTTTGAAGTCTGTTTTGTCTGATATAAGTATTGCAACTCCTGCTTTTTTCTCCCAATTAGTTGCATGAAATGTCTTTCCCCATCCCTTCACTTTTAGTGTGTGTATGTCTTTGGATTTAAAGTGAGTCTCTTGAAGGCAGCATATAGATGGGTCTTGTTTTTTTATCCATTCAGTGACTCTATGTCTTTTGACTGGTGCATTCAGTCCATTTACATTTAGGGTGATTATGGATTGGTATGTACTTTATGTACTTATTGACATTGCAGGCTTCAGATTCGTGGTTACCAAAGGTTCAAGGTTACCTTCCCTACTATCTATGAGTCTAACAACTCACTTAAAATGCTATTACAAACACAACCTAAAGGTCCTTCTTTTGTTTGTTTTTTTTCCCCTCCTCCTTTTCTTCCTCCTCCATTCTTTATATATTAGGTATCATATTCTGTACTGTTTGTCTATCCCTTGATTCACTTTGGGGATAGTTAATTTAATTCTGCATGTTCTTAGTAATTAGGTCCTCTTTTCTTTACTGTGGCTTTATTACCTCAGGTGAGAGCTATTAAACTCTAGGAACACTTCCATCTATAGCAGTCCCTCCAAAATACACTGTAGAGATGGTTTGTGGGAGGTAAATTCTCTCAGCTTTTGCTTATCTGGGAATTGTTTAATCCCTCCTTCAAATTTAAATGATAATCTTGCCAGATAAAGTAATCTTGGTTCAAGGCCCTTCTGCTTCATTGCATTAAATACATCATTCCACTCCCATCTGGCCTGTAAGGTTTCTGCTGAGAAGTCTGATGATAGCCTGATGGGTTTTCCTTTGTATGTGATCTTATTTCTCTCTCTGGCTGCTTTTAATAGCCTGTCCTTATTCTTGATCTTTGCCATTTTAATTACTATATGTCTTGATGTTGTCTTCCTTGGGTCCCTTGTGTTGGGAGATCTGCACACCTCCATGGCCTGAGAGACTATCTCCTTCCCCAGATTGGGAACGTTTTCAGCAATCACCTCCTCAAAGACACTTTCTATCCCTTTCTCTCTCTCTTCTTCTTCTGGTATCCCTATAATGCAAATATTATCCCATTTGGGTTGGTCACACAGTTCTCTCAATATTCTTTTATTCTTAGAGATCCTTTTTTCTGTCTGTGCCTCAGCTTCTTTGTATTCCTCTTCTGTAGTTTCTATTTCATTTATCATCTCCTCCACCATATCCAATCTGTTTTTAATACTGTCCACTGTGCTCTTAAATGATTGGATCTCTGACCGTAATTCATTCCTGAGTTCTTGAATATCTTTCTGTACCTCCATGAGCATGTTAATGATTTTTATTTTGAACTCCCTTTCAGGGAGAGTCATGAGGTCCATATCATTTAAATCTGTCTCAGGAGTTGTACTCATAATTTTACTCTGGACCAGGTTCCTTTGGCGTTTCATATTTGTGTATGGCGCCCTCTAGTGCCCAGAAGTTCTACTCTGTGGAGCTGCTCAGCCCCTGAAGCAATGCGGGGATCATAGGGGAGTGGTACTGGTGCCTCTGGGTAGGAAAGGGCTGTTTCCTGGTTCCTGGCTGCTATGCCTGTCTCCACTGCCTGAACCAGTGGGCTGAGCACACAGGTATAAGCCTCTGTGCTTTGCGTTTTTAGTTGCTGTAGACAGATCTTCCCTCTGGCTGGTCTAATGCCAGGGTAGGGTTTCCCGGTTTGCAATTCTGGTGGGGCTGGCCAGAAGAAAAGCGCACTAGTCTGCCTGTCACAGAAGGGGTTCTTGGAGCTGTGTAGGCAGCCAGGGAGCTGGATCACCTGAAGATCATGAAAGCTCCCAATCTGCTGGGCAGAGTGCACCCGGACAATTTTGTCTGCCTGTCCTTTCTCCTGAGCAGTAAGCTCTGTGCAATCCTTGCCCCTTTAGCAGCCCTCTTGCTAAGGGCTTCTTTGTTAGGAAGTCTCTCAGATTGCCCACCTTTCTTTTGTCCCAGAGCAGCTGGATATGGATCCCTGCTTTCCACAAGCAGCTGGAATCTTAGTCTCTTCAGGAATTCTGCCTGTCTTAGCTTTCCAACCCCCTAATTACGAGAGTATCATGCAAGCACCATGAAATGTAGGTTTGTGTTCCCAGAGCAGATCTCCAGAGTTAGGTATTCACCAGTCCCAGGTCTCCACTCCCTCCCTGCTCTGTTCCTGTTCCTCCCACTGGTGAGCTGGGGTGGGGGAAGGGCTTGGATCCCGCTGGGCCACAGCTTTAGTACGTTACCCTTTTCTGTGAGGGCTGCTCTTGTCTCCAGGTGTATGCAGTTTGTTGCCATCCTCTTTCCTGTTGCTCTTTCAAAAGTAGTTGTATTCATTATATTTTCATATTATATGTGGTTTTAGGAGGAAGCCTCTGTCTCACCTCTCACGCCGCCATCTTTAATCCGGCTGTCAGCTCTTCTCATTTTTAATGGTACCTTGCTTTGGTTATAACAAATTCCCTATGAAAATCCAAAGTATTTCAGTTTTTAATCTGTCTTTCTGTAGGGTTTGTAACATTGCTATCTGCTTGCAGGTCACTGGCTCTATAAGCAGAGAAAGCAAGAAAGCTCTTCATCAGTTTTTATTCTGCTGGCATGGAGCAACAACCCTTCAAGCCCTCTTCACCTTTTCTTCTCTGAGAGGCTTTGAAATACAATTTCACAATTTTCTGTTTTCTTGCTGAAGCTCACTGGGAAACATAGGTTCTCAAATGAGCAAGAAGGTGAGGGGCTGGGGTACCAAAGCATGCTTGGCACACAGAAGGCTGGGGAGATGGGGAGCAGGCAGTGGTGGTTCTTTGTTTCTTGAGAATAGGCTCTTGTGGTTCAGGGAGAAGAGAGAGCTATTTGGATTTGTGATTAGATGGAGTTATTTTCTTGGGTTGTGATGGGAAGAAACCAATGATATCTCGATGCCCTGAGCATCAGCAAAACGCTTAGGCAGAACCTTCTCCTTTGTGTGCCAACCTTAGAATGGTTTGATGAAAGCTCTACTCTGTACCCCCTTCGCTAATTTTTCTAGGTCAGGTGCTTGGGTTTCCTGCTTCTCTTCCTCAAAGCTCTGTTTCCCCCAAAGCTTGGGCTAGAGAAGAACTTTAATTCCCTGGAGTCCTATTCTATTTTTTGAAGGTTCCTCAGGGAGTAGAACCAGTAGACCCCTTGTGTCTTCAGTGACTTCTGGGGCCACCTGGTGAACTAGAGGAAAGAACAGGACATGTTCTGCTATCCTGTTAGGGCCTTAGAGCCTTCACCCTGTCTAGCCTTGGCATTTCTGTCTGGAAGTGATCATCCTTGTCCTGTGGGCCTCTGGTGTTGAGTGATGGGCAGCTCACACCTGCTCATTTCACTGGGGAAGAGGGGTGGACCCTGAAGCCCAAGGATGCAGAGTTTGTGGGTGGGGTAATTTGGGCCTTTTAACTTTGAATATTTGGAAAAATGCACTGTATGCAGGGGACAGAGGTCTGGAGGAACATCAGCTCAGCTCTTTACAAAAACTTAAAAACTTTGGAGACTGTATATACATTGCAAATCACACCCTTCTCCAAGCTGTAAGAGAAAACCAGCCTGATTTCTGGTATTCCTTTGTAACCAGTGGAATTCTCTTGGTTTAAGCAGGGGAGAAATTAATAATGAATTCAGAAACTATAAAAAATAAAAAGGATAAAAGGGGATTAAGACCAGGCAGAATTTAGACTTTGGCTATGTATATTTAATAAAATTCCCTCCAAGGAGGAGGAAAAAATGGCAGAGTAGGAAGGCAAGGTAGTTACGTTCTCCCACACACACACCAAGGAAGCAACTATAGCAAATACGACTAAACCTGAAAATGACCTGAAGACTGCAGAACAGACCACCTACACCTGGAGAAGGAGAGAAGACCACATGGAGAAGGGTAAAGTTGGCAGAGCCACAACTGAGTAGGACCCAAGCCCTTCCCCCATCCCAGCCCACAGGAGAGAGGAATAGGAACAGAGCCAGGACTGGATAAGCAGTTAGAAACATTGCACACCTGGCCATGGAGTTCTGCTCCAGGAACACGAGTCTCCATTGCACTGGGCTCTGGTGATTAGCGGGGCTGGACACCAGGAACAGTTGGAACATGCAGGAGGAACTAGCTGTTTGTGGAGGACAGGCATGCTCCTCTGATCCTGCCAAGACCCAAAGCAGAGGCAGCAGTTTGAAAATTCCATGAAAGATCACTCCCAGCAGTGGGAAGGATGCCTGAGGGGTGAGGGTTGGATGGATTTCTCTCCACAGGATAAAGGACAGGTAGATGATACTTCCCCAGTCCCTGGGCACTCTCAGGAGCTCCATACACTCCATCTGCCTTGCTGGTGGCTCAGCCCTGAGGTCCTTGCACACCACAGGCGCTCCAACCTGGCTGACCCAGCAGCTCAGGCTTTGCTGCCCGGCAGGCAGAGGGAGTCTTTTCCAGCTTTCTTGACCCTGTATCAGCCCAGTTAGAGAGGCACCTGCAGGAGCCAGCTCCAAGCCTTCTTCCTTCTCACCCCTGAGCCACACCACTGCTCCACCCCGTTAACACTGCAGCCCCACCACCAGCACAGGGCAGGCATAGGGCAGCCCTGCAGAAGCCACTGCTATGATCACAAATCGCCAGCTGAGGCAAACTACCAGCCACAGGAGACTGACAGCCAGCAGACAGACAGAAAGGCGGCCCCACCCATTACCCACCAACAGCAACTGGGGCTCCACCACAGAGGAGAACCAGGCACTGCAGAGTAAGGAATCTTGAGCTTCTGGGCACCATAGGACACCTTCTTTACTCTCTAGAACAGGAAGCACAATAGATCCATCTATACAAAGGAAGAAACACAGAAATCTTGACAAAATGAAGCAAAGGAATATGTTCCAAACAGTACTACAGGATAAGACACCAGAAAGAGGACTAAATGAAATGGAGATCACCAATCTTGATAAAGATTTCAAAGTCATAAATATGTTCAATGATCTGTGGAAAAGTATTGAAGATCTCAGGGAGGACATCCACAAAGAGATAGAAGAGTTGAAAAAGAGCCTTTCAGAGCTGAAGAATGCAGTAACTGAAATGAAACATGCAATGGAGGGAATGAATAATAGATTGCTGCCAATAAAGGGGACAATCAATGAAATGGAAATTGGAGAACAGGAAAACAATGAAGCTGAGGAACAGAGAGCAAAATGAATCTGTAGGAATGAAAGAATGTTAAGAGACTGTGTGACAACTCTAAATAAAACAACATTTGCATAATAGGTATACAAGAAGGAGAAGAGAGAGACAAAGGGACAGAAAGTCTCTTTGAGGAAATAATTATTGAAAACTTCACCAATCTGGGAAGGAAATAGACACTCAGGTCATGGAAATACAGAGAGTCCCTAACAAAAGGAACCCCAGGAAGACAATGCCAAGGCATATAATAATTAACATAAAGATTAAGGATAAGGAGAGATTGGATTAAAGATGGCGGTGTGAGAGGTGAGACAGAGGCTTCCTCCTAAAACCTCATATAATATGAAAATAAAGCTACTACAACTACTCTTGAAAGAGCAACGGGAAAGAGGATGGCAACAAACTGCATACACCTGGAGACAAGAGCAGCCCTCACAGAAAAGGGTAACGTACTAAAGCTGTGGTCCTGCAGGATCAAAGCCCTTCCCCACCCCAGCTCACAGGCAGGAGGAACAGGAACGGAGCAGGGAGGAGTGGAGACCTGGGACTGCTGAATACCTAACTCTGGAGATCTGCTCTGGGAACACAAACCTACATTTCATGGTGCTTGCATGATACTCTCGTAATTAGGGGGTCGGAAAGCTAAGACAGGCAGAATTCCTGAAGAGACTAAGATTCCAGCTGCTTGTGAAAGCAGGGATCCATACTCAGCTGCTCTGGGACAAAAGAAAGGCGGGTAGTCTGAGGGACTTCCTAACAAAGAAGCCCTTAGCAAGAGGGCTGCTAAAGGGGCAAGGATTGCACAGAGCTTACTGCTCAGGAGAAAGGACAGGCAGACAAAATTGTCTGGGTGCACTCTGCCCAGCAGATTGGGAGCTTTCATGATCTTCAGGTGATCCAGCTCCCTGGCTGCCTACACAGCTCCAAGAACCCCTTCTGTGACAGGCAGACTAGTGCGCTTTTCTTCTGGCCAGCCCCACCGGGCTTGCAAACCGGGAAATCCTTCCCTGGTGTTAGGCCAGCCAGAGGGAAGATCTGTCTACAGCAACTAAAAACGCAAAGCACAGAGGCTTATACCTGTGTGCTCAGCCCACTGGTTCAGGCAGTGGAGACAGGCATAGCAGCCAGGAACCAGGAAACAGCCCTTTCCTACCCAGAGGCACCAGTACCACTCCCCTATGATCCCCGCATTGCTTCAGGGGCTGAGCAGCTCCAGAGAGTAGAGCTTCTGGGCACTAGAGGGCGCCATACACAAATATGAAATGCCAAAGGAACCTGGTCCAGAGTAAAATTATGAGTACAACTCCTGAGACAGATTTAAATGATATGGACCTCATGACTCTCCCTGAAAGGGAGTTCAAAATAAAAATCATTAACATGCTCATGGAGGTACAGAAAGATATTCAAGAACTCAGGAATGAATTACGGTCAGAGATCCAATCATTTAAGAGCACAGTGGACAGTATTAAAAACAGATTGGATATGGTGGAGGAGATGATAAATGAAATAGAAACTACAGAAGAGGAATACAAAGAAGCTGAGGCACAGACAGAAAAAAGGATCTCTAAGAATAAAAGAATATTGAGAGAACTGTGTGACCAATCCAAATGGGACTATATTTGCATTATTGGGGTACCAGAAGAAGAAGAAGAGAGAGAAAGGGATAGAAAGTGTCTTTGAGGAGGTGATTGCTGAAAACGTTCCCAATCTGGGGAAGGAGATAGTCTCTCAGGCCATGGAGGTGCACAGATCTCCCAACACAAGGGACCCAAGGAAGACAACATCAAGACATATAGTAATTAAAATGGCAAAGGTCAAGGATAAGGACAGGCTATTAAAAGCAGCCAGAGAGAGAAATAAGATCACATACAAAGGAAAACCCATCAGGCTGTCATCAGACTTTTCAGCAGAAACCTTACAGGCCAGAAGGGAGTGCCATGATGTATTTAATGCAATAAAGCAGAAAGGCCTTGAACCAAGATTACTTTATCTGGCAAGATTATCATTTAAATTTGAAGGAGGGATTAAACAATTCCCAGATAAGCAAAAGCTGAGAGAATTTACCTCCCACAAACCATCTCTACAGTATATTTTGGAGGGACTGCTATAGATGGAAGTGTTCCTAGAGTTTAATAGCTCTCACCTGAGGTAATAAAGCCACAGTAAAGAAAAGAGGACCTAATTACTAAGAACATGCAGAATTAAATTAACTATCCCCAAAGTGAATCAAGGGATAGACAAACAGTACAGAATATGATACCTCATATATAAAGAATGGAGTAGAAAGAAAAAGGAGGAAACAAACAAACAAAGGAACAGAAAAAGAACCTTTAGATTGTGTTTGTAACAATATATTAAGTTAATTATTAGACTTTTAGACAGTAGGGAAGGTAACCTTGAACCTTTGGTAACCACGAATCTGAAGCCTGCAATGCCAATAAGTACATACCAATCCATAATCACCCTAAATGTAAATGGACTGAATGCACCAGTCAAAAGACATAGAGTCACTGAATGGATAAAAAAATAAGACCCATTTATATGCTGCCTTCAAGAGACTCACTTTAAACACAAAGACATGCACAGACTAAAAATGAAGGGATGGAAAAAGATATTTCATGCAAACAACAAGGAGAAAAAAAGCAAGTGTTGCACTACTTGTATCAGACAAAATAGACTTCAAAATGAAGAAGGTAGCAAGAGATACAGTAGGACATAACATAATGATAAAGGGGTCAATCCAACAAGAAGATATAACCATTATAAATATGTATGCACCCAACAAAGAAGCGCCAGCATATGTCGAACAAATACTGACAGAATTAAAGGAGGAAATAGGCAGCAATGCATTCATTTTAGGAGACTTCAACATACCACTCACTCCAAAGGACAGATCAACCAGACAGAGAATAAGTAAAGACACAGAGGCCCTGAACAACACACTAGAACAGATGGACCTAACAGACATCTACAAAACCCTGCACCCAAAAGCAGCAGGACACATTCTTCTCAAGTGAACATGGAACATTTTCCAGAATAGACCACATACTACACCACAAAAAGAACCTCAGTAAAGTCAAAAATATTGAAATCCTACCAACCAACTTCTCAGATCACAAAGGTATAAAACTAGAAATAAATTTTAGAAAAAATCAAAAAGGCTCACAAATACATGGAGAATTAACAACATTCTCCTAATTAATTAATGGGTTAATGACCAAATCAAAACAGAAATCAAAGAATATATGGAGACTAATGACAACAACAACACAAAGCCACAACTTCTGTGGGACGCAGCAAAGGCAATTCCAGGAGGAAATTATATTGCAATCCAGACCTATTTAAAGAAGGAAGAACATTTCCAAATGAATAGTGTAAAGACACAATTACTGAAATTGAAAAAAGAACAAATGAGACCCAAAGTGACCAGAAGGAGGGACATAATAAAGATCAGAGAAGAAATAAATAAAATTGAGAAGAATAAAACAATAGAAAAAATCAGTAAAACCAAGAGCTGGTTCTTTGAAAAAATAAACAAAACAGATAAACTCCTAGCCAGACTCATTAAGAGAAAAAGAGAATCTACACACATAGGCAAAATCAGAAATGAGATAGGGAAAATAACGACGGACCCCACAGAAATACAAAGAATTATAAGAGAATATTATGAGAATCTATATGCTAACAAGCTGGAAAACCTAGAAGAGATGGACAACTTCTTAGAAAAATACAACCTTCCAAGACTGACCAAGCAAGAAACAGAAAAACTAAACAGACCAATCACCAGCAACGAAATTGAATCAGTAATCAAAAAACTACCCAAGAAGAAAACCCCCGGACCAGATGGATTCACCTCTGAATTCTACCAGACATATAGAGAAGAAATAACACCATTCTCCTTAACGTTTTTCAAAAAAATAGAAGAGGAGAGAATACTTCCAAACTCATTCTATGAAGCTAGCATCACTCTAATACCAAAACCTGGCAAAGACCTCACCAAAAAAGAAAATTACAGACCAATATCCCTGATGAACGTAGATGCAAAAATACTCAACAAAATATTAGCAAACCGAATTCAAAAATACATCAAGAGGATCATACACCATGATCAAGTGGGATTCATCCCAGGGATGCAAGGATGGTACAACATTCGAAAATCCATCAACATCATCCACCACATCAACAAAAAGAAGAACAAAAACCACATGATCATCTCCATA
Source organism: Smutsia gigantea (assembly GCA_032199065.1). NCBI lineage: Eukaryota > Metazoa > Chordata > Mammalia > Pholidota > Manidae > Smutsia > Smutsia gigantea. Next base: position 133,703 of record JAVSCE010021180.1, read on the forward strand.
GATGCTGAAAAAGCATTTGACAAAATTCAGCATCCATTCATGATTAAAACTCTCAACAAAATGGGTATAGAGGGCAAGTACCTCAACATCATAAAGGCTGTGTATGTCAAACCCACAGCTAACATCATACTTAACAGCGAGATACTGAAAGCATTTCATCTAAGATAACGAAGAAGACAGGGATGCCCACTCTCTCCACTGTTATTCAACATAGTACTGGAGGTCCTAGCCACAGCAATCAGACAAAACAAAGACATACAAGGCATCCAGATTGGTAAAGAAGAAGTCAAATTGTCACTATTTGCAGATGACATGATACTGTACATAAAAAACCATAAAGACTCCACTCCAAAACTACTAGAACTAATATCTGAATTCAGCAAAGTTGCAGGATACAAAATTAACACACAGAAATCTGTTGCTTTCCTATACACTAACGATAAACTAACAGAAAGAGAAATCAGAAAAACAATTCTATTCACGATTGCATCAAAAAGAATAAAGTACCTAGGAATAAACCTAACGAAGGAAGTGAAAGACCTGTACTGTGCAAACTACAAGACACTCCTAAGAGAAATTAAACAGGACACTAACAAATGGAAATTCATCCCATGCTCTTGGCTAGGAAGGATAAATATTGTCAAAATGGCTATACTACCTAAAGCAATCTACAGATTCAATGCAATTCCTATCAAACTACCAACAGCTGTCTTCAATGAACTGGAACAAATAATTCTAAAATTTATATGGAACCACAAAAGACCCTGAATAGCCAAAGCAATCCTGAGAAGGAGGAAGAAAACAGGGGGAATTACACTCCCTGACTTCAAGCTGTACTACAAAGCCACAGTAATCAAGACAATTTGGTATTGGCACAAAAACAGACCCACAGACCAGTGGAACAGAATAGAAAATCCAAACATTAACCCAAAGATATACAGTCAATTAATATTTGATAAAGGAGTCTTGGGTATACAATGGGGAGATGAGAGCCTCTTCAGCAGCTGTTGTTGGAAAAACTGGACAGCTACATTTAAGAGAATGAAACTAGCCCCATACACAATGGTAAACTCAAGGTGGATCAAAGACCTGAATGTAAGTCATGAAACCATAAAACTCTTAGAAAAAAACATAGGCAAAAATCTCTTAGACATAAACATGAGTGACTTCTTCATGAACATATCTCCCCGGGCAAGGGAAACAAAAGCAAAAATGAACAAGTGGGACCATATCAAGCTGAAAAGCTTCTGTACAGCAAAGGACACCATCAGTAGAACAAAAAGAGATCCTACAGTATGGAAGAATATATTCATAAATGACGTATCTGTTAAGGGGTTGACATCCAAAATATATAAAGAACTCACGCACCTTAACAACGAAAGGAAATAATCCAATTAAGAAATGGGCAGAGGACATGAATAGACACTTCTCTAAAGAAGAAATTCAGATGGCCAACAGGCACATGAAAAGATGCTCCACATCGCTAATCATCAGAGAAATGCAGATTAAAACCACAATGAGATATCACCTGACACCAGTGAGGATGGCCAACATCCAAAACACAAACAACAACAAATGTTGGCGAGGATGTGGAGAAAAGGGAACCCTCCTATACCGCTGGTGGGAATGCAAATTAGTTCAACCATTGTGGAAAGCAGTATGGAGGTTCCTCAAAAAACTCAAAAGAGAAATACCATTTGACCCAGGAATCCCATTCCTAGGAATTTACCCTGAGAATGCAGTAGCGCAGTTTGAAAAATACATATGCACCCCTGTGTTTATCGCAGCACTATTTGCAATAGCCAAGAAATGGAAGCAACTTAAGTGTCCATCAATAGATGAATGGATAAAGAAGAAGTGGTACATATACACAATGGAATATTATTCAGCCATAAGAAGAAAACAAATCCTACCATTTGCAACAACATGGATGGAGCTAGAGGGTATTATGCTCAGTGAAATAAGCCAATCCGAAAAAGACAATTATCAAATGATTTCACTCACATGTGGAATATAAGAAGAAAGAAAAAAAGTGAAGGAACAAAACAGCAGCAGACTCACAGAACCCATGAACAGACTAATAGTTACCAAATGGAAAGGGACTGGGGAAGATGGGTGGGAAGGGAGGGATAAGAGGGACAAAGAGGCATTACGATTAGCAGACGTAATGTTGGGGGGCCACGGGGAGGGCTGTACAACTCAGAGAAGAGAAGTAGTGATTCTATATCATCTTAGTACGCTGATGGACAATGACTGTAATGGGGTTGGTGGGGGGGACCTGATGAAGGGGTAGTTTAATAAGCATAATATTGCACATGTAGATTAATGATATCAAAATAAATTATTAAAAAAAAGATTCTGAACAGAGAGCCCAGACACACCATGCTGGACTTTTGACCTACCAAACTATGAGCTAATAAATGGGTGTTGTGTTAAGATGCAAAAAAAAAAAAAAAAAAAAAGATTAAGGATAAGGAAAGAGTATTGAAACCAGCCAGAGAAAAAAAATGACTTATAAAGGAATCCTAATCTGACTATCAACAGACTTCTCAGCAGAAAGTTTACAAGCCAGAAAGGAGTGGTATGAAACATTTAATATACTGAAACAGAAAGACCTTCAACCAAGAATCCTTCATCCAGCAAGATTATCATTCAAATTTGAAGGTAAGATTAAACACTTCCCTGGTAAATGAAGGCTGATGGAAATTAAAATCACTAAACTAGCATTACAGGATATGTTAAGGGAACTTCTGTAGGTGGAAATGTTTGTAAGCCTAAATAGTTTTCAGATGTAAAAATAAACCCACAGTAAAGGTAGTAGACCATTTATTTACCAAGCAAATATGAAGTTAAAACAAAACAAATCAAAACAAAGGTAGTAAAACCAACCATACACAAAATCAGTCAAGGAGTACACAAAAAAATACAGATTATGACATCTAATAAATAAAATGTGGAGGAGGAAGAAGAAGAAAAAAGTGCTTTTAGATTGTGTTTGAAATAGAGCTTTATCAACTTAATAAATGCTGTTATATAGTTAGGAAGCTATCCTTGATCCTTATGGTAACCACAAACCTAAAGCCTATAATAGGTAGAAAAAAAAATTAAAAAAGAGAAATCCAATCATGACACTAAAGAACCCATCAAATAATGAGAGAAGGGTATAAGAGAGGAAGAAAGGAACAGAGAGAAAGTATAAAAACAACCAGAAAATGGTATCAATAATTAACTATCAGCAGTTACCTTAAATGTAAATGGGCTAAATGCACCAATCCAAAGACTTGGAGTGGCAGAATTTATCAAAAAACAAGACCCATCTATATGCTGCCTATAAGAAACTCATTTCAGACCCAAAGGCATATACAGACTGAAAGTGAAGGGATCGAAAAAGATATTTCATGTAAATAATAGGGAGAAAAAAGCAGGAGTGGCAGTACTTAGACAAAATAGACTTCAAAACAAAGAAAGTAACAAGAGACAAGGAAGGACAATGATAAATGGGTCAGCCCAACAAGAGGATATAACCATTATAAACTATGCAACCAACACAGGAGCACCTAAATACATAAAACAAATACTAATAGAATTAAAGGGGGAAGTAGATTGCAGCTCATTTATTTTAGGAGATTTGAACACAGTACTCATATCTGTACCATCTTCCTGTGTTGACAGATAGTAACCATATTAGTGGTTTAATTAGTGGTTAATCCTAACAGCATTAGGATTAAATAATATGGGTGATTATTGAACCACTGTGTTGTATACTTGAAACCAATATAAGACTGTATCAATGATACTTCAATAAAAAAGAAATAGCATTCCCTACTTGGTAGATCGTGTAAAGTGTTTAAAGTTTTTGCAAAAGGGTGGCAAGCTTTTTGTTTATTAATTTGGTATCTATTAGTATATCATGAATATGTATATCCCTTCTTCTTCCTTTCTCTGCAGTGATATTTGCACAAATTTTCTTAAATGAACATTCTCATTTTGAGTGACTCATATGTTCACAGCAGTGAGTTTTTCTTGCCAGTGGCAACTCACATGACCTTCCACAACAGACTCCAAGTGTGTGATGCCAGCAGACATTGCAAAGTCCAGCATGTGATAGCGTTTAGCCTCTGATGCTCAGCTGGCATTCTGTACAATGAGCATGTGCCCAAGATTGCTAGTCAATAGGGAGGCATGTGTATCAGGTTATGTTTGCAAGCAGGAGAGAGAACAACAGGCATGTTGTAATCAACAAAAACTGACATCCTTTTCTTAAGGGAGGGAATTGCCTTGCCATTCCACTCTTACCCACTGAGGGCAAACCATCCATTGTGCCCTTTAGTATAAACCTGATTTAATTTAGAAACTTAGAAATGATATTCCATAAGTTTGAGGTAACTTGGTCTTTTTTGTCTTTACTTATAATCCATTAAGACAACCGTGTATCATATAACGAATAGAGTTGGTGTTTCATGGGCTCAAGGAAACCAGAAAAGGGAAAATGGAGTTCTACTTATGTCAAAAAATTTTACTGATTTTAGGAAAAGGGGTAGCAGGTGGAAGAAACTGAGGAAAAGCAGGAGGGTAGAAGAAAACAGGACATATTAGAAGATCCAAGAACTTATTTAGGTTGGTTGGAGCTAGGATGAGTGAAGATGAGGTGGAGGTAGAAGGAGTTGAGATTGGACACTTAGGTTTATGTCAAATCCTAAAAGGTGAATGACAGGCTAAGAAATAACTTTAGATGAGGGCATCTCAGTTTTGGGAAGACAAATCTGGTAGATTTGTGGAAGTGGGGTTAGACAGGAAGAGGGTGGAGGAAGTGGAGAAAGGAGGGATGGTAGACAGGAAGCCATTTGGGAAGGTAGTCAGGCCTTGAACTAACTAGAGCGATGGGATTGGCGGAGAGGTGAAGTGTCCAGGCAGCTATATAAAAATGGGAGCCTTGGGGAAGAAGTCAGGACTACAGATGCACATTTGAGAGTTATTTGCAGAGGGTGGAAGTTGAAATGGTAGATTTAATGAACTCACAGAGAGTGAAAGACATTTACAAAGGCTAGGGAAAAAAGTTATAGGAAAGGGGCAGGAAGAGTTAAATGAGCCACACAAGGATCAACCAGGGAAGAAAATGAGAGCCCAGGGAGCGGGAATGAAGAGAATGGAGTTCTGACTATATTTCCTTTGTCCTCATCCCACTGCTACTCTTTTGTGCTACATTTTTCTCCCAAGGATAATAGATGTCTATCTCTTTCAGAAATAAAAACATTGAATACCTTATCTGTGAGCTGTGCTTTTCCATGACTGTATAAACCTGTGAGGTGGTGGATTATTAGGGGCTTCGAAAGCTAATCCAGAAATTAAGTATTTTTGAGTAAGATTTGAAATGCAAAGGTGACATTGGTTATGTGGAAAGTGATCAAAATACAGTTTCATTTTGTTCCATTTTCACAATTCCGAGAACACACAGAGCTTCAGAATGATGTGATTCTGAGAAGCAAGCTGATAAACAAAGGATATGTATGTAAATATTTGAAATTTGGGTTTATATGTCTTTTTAAAATATTTTTATTTTTTGCATAAATAGTACATTTACATGGTACAAAAATTATAGCAACTTGGAAACATATGCTTTGGTAAGTGTAGTTTCCACTTGTTATTGTCTACTCCTGTGCCATGTTAGTTTCTTATGGATCATTACAGTGTTTATGCTATTACAAACAGGCTGTTATAATGCAAATGCTTATCTTCTTGTCTCGTGAACCCCAAAGGTGATGTACAATAAACACTATTCTAAACTTTGTTTTTCACTTATATCCTATAGTTCTTAATGTATTGCTACTTAGAAAGTTTCTTCTTTTTTAACAAGAAATTACATTCTATGCATGCAGATGGTACTTTTTACCTGTTGTTCTCAGCTGTTTACTGTTAAAAAATGCTGTGATACATGTATCTATAACATGAATTACAGGTAACATGAATTTGTGGCATGAGTGGGATTGCTCCATCAACGAGTATTTGTAATTTTGTCGATTCTTCATTAATGGTTGTACTATTTGTACTTCCACAAGGCATGTATGCAAATGCCTGTTTCTCCACAGCTTCACCAATGGTATAAATATATGTCAAACTTTTGGAATTGTGTCAACCTGATAGGTGAGAAGTGGAAACTCAGTTTAGTCTTAATTTGCATTTCTTTTAAAAAGAGTATGATTTTGTACACCTTTCAGGGTCCATTTGTATTTCTTTTTCTGGGAATTATCTACTTGCATCTTTTAGCCATTTTCCTATTTCTCTTTGTTTTCTGTTTTGCTTTGATTTCTAGGACCTTCTCATATATTAAGGTGATTAGCTTTTGTCTGTGCTAAGATACAAATACCTTTCAGTTTGCTGTTTGTTTTTTTCCCTTTGCTTATCACACTTCGTACTATGCAGGTGTTTTTCACTTTTTTTGTAGTGATACTTATCAATATTTTCTTTTTATAGCTTCTGGATTTTGAGTTTTTTAGTAGAAAGATTTTTCCTCTGCCAGGTTCAAAGGAAATGCTCTGATGTTTTCTTTGATTACTTGTATGGTTTTATTTTTGTATATTTAAATCTTTGATTCATTTATGCTGGCGTATTTGTCCAAATGACTATCCAGTTGTCACAACACTTTTTATTAAAAAGTCCATCACTACCCTACTGATTTGCAAAGCATTCTTAATGATTTCCTGAAATCCAGTATGTGTTTGGATGTACTTGTGGACTTTCTTTTCTGTTCCATTTGTTTACTTGTCTTATGCATTGCTTATCATGTTTTAATTGTTGACATTTTCATAGACTGTTTTAATTTCTGATAGGGATCGTTGTTCCCACTCCTTTTCCTTAACAGAGTTTTCCTGTTTATTCTTGCTTGCTTATTTTTCCATCTGATCTTGTGATTAAGGTTGTCTGTAATCCAGCAGAAATGCAACTATCTATTTTTATTGGAGTTGTATTAAATCTGTGAAGTTATTGAGGTCAACTTGCCATTATTGATTTGAGTCTTCCTTACTTTCAAAGACATACCTTTCCATTTGTTTAGGTGTTCTTTTGTATCTTCCAGAGGTGTTTTAAAGTTTTCCTCAGGTAGGTTTTGTACATTTCCTCTTAAGTTTATATTTCTGATTGCTATTATAAATTGAGTCCATCATATCTTCTGATTGTTCTTTGTATATTAGAAAGCTTTTGATTTTAGTAAGGTAGAAGATATTAAAGTAAGGATTCTCATACTATGTTTTCAGATTTCTTTTTTTTTTAGGTGTGCAATTATTTTATCTTCAAATAGTGATACCATTACTACTTCTTATTCAACTTTAGTTTGTATTTTAATTTTTTTCCAGTCTATGCTTCATTTCTTTCACTTGTCTAAATGTGTTGCCTGCTCTTCCAGTACAGTGTTGAGTAACAGTGATGCCAGCTGCCATTGCTGCTGGGGATGGGCTGTCGGGCTTTCAGTGTCTTCCCAGTGTCTTGTTGGCTTTGATCTACCTCTCCATCTTATGTTAAGTACTTGGTGATTCTTGTTTTATTGTTTTAAATCAAGATGAATGTTGGATTTTTCTTGCTTTTCAGCATCTTTGGTGATGAATATGTTTCCTCCCTTAGGTGTATTATAGTACACTAAAAAAAAAATGAAAATGTTTATTTAAAAAAAACATCAAATAAACAAGTTGAATATAACTCTTCAGTGTGTCAAGTGGGGAAACATTAGTGGGGGACACATGAGTAGTTTCATACTCTCATGCTTTTGAAAAAACTAGGCAATCATGATTGAGTAGCTCTTAGGAAACCAAAGGAGATGAGAAGCCAGCATTTATTTTGAGCATAGTTCATGTATATGACATGTTAGATAGTTGTGCTGATTTTGTTCCCTTTCTGTCTATGGTGTATAATCATCTAGTTCTTCTAAAGCAGCTTTGCTGCAAAAGGGACACTTGTGAGTTTTTCTCATTTTGTATTATACTCAGATTTTTTTTTTATCTGCTCCAGTCTCTCTACTTCCAAAAACAGAGAAACTTCAAACCTTGAAACAACCAAAAAGCAACCTAGCCAACAGCAGCCCCTCAGAGTATACAGCTAATTTGACTATCAAATAGATGAAATATTATCAATCATAGATGAAATTATGCATAAAGATGTTAATGCGTGTCTGTGAACTTCCCAATGTTTAATACTTATTGGTAACAACTTGGTTCTTTCATCCTAAGTATTTCTCCTTCCAAATCAGTTTAATCTGTAAAGTGAATAGTTTAACATAGATCTGTTGCTTGTACCAACAAAATGATAATGTGATTCAGAGGAATGGCAAATCCAATTTTGTGGGGGCCTGAAGCTAATACAACCTGGTCACCCTCTTTAAGAAAGAATACATAAAATTTGGTGTTGGACCTTGGAAGGGGCTGTGCAGGTGAGGGGACGGTCAGTCTGTCTTTGTTTCTTTTTCACTCAGTATAACATTTATGAGATGTCTCCATGTTGTATGAATGAGTGGATTATTTTTTTAATTGCTGAGTAGTATTCCTTTATACAAATACATAGTGATTTCTTTATCTATTATTATTTTGATTGACATTTGGGTTGTTTCCTGTTTTTAGCTGCCATGAGCGTTGTTGTGAACATATTTGTTTATTTTTCTTTCTTTTTTTTAATAGTTTATTTTGGTATCATTAATCTACAATTACATGTGCAATATTATGGTGATTAAACTACCCCCTTTATCAGGTACACCCACCAACCCCATTACAGTCACTGTCCATCAGCGTAGTGAGATGCTATAGAGTCACTACTTGTCTTCTCTGAGTTGTACAGACCTCCCTGTGCCCCCCAACACTATATCTGCTAATCGTAATGCCCCTCTTTCCCCATTGTCCCTCCCTTCCCACCCATTTTCCCCAGTCCCTTTCCCTTTGGTAACTATTAGTCCGTTCTTGGGTTCTGTGAGTCCGCTGCTGTTTTGTTCCTTCAGTTTTTTCTTTGTTCTTATACACCACATATGAGGGAAATCATTTGGTACTTGTCTTTTTCAGCTTGGCTTATTTCACTGAGCATAATACTCTCTAGCTCCATCCATGTTGTTGCAAATGGTAGAATTTATTTTCTTCTTATGGCTGTATAATATTCCATTCTGTATATGTACCACATCTTCTTTATCCATTCATCTACTGATGGACACTTAGGTTGCTTCCATTTCTTGGCTATTGTAAATATGCTGCGATAAACATAGGGGTGCATATGTCTTTTTCAAACTGCACTGCTGCATTCTTAGGGTATATTCCTAGGAGTGGGATTCCTGGGTCAAATGGTATTTCTCTTTTGAGTCTTTTGAGGAACCTCCATACTGCTTTCCACAATGGTTGAACTAATATGCAGTCCCACCAGCAGTGTAGGAGGGTTCCCGTTTCTCCACATCGTCGCCAACATTTGTGGTTGTTTCTGTTTTGGATGTTGGTCATCCTTACTGGTGTGAGGTGATATCTCATTGTGGTTTTAATCTGCATTTTTCTGATGATTAGCGATGTGGAGCATCTTTTCATGTGCCTGTTGACCATCTGAGTTTCTTCTTTGGAGAAGTGTCTATTCATGTCCTCTGCCCTTTTCTTAATACAATTATTTATTTTATGTTTGTTGAGGTGCGTGAGTTCTTTATATATTTTGGATGTCAACCCCTTATCAGATACATCATTTATGAGTATATTGTCCCATACTGCAGGATGTCTTTTTGTTCTACTGATGGTGTCCTTTGCTGTACAGAAGCTTTTCAGCTTGATATAGTCTCACTTGTTTATATTTGTTTCTGTTTCCCTTGCTCGGGAAGGTATGTTCATGAAGAAGTCACTCATGTTTATGTCCAAGAGATTTTTGCCTATGTTTTTTTCTAAGAGTTCTATGGTTTCATGACTTACATTCAGGTCTTTGATCATTTTAAGTTTACTTTTGTGTATGGGGTTAGACAGTAGTCCAGCTTCATTCTCTTACATGTAGCTGTCCAGTTTGCCAACACCAGCTGCTGTAGAGGCTGTCATCTCCCCATTGTATATCCAAGGCTCCTTTATCATATATTAATTGACTGTATATGTTTGGGTTAATGTTTGGATTTTCTATTCTGTTCCACTGGTCTATGGGTCTGTTTTTGTGCCAAAACCAAATTGTCTTGATTACTGTGGCTTTGTAGTAGAGCTTGAAGTCAGGGAGCATAATCCCCCCTGTTTTATTCCTCCTTCTCAGGATTGCTTTGGCTATTCAGGGTCTTTTGTGGTTCCATATGAATTTTAGAATTATTTGTTCCAGTTCATTGAAGAAAGCTGTTGGTATTTTGATAGGGATTGCACTGAATGTATAGATTGCTTTAGGTAGTATAGCCATTTTGACAATATTTATTCTACCTAGCCAAGAGCATGGGATGAATTTCCATTTGTTAGTGTCTTCTTTAATTTCTCTTGGGAGTGTCTTGTAGTTTTCAGAGTATAGGTCTTTCACTTCCTTTGTTAGGTTTATTCCTAGGTATTTTATTCTTTTTGATGCAATTGTGAATGGAATTGTTTTTCTGATTTCTCTTTCTGTTAGTTCCTCGTTAGTGTATAGGAAAGCAACAGATTTCTGTGTGTTAATTTTGTATCCTGCAACTTTGCTGAATTCAGATATTAGTTCCAGTAGTTTTGGAGTGGAGTCTTTATGGTTTTTTATGTACAATATCATGTCATCTGCAAATAGTGACAATTTGACTTCTTTATCAATCTGGATGCCTTGTATTTCTTTGTTCTGTCTGATTGCCATGGCTAGGACCTCCAGTACTATGTTGAATAACAGTGGAGAGAGTGGGCATCCCTGTCTTGTTCCCGATCTTAGATGAAAAGCTTTCAGCTTCTCGCCATTAAGTATTATGTTAGCTGTGGGTTTGTCATATAAAGCCTTTATGATGCTGAGGTACTTGCCGTCTATACCCATTTTGTTGAGAGTTTTAATCATGAATGGATGCTGAATTTTGTCAAATGCTTTTTCAGCATCTATGGAGATGATCATGTGGTTTTTGTTCTTCTTTTTGTTGATGTGGTGGATGATGTTGATGGATTGTCAAATGTTGTACCATCCTTGTATCCCTGGGATGAATCCCACTTGATCATGATGTATGATCCTCTTGATGTATTTTTGAATTCGATTTGCTAGTATTTTGTTGAGTATTTTTGCATCTACGTTCGTTAGGAATATTGGTCTGTAATTTTCTTTTTTGGTGAGGTCTTTGCCCGGTTTTGGTATTAGAGTGATGCTGACTTCATAGAATGAGTTTGAAAGTATTCCCTCCTCTTCTATTTTTTGGAAAACTTTAAGGAGAATGGGTGTTATTTCTTCTCTATATGTCTGGTAGAATTCAGAGGTGAATCCATCTGGTCCGGGGGTTTTGTTCTTGGGTAGTTTTTTGATTACTGATTCAATTTCGTTGCTGGTGATTGGTCTGTTTAGTTTTTCTGGTTCTTGTTTGATCAGTTTTGGAAGATTGTATTTTTCTAAGAAGTTTTCCATTTCTTCTAGGTTTTCCAGCTTGTTAGCATATAGATTCTCATAATAATCTCTTATAATTCTTTGTATTTCTGTGGGGTTTGTCGTTATTTTTCCTTTCTCATTTCTGATTCTGTTTATGTGTGTTGATTCTCTTTTTCTCTTAATAAGTCTCATTAGGGGTTTATCTATTTTGTTTATTTTTTCAAAGAACGAGCCCTTGAGTTTCATTCATTTTTTTCTATTGTTTTATTCTTCTCAATTTTATTTGTTTCTTCTCTGATCTTTATTATGTCCCTCCGTCTGGTGACTTTGGGCCTCATTTGTTCTTCTTTTTCCAATTTCAGTAATTGTGTCTGTAGACTATTCATTTGGGACTGTTCTTACTTCTTTAAATAGGCCTGGGTTGCAATATACTTTCCTCTTAGAACTGCCTTTGCTGTGACCCACAGAAGTTGTGGCTTTGTGTTGTTGTTGTCATTAGTCTCCATATATTCTTTGATTTCTGTTTTGATTTGGTCGTTAACCCATTCATTAATTAGGAGAATGTTGTTAAGTCTCCATGTATTTGTGAGCCTTTTTGTTTTCTTTCTAAAATTTATTTCTAGTTTTATACCTTTGTGATCTGAGAAATTGGTTTGTAGAATTTCAATATTTTTGAATTTACTGACGTTCTTTTTGTGGCCTACTATGTGGTCTATTCTGGAAAATATTCCATGTGCACTTGAGAAGAATGTGTATCCTGTTGCTTTTGGGTGTAGAGTTCTGTAGATGTCTGTTAGGTCCATCTGTTCTAGTGTGTTGTTCAGTGCCTCTGTGTCTTTACTTATTTTCTGTCTGATTGGTCTGTCCTTTGGAGTCAGTAGTGTGTTGAAGTCACCTAAAATGAGTGCATTGCTGTCCATTTCCTCCTTTAATTCTTTTAGTATTTGTTTCACATATGCCTGCGCTTCCATATTGGGGGCATATATATTTATAATGGTTATATCCTCTTGTTGGATTGACCCCTTTATCATAATGTAATGTCCTTCTTTATCTCTTGCTACTTTCTTCCTTTTGAAGTCTATTTTGTCTGATACAAGTACTGCAACACCTGCTTTTTTCTCTTTGTTGTTTGCATGAAATATCTTTTTCCATCCCTTCCCTTTTAGTTTGCGGATATCTTTGGGTTTGAGGTGAGTTTCTTGTAGGCAACATACAGATGAGTCTTGCTTTTTTATCCATTCTGTTACTCAATGTGTTTTGATTGGTGCATTGAGGCCATTTACATTTAGGGGGTTATCGATAGATATATACTTATTGCCATTGCTGGCTTTAGATTCGTGGTTACCAAAGGTTCAAGTGTTGCTTCTTTACTATCTATCAATCAACTTAACTTTCTTGTTAAGTTATTGTAAACACAGTCTGATGTTTCTTTATTTCACTCCCTTCTTATTCTTCCTCCTCCATTCTTTATATACTAGGTGTTTTATTCTTTGCTTTTAGTTAGTATTTGGATGGTCTGCTTTCTTTGCTATGATTTTATTTTCTCTGGTGACATCTTTTTAGCCTTAGGAGTGCTTCCCTCTAGAGCAGTTTCTTTAAGATGTCCTGTAGAGGTGGTTTATAGGAGGCAAATTCTCTTAGCTTTCGCTTGTCTGGGAATTGTTTAATCCGTCCGTCATATTTGAATGATAATCGTGCTTGATAGAATATTCTTGGTTCGAGGCCCTTCTGTTCCATTACATTAAATATATCATGCCATTCCCTTCTGGCCTGTAAGGTTTCTGTTGAGAAGTGTGATGATAGTCTGATGGGTTTTCCTTTGTAGGGGATCTTTTCTCTCTCTAGCTGCCTTTAATACTCTATCCTTATCTTTGATCTTTGCCATTTTAATTTTTATGTGTCTTGGTGTTGTCTTCCTTGGGTCTCTTGTGTTGGGGGATCTGTGGGCTTCTGTGGACGGCGAGACTATTTCCTTCCCCAGCATGGGGAAGTTTTCAGCAATTATTTCTTCAAAGACACTTTCTATCCCTTTTTCTCTCTCTTCTTCCTCTGGTACTCGTATAATATGAATATTGTTCCTTTTGGATTGGTCACACAGTTCTCTTAATATTCTTTCATTCCTAGAGATCCTTTTATCTCTCTCTGCCTCAGCTGCTCTGTATTCCTCTTCTCTGATTTCTATTCCATTAATAGCCTTTTGCATCCCATCCAGTCTGCTGCTAAGCCCGTCGATGGCTTGTCTCATTTCTTCATTGTCTTTCCTGACTTCCCTCACTTCCTTCCTCAGCTCTTGCACATTTCTCTGTAGATCCATCAGCATGGTTATGACTTTTATTCTGAATTCTTTTTCAGGAAGATTGTGCATTTCCATCCCTTCACTCTCACTCTCTGGTCTTGTCTGGGTCTGGGTGAGCCTGTTCTGTACCATATTCCTCTGTCTTTTCATGGTGATAGAAGTGGTTGCTGGTAGGTGCCACGTATGTCAGCTGGGCTCTTTAAGACTTTAAAAAATAAAAGAAGGAAGAGAAATAAAAGAGAAAAAAAGAAAGAAAGAAAAGAAAGAAAAGAAATGAAAAGAAAGGAAAAAAAATCCCCTAACCCCTTGGAAAAAAAAAACGCCCACCAGGAGTAGGTTCTGTAAGGATTCTGTGGGTGGCACTGTTGCTCCACTATTTCGCAGCCACGGCCGCGCAGCTCTGCAGGGCCCGTTGTAGCTCTGGCTGGGGCGGGAACGAATGGGAGGCTGTTGTTCTCTATGTGAAATTTCAGTGCAGCTACTTTTTCCCAGTCACCAGCTAAGGGGTCCGAATTTCCTCAGGACTCCCAGACTGCTGGCCCGAGTGTGCTGGGACTATCCTGGGCCGTTGCCTCTTTAAGACTGCCAAAAAAAAGCGCGTGCTTTTCTTTTGTCCCCGGGAGCCTGCTGCAAGGACCCAGGCACGTTCCAAGCTCAAAACCTGCATGTTTTGCCTTTCCAATATCCAGTACACCGCGCGATGTGTGTCAGCGCTCCCAGCGCAGATCACAGGGCTGGTTATTTCGTGGGCCTGTACTTCCACTCCCTCCCGTCTCTGAATCCTCTCCTCCCGCCCTTGCACTGGGGTGGGGGAGTGCTCGGGTCCCGCTGGGTCGTGGCTCCGTATCTTACCCACCTCGCGGGGTGCTGAATCCTCTCAGGTGCAGATGCAGGCTGTGCGCTGTCCTGTATATTCTGGTCTCTCTTTTAGGAATAGTTGTATTTGCTGTATTTTCATAGATATATATGGTTTTGGGAGGAGATTTCTGCCACCCTGCCCATGCTGCCATCTTTCTGGAACTCCTGCTTATTTTTCTTGAAGTGAAATTGCTAGGTCAGAGGGTAAGTGAGTTTATGTTTAACTTTATCAGAATCTGCTGAGTGTATTCCAAAATGGTTATACATTCTCAGAATAATGTTTGAGTTCCATTCAGTTGCTACATAGTCTCTTCAATGCATGGTATTTTGGGCCTTTTTAATTATAGCCATTCTGGTGGGTATGCAGTAGTATCTCATTTTGGTTTTAGAAAAGAGCATTTATGTACTTTTTCCCATTATGTTAGATAATACATATACTTGAGAAATTAAACATTGCAGATGTACTACTAAGAAAATTAAAAATCACTCATATGAGATCCTATTACTCAGAAAAGACCTAATATTTTTTGTATTTCTTTATAGTGTTTTTCTATTTGTATACATATTTTAAAAAGTAGTTGATATTTGAGTTCATTAGATCTGGGCCTGGACCCTGACATTGTATTTTTATAGATTCTAAAGATATTCTGATGTGTGGCCGTACTTGAGAACTACTGAGTTAGCTTAACTCCTGTTTTTCTCTCTCTTTTAAATTTCAGTGCCTAGCCTGGTACCTGGCTCTGTCTCATAGTGCCTGAGTGACAAGGTGCCAGAATGACGGAATGCTTTTGATTTAAGTGAGGAAATTGAGTCCCAGCTAAATTGACTTTTCAAATGAGTTTCTTAAATAGATTTAAAGAAATATAGCCTGCATTTTTAAAAAGTAAAGAGAATAGTACAATCAATTCCCTGGGACCCATCACAGAAACTCAACAAGAATGTGCTTATCTGTCCTTTTTTTTCAGTTTCTTTTTTGTGGAAGTACTTTTTTAGTTAAAATTTTAATTATGGATGTAGTATGTGAGCAATGTAGAAAATTAGAAAATACAGATAATCAATCAGAAATGCCATATTTTCACCTTAATGTATATTCTTTTATGGAAATATTTTAAAACTAATCCTAGAGATTATGTCATTTTGCCTTTACCTCAGTATGCCTCTCAAAAAATTCACTTTTTTTTTAAACATAACCTTAATACCATTTTACACTTAACTAAGTTAATAACAATAAATTGGATTTTAAAAAAGTACTTAGGAAGGAAAGCCATGGCAATCAGGAAAACAGAGGAGACAATGTGAAATTGCTTAATTTATGTGCTGTAAATTGCAACTTGACTAATGGCCCAGGGCATTTTTTTGGACGTGGTATCCAGAGCTTAGCCTTGCAGAGTTACAGCTGAATTATTGTCCAAAAAAGTAGCAGAAAGTGGACTAAAAACTTGGGCAGTTAGGTGGGTATGTATTTGTGCATATTAATGTATTAGTATGTGTGACGATTAATGAATTGGAGAAGAATGAGAACAGAGATTGGCGATCAGGAATCCTTTCTTGGCTCTTGCCCGTTAGAATTGTATGAAGACTTTTCAATCTTTAACTGCACCTGAGCGATTGCTTGAATACGGTCTTTCCTCTCCGGAGTGTGGCTTGAGTACTTCTTGTCTTTACACCCACAAGCACAGGTGTACTCCCTGCTCAGCCCCACCCACATATAATTATCTTTACAACTACTTCACCTTGGTCTCCTCTTTAATCAGGCCGATCGCTTTTATGAATCAGGAAGGATATGGGGGCATGGGAGGGAAGAATGTTGGCCTGGCTTTCTTGCCAAGGGCCAGAGGCCCTCAGAGGAGCTCCTCATCCCAGGAAAGGGACCTCCCTACTAGGTGTTGGTGCTAGGACCTGTAAACTCTCCGCGGAATTGCTTAAAGGAATATAAACTTTTTTTTTTAAGGGAGGCTGTATTTATTTAATCCCATAGTGGATAATTTACTGAAATAGGGGACTCACAGATATTGCCTCCTTTTTTAAAAAACTGTGGTAAGAACATTTAACAAGAGATCTACCCTCTTAACTAAATTTTAAGTGTACAATATCATATCATTACTATAGGCAATATTGTACAGCGGATCTCAAGTAAAATTTTTTTGATGGAAGCACAGCATACATAGACAAGAATGTAAAATTATAAATGTAAAGCTTGATGAAGTTTACAGAGTGAAATTACTCATGTACTTCTCATCCAGATAAAGAATAGAACATTACCAGGACCCCAGAAAGTTTAGCTAACACACCCTCACGGTCACTGCAGGACGAGGAAGGATATTTTTGTTAATTCCAAACCAGATTTAACTAAAATTTTTCTATAGAAATAGTGCTGAAAGACATTTCTATTACATGGTACTGCTACAATATGATCATCTATGTTTGGGGGTTAGTTAGGTTTATGATTGGATAGAATTCTAGCTCAAACTGATTTATTCAAAGTTTTCATGAGAAAGTGTTTTGGACTCTGAGCTTCTTCTGACTTTTGGAATATAGCCTATTGGTAGGTTAAGGATCACCTTATATATATAAGGCTATCACCCCACTTTTAGTCTGTAGTGGATCCTGTTCCCTAATGTGTGACCTACAAAGTATGCTTTACAGCTGGAGGATGGAAGAACTAGTGTGATTTATAAATGGGCAGTTATTCCAAGAGTTTGCTCAGCTCATTTAAAGTTAATTATATTTGAGCTGGTTTTAACTTCAGCCTGCATTTCTTTTAACAGGCTTTCCATAGCTAGTATTATTTATGTACCAGTGACTTGCCAAAGGCACAGGGGCATAGGGCACCTTGTGCAATTAATCTCTTGCATTAGATAGATACAGTTCACATTTTATTTTCACCCAAGCATGAACCTTGTTGGTAGAAGGACACAGTTCAGATGTTTATGGCTTTACTTTTTGGAAGCTGACTTGTGTAACCAAAGAAAATATTTTCTAGAATCAGTGTTTTACCGATTTCAGAACTGATGGATTACTCTGAAGGATCAGGATTAATTTACTAAGAATTTGGGATTCCTTAATGGCAATAAAAACCATTATCCACACTGTGTCTGTGTTGGTTAAATCTGATATGTATTTCTATCTATATTTTCAAAAATTTTTGAAGTCTACTAATGAATCTTTCTTGGTGCTGTAAGAAATATTTCCTCCTTTTCTTTCTAGCCTGTACTTTGATGCCTGATACATCATGAGTGTCCCCTATATGCTGATTGAGTTGAATACATTTTCTTTCAGAAGTTTATACTTAGGGTGAATTGAATCAGTAATTTTGACATCAATAGTCGGGGTGTTTCAGGAAGGAAGTAACATTACATATTCAGCAGTACTTCTTTTGACATTTAATCTTGTAATTCCCATTTCCAGATTTTGTATGCCTTGGTGAACTCTAAAGCTGGTATTTCCTCATTTAAAATACAGATTTTCATCCTGAGAAAAATGGTCAGTTCCATGTATCTTTCTTTTTTTGGATTATAGCACATATGTAGCCATTACCTAGTTTAATAAATACAGCTTTACAAATACAATCTATTTCTCCCCATATCCCTCCCTAATTCTTACCCTGCCAAGCCCTGAAACTACACCCTGATTTTGATGTTTATTATTTTTATGCATATTTTCATGCTCTCCCTGTACATGTGTGTATTCTTAAATAATACATAGTATATATTGTTTTGCATTATTCAAAGTCTATAAAAATATAACCTTCCACATATTATTCTGAGTTGTTTGTTCATTCTGTTTGCCAGTTATCTATGTTAGTAAATGTTCTAGTTAACTTTTTCAAAACTCCTATGCAGTATACACTGTATGTATCCATCTTTTAAAAATAATATGAGCTGCCTTTTATTATTTATTTATTCACTAATTTTTAAATTGAGGTATAATGGCATGTAGCATATTAACATATTAGTTTCAGTTGCCCAACATGTTTATTTGATATTTGTATATATTGCTATATATACGTGTACTTAATGGACCTTTAGATTGATCCCAGTATATCTATTGCCAGCAATGTGGCAAAATGTCCTTATATGGCTACTTACGCACAGTTTTATAAGATTCTCTCTAGGATGTAAGGGAAAAGCTATTCCTTAAGGTGGAATGCCAATTAATAAATGTGAAAGGAATGAAGGAGTGAGAAAATGCTATTTTAAAAGACACATAGTACCAATTTATCCAAGCAAGAATCATAAATATCTGTTAATACCATGGGTGAAAAGTTTGAGGAGCAGGGTATTTCTGTAGACTCGCTTTTATAGATACTTTTAGATAATAATTATCTACTAATTAATCAAAAAGAAAAATAGTAACTTTACAGTGGAGAAACCTGGTAAGCTTTAACTACATCAAACCAAGTCATCAGAGTTAAATGTCATCTATCATGGGACAAACTGACATCACATGTGATGTACGGAGAAGAATACAGCATCACTTACATAGGATTCTGCAAAAGTGTACAACCTCCACCTCATCATGAAGAGACATCAGATTAACCCAAGAGAAATTTGGCAAAATAAATATTTTGTTCTAAAAAATATGCCAATATCTTGAAAGAAAGGCTGAGGAACCTTTTCATATAGTGGGAGACTAAAGAGATGGCATGTATAGATAATGTATAATCCTGGGTTGAGTCCTGGACCAGGAAAAAACGCCCTGAAGGATATTATTGGGACCATTGTCAAACTTTGAATAAAGTCTGTAGATTAGATACTAGTATTTGCAGGAATGTCAAGTTTTTTGTGTTGATAATTGTATTGTGGTTTAAATAAGTGAAGCCCCATGTCCTAAGGAAATCTGTGCTGAAAGATTTGTAGGTATAAAGGGCATGATGTTTGCAATTTATTTTCAAGTGGTTTAGAAAAAATGATTCTATATGTATCGTTTTATACATATATAGAGAGAACAATAAAGCAAATCTAACAAAGTGTTGGCACTTCATGAATTTGGGTAAAGTGAACTATCATTGCAACTGTTCTGTATATCTGAAGTTATTAAACCTTTTTGAGTATACACTTTGGAGTAGAATCGCTGGGTCTTGGGCCATGAATATCTTTAAATTTATTAGATTGTGCCAAGTTGTTTTCTAGTGTGGTTGTACTAATTACATTCCCATTGTTCCAAATCTTCATCAACATTTGACAATATTCAATTTAAAATTCTTACCAGGCTTCATGGGTATGAAATAGTATTTCATTGTGGTTTTAGCTTGCCTTTCTCTAATTATGGTAAAGGTCACCATCTTTTAAAAAATCTTTAGTCATTAAGGCTTAGTCTTTTTGTGAATTACTTGCCATACTCAGAGCCAGATTTTTTAGTGGTTTCTTTGACTTTTCCTTATTAATTATTTTATATTTCTTAATCCATTCTGGAAATTAATTTTTCATCAGTTAGGTGCATTGCCAGACACTCACATACTTTTGAAAGAGGCTTAATGAAAATATAAAACTGAGTTATATTTTATTTGACTTAACAGAATAAAGTAAGTCATGTCAGAGAAAATATTGCACATCAAGTGTGTAGAGGCCAGGGGGATGACTTCTGTTTACAGATTTCTTCTCTCCTGGCTCAGTTAGTATGAGGCAATTTGAACCTGTGTTTGTACCTCTGGGCCCCTCTGAAAAAGGTTATTGTTAGAAGGGCTTCCAGTGTCTCCAGTGAGTTTCATTCAGAGATTTGCTGCATAACTTGTTCTACCCTCCTCCTCTAGACTTAAAATAAAAATCTGTATATCACTAAATAATGGAACTAATGCACTGCTTAATACCGGCCAGTATTTGGATTGAGTGACCTCTAGAAAGCAAGATGGTAATTCAGTGCAACACTGTCTTGGTTCGTCTGATAACACTAAGTAAACCCTTTTCATAGATTGTGAAGAAAGATTTAACGACTTAGACTTGAATACTGAAAAAGATAATCTAATGATCATTCAAGAACTTACTTTACTTTCTAGCCCAGTGCATTATGCTGCTGTTCCTTAAAAAAACTGATAGATTATAGCTCCTTTCACCAGAATAGATATTATAGCATTCTCCACATTCCTCATTATTTCCTTGTAAACTGTGAGAAAATCAAAAGGGATCTTCTTTCAGGGTCGACATCTTAATTTCCACCTCCAAAGAAAAGACTTTTCTAACTTTGGAAGTAAATTGCTGCACACCCCAGGGGGTGGATGGTCACATCCCTGTTATAGCCACTCTTTACTCCTCAGAGATCTCATCTAGCATTCTTAGTTGATAGTTAGAAATGAGTGGCCGTAGTCACTTTTCAATTTAAAAAATTTATGAAACTTTAAAAATCTTTGAATTATTTTCTTTATGGAAAATACAATAATAGTATAAAAAGGAAAATCTAACCCTGTGGCTCCAAGATAAGTATTTAATATTTCTTTCTTGGCATTTTTTCTATGTATATATATTTCATGGAGTTAGATGAAAATAATAGTGTTTTAAATTGAAGTATAGTTGATATACAATCTTATATTGGTTTCAAGTATACAACACAACAGTTCAACAGTTACCCATATTATTAAGTCCTCACCCCAATGAATGCAATTAACTGTCAACACAGAAAGATGTTACAGAATCATTGGCTATATTCTCCGTGCTGTGCTACCATCCCTGTGACTGACTTACATTATGATTGAGAATTTTTGTGCCCCTTTATCCCCTTCACCCTGTTCACCCACCCCAACTACTATCTCATGGTAACCACCAGTCACTTCTTAGTGTCTGTGAATCTACTGCTGTTTTGTTCCTTCTGTTTTGTTTTGTTTTTATATTCCACAAATAAGTGAAATTGTATGGTATTTGTCTTTCTTTGCCTGGCTTATTTCACTTACCATAACACACTCTAGGTCCATCCATGTTGTCTCAAATGGCAGGATTTCTTTTTTTTTAATGGCTGAATAGTATTCCATTGTGTGTATGTACCACCTCTTCTTTATCCATTCATCTATTGATGGACATATAGGTTGCTTCCGTATCTTGTCATTGTATATAATGTGGCAATAAACATAGGGGTACATTATCTTTTCAAATCAGGGGTTTTGTATGGTATTTCTATCATAGAAGTAGAATTAATACTTTGTATGGTATTTCTATCTTTAGTTTTTTGGGGCACCTCCATACTGCTTTCCACAGCAGCTGCCATAATTTACATTCCCACCAACAGTGTGGGAGGGTTCCCTTAAAATACAGTTTTAGATCCTGCCTTTTTTCACTTGACATTCGAGTACTTACTAATGGATGCATTATATCTCATTGGCTAGATCAACTGAAGGCAAAATGCTACAGTGAATACTCTTGCCTACATTTCGTATTATTTTCTTATGACAGATTTCTAGAATTGGAATTACTGAATCAGCAGCAAAACTATTTTGACAAAGTTGCTCCTAGTTCCACATCCTACAAATTGAGTATAAGAGTACCTGAATTGTTTTTGTCACTGAAGTTTATTAAAAAAAAATGTTGCTGGTTTGATCATGTAAATAGGCCAGTCTTTGTCTCATTCACATTTCTTTATTTACTAGGAAAAAGGTTTTGCTGCAGTTATTACCTATTTCTATTGTTTCTGTGAATTCAGTTCATGAACTTTGCTTATTTTTCTGAAGGAGTCAGTGTTTTTCTTATTAAATAATTTTTACATATTAAAAATTTCAGCCTTTTGCCCTCTATGGTAAACACTTTTTGCCATTTTGGTTTGTTTTTGGCTTTATGGTTTTTATCAGGGGAAAGCAGAAATCTTTGTTTTTACACAGTCTAGATCTATAGATCTAGGGGAGAGTTTGGGGAGAGCTTGCTTCTGTGAGCTCCTTTGCTAATGGAATATATGAAGGAAATGCAGGCAAGGAGGTCACTGGGGCCCAGAATTCTCTGTAACTGAGTTCACTGAGTGGAGGCCATGTTATGCAGACTCAGTAGTTTCGCCTCTTTTCCCACGTCACTTGCTCATCTTTTATTTCTGAAATCTGCTTCAGATTTAACCTGTTACACATTAAATTTATTTGTCTGCTACACAGTTAAAGTTGCCCCTTTGCTCGGTTGTTCTGTCCTATGGCATTTTCTCATGTTCTGATGCTTTCTTTTAAGGTATTATCCAAAGAGATGAGTCACCCATGGAAAAAGGGCTCTCTGGTCTGCGAGGAAGGGACTTTGAGCTGTCTGATGTGTTTTATTTCTCCAAGAAGGGATTGGAAGCCATTGTGGAAGATGAAGTGACCCAGAGGTTCTCCTCAGAGGAGCTAGTGTCATGGAATCTCCTCACAAGGACCAATGTAAACTTCCAGTACATCAGTCTGCGGCTCACCATGGTGTGGGTGCTGGGCGTCATAGTGCGCTACTGTGTTCTGCTACCTCTGAGGTATGTCTCCTGCCCAGCAACTGGATGGCATAATTGGTTCAGCCTTCCTTTTAAATTATGTATGTAATGGCCACATGAGAGTATTATGGTACTCTTCCCACTGAGAAAACACCACCTAATGTGACCCCAGGGGAACGTATTATCTGTTCTCCTTTCACATTTTTTCCCAAATGATGGTGTGTATTCAGAACCCAGTGTAGCAATCTGGATCCACGTTGTTCTATAAGTCATAGCTAATTTGAGGATAGAGACGTAAGGGAACTTAGAAAAAAAGACAAGAGAGGATTTACAGTTTCACTTTCACTCGAGTGTCAGCCAAGCTCTAATTGCCTCTCTTTGCTGGTCTGTAGTGGTTCATAGCTGCACAGGAGAGAAAAAATTCCTGAACGAGGTTACCACAGGGGAGAGCCATTTGGAAGGGTGGATTTGTTTTATCCAACTCCATATGATCACTCACTTTTCTTACTAAACGTTCCCCATCTGGGAACCCTTTGGTTCTAGGTTTGAGTGCTGCCTGACAAGGAGTTGCTCTTAAGCCTGGTTTACTGGAACCACAGTGTGGAACATAAGAGTAGAAGAGGTGACATTGGGCAGTAGGATGAAGTGCAGTGGCCAAGGTGTGCTTAGCATGTGATGGCGGGGAGTAGGCATGTGTACCGGTCACAATATTGTTGTTGATTGTCTTGCTTCATTTCCCTGGGACACGGCATCCTCTCAAGAGAGCTTTCCAGGCTGTTGTTACCAGCCAATTAAAATTGGCACATGAGTTGAAACCTCTTTCCCATCCCTCGGGTGGCCTGTACTTGCCTCATTCGGATTTATTACAGGGGAAGAGATTGCGTAAGTATAGCAAAGGCTCATGTCTAAGAGCCTCATGGTGGGCATGGTATGTCTTTTGGGAATCATTTCAGCTGTGATAACAAAGTGAAGTTCAGGGTTTTGCATACACTTTTGCTTGAACCTTAAGCCAGTGTTCCCAAAGTGGGGTTCATGTACTCTGGGGATGCATAAAACTATCCTTTGGTGTGCAGGAAAGAAATATTTGAGTT
Organism: Smutsia gigantea; assembly: GCA_032199065.1. Taxonomy (NCBI): domain Eukaryota; kingdom Metazoa; phylum Chordata; class Mammalia; order Pholidota; family Manidae; genus Smutsia; species Smutsia gigantea. The sequence goes on from JAVSCE010021180.1 coordinate 157,796, forward strand.
TTTATTTATTAGAAGTTTCTAGATTATTTACAATTAAGCTTCCATTAGTTCTATTTCAATTTCTATTCTTGAAAAGAAATGAAACTCCAGTGAAGTTGAATATATGGATTCATTCTTATGTCTTGGTTTGGTCCGTGGAGCAGGCACCATATCCAAGGCAACCTGAAGGAAGAGTGAGGATTTCACAGCACAGAGTACTTGAGAAACCCTCATTTGTTGGTTAGCTTTCACCTGCTGTGGGTGCCCAGCAAACTGTGTTATGATTCTATTACTAGTTTAAACCAGCACTCACAAAATAGGTAAGGGACATGAAAGATGCTTGCAAAACTCCCACAGATTTAGGTAATCCAGGAATGTAAGCACCCAAGCAGAATAAAGAAATGACAGAATTGAGATTTCTAATCTTGGTATATGCTCTTCAGTCTGAAGGAATTGTTTTTTAAGTGCTTTTTAAAAGTAGTTGCTACAAAGTGAGCATTTAAAAAATAGATTGTGCTAAAATTAATTGTATTGATGGTTGCACAATTTTGTGAATATGCCCCAAGCTGTTGAATTGTACACTTTAAATGGGTGAATTGTGTGAGATATGAATTGGATTTAGTAAATAAAGCTCTTAAAAAAACAGATATGGCTCAAAACTTCTGTCATCTATGAGAATCCCATATTTGGCTCATATAAACTAGAAAACAGAATTTTCTGGCCTGTTAATCTAGCAAATAAAAAATTTCAGTAGTTTTGAACCCAATAGTTAGGCATGTTAAAATGTAACCCCTTCTAATTTAATGTGTAGGAACAAGTGACTCTCATTAGGGCAAGATAGCAAAACATTATTTTTAAACTCTTGCATAAATGGACAGTGATTTGAGATTAAATAGTGATTGGCGTGAAAATATGGCATCTAAAGAAAACTGAATCTGACCTTCAAAGTGCTGTGTAAAAGGTTTTAAACCAAGACTTTAATAAGACTTACACCTAAATAAGGTGTTTATAAGGAAGTCCCATTTATTTTAAAAGATTTTAAATATGAAATTTTTCTTTGAGTAATTCTACTTACTTTTCTAAAAATGACTATTTTTCTTTTGAAGCAACTGGAACATATATTAAAAGCACTTTTCAAAAATGTGGAGATTAGAGGTATTGTCAGCCACCTTGTTTACTAACTTCAGAGTTATCTTGAGCCATACAAAGGGACAACAGATTTGCTTTAAAGGTTCCTACGGGGTGACATAATTTGCTGTTCTTACAGTGAAAAAGCCTTTAAGTATAACTTTGTTGACATTTTCTATAATTTTAAAGTCCTTTGAGAAAAATTTGTATTGTACCCTTTGCCCCCATTAGAAAACAGAAAAACAAGATATTTTCAGATCTTTGAAAGATATTTCATTTTACAATCATACCATGCCACACCAAAGTGTCCTGAACAAAATAACTACTTCCAACCTGAAGTGACTCCTTTATACAAACTAAAATTTTTTTCTTAAATTATACAAGAAGGTAATGTGTGTATTTAAAAAAAAATTAAAATAATTTAGAAAAGCAGAAGGCCAAGACTTTTTTCCCTTCCTACCTGCTTAAAACCCTTTGATGATTGAACTTGACAGTTTTGGGAACAAATTTCCAGGCCTTCTCTCTGCATCTGTGTACGAGACACATGCTTGCTGTTATTTTGAAAATGATTCATACCCTATGTATTATTTTGAAGTTTACTTTGCTTGTTTCTTCCTTCTCATAGTGTGCCAAGGACCATTCTTCCATGTCAGAATCTATAAATATACCCAATTCTTTTAATGGCTGCATCATATTTCATAGCATGGATGCACCACAGCTTATTTCCGGTTTTGTTATTTATGCACTTTTGGGTTACTTCCCTTCACCCCTGCTCCTCAGCTCATTTGTGCTTTGCCTTTTCTTTTCCTTTTTAGGGTTACCCTGGCTTTCATAGGGATCAGTTTGCTGGTCCTGGGAACCACCCTGGTTGGGCAGCTGCCAGACAGCAGGTAAAATGTTTGCTTCCGTCCAGTCATAAGTAGGATTGTCCCTTTTCTTAGCTGTGTCCACAAAGAGAATATTTGATTCCGATGTATTACATCAAATTTATGGCCTCAACACACTTATTAAAATCCTGTTTACTTCTTATTTATAGTCTTTGTTTGGTTTCCCATCCTATTTTCCTACACATTGTGAGAAGCTGTTTCTTCCAAGGGGATAGGAAGAGAGCTCACCAAGGAACTCAAGGGGAGCAGGAGAGTATCGTCAGGCTCACAAGGCCGAGACCAGAGAAGCTTCAACTTCTCTTGGCCAGGGGTTCATCGTGATAGTCTAGCAGGGTGGGAGCTAGTTTCCTTGAGAGTTTTGCCTGAGTGAGGCCCTAAGAGCTGACTGTGTTGGTGCGTGAGAACACAGTGTGCAGTTGGGAAGGCCCACACTGAAGCTGTTACCGGGTGGGTCTCAGGCGTGCCCACAACTGCGCAGTAAAGTGTTTTCTCTTCCTTCAGCTTGAAGGCTGGGCTGAGTGAGCTGGTGCATCTGACTTGCTGTAGGATCTGCGTGCGCGCCGTCTCCGGCACCATTCATTACCACAACAAGTGAGTGTCGGCCGGCTCCTCCGTTAACCCAGCGTTGATTGACAGAAGGGTAGGAGCCAGGCTGTTTTACAGGTGAAGAGATGCAAGCTCTGGGAGTGGTTGTCTGGGGTCACATAACTGGTAAGTGGCTGTGGGTATGAGTCAGATTTTCAACTGGGTCTGTCTGACGTAAACAATGATGAGGTTGACAGGCTTGTAGTGTGGTGGAAAGAGGACCACACTTGGAGTCTCTAGGCCTGGTTTCAAGTCTCAGTCCTGCGCTTCTAAAATTCCATAACTGAGCCTTATAACAGAACACTGTATTCTGCTTCCCTCACCCCTAACCATATGCGTATCAGTAGCTAAGTGAAGTTATTAGCTAAGTGAAAGGGATTTTGATTGTTTTACTTTTCTGTTAACTCAATTTAATTTTTTTACATTTAACATCATTTTTTAAAAAGTTCCAGGACAAGCCTCTCTTTTTTACTGACTGTATCTTTCTGTCTCATTTGTAGAAGAGAAATGTTTTATCATATGGCTTTATCATGTATTCCCAACATTAAAGGGCCCATAAATTTCTAAAATTAGATGATTTTGTGATTGGGCTCTGTGTTTTGGGGTGAGGAAATGCTTTGGTCAAAGTGTGATCAGAAAAGATAACTTCTACAGAAATGGTGCTTTAATTACAGGGAGAGGACTTCATAACTTGCTATAGAACTGCTTTTAACTTTAAGGAAAACATGCTAAAGTTATTATGCATTGGGTTCCCTGTTCCCTTTCTTCTCTGTACAGGCCCAAAGAAAACTGTTTTGCTTCATTAGTGTCATTTGTTTCAGTACTGGTTGAACTCTAGGACAGAGTTTGGGAAACTAAACTATGGGCCCATAGACTAAATGTGGCCCCCAATCTGGTATTTCTTTGTAAATAAAGCTTTACTGGAACACAGCCATGCTCATTTATTTACATATTGTCTGTGGCTGTCTTTGTGCCAAAACAGCAGAGTCCTGTAGTTGTGACAAGGATTGGCTGCCTTGCAAAGTGTAAGTGTTTACTCCTTGGCCCATGAGAGGAAAACTTTGCCAACCTCTGCTTTAAGGGGATGGAAGGGAGGAAACCACAGTAAATTTGCTCTGTGGATCATCATGGAGCAACTAAAAGTGAGTCTCATGAAGACTGGAATAATATAAAAAACCTTATATTAAAGTAAGCGAAACTTACATATCACAACATTTATTAAGGTTATGGAATCTTCGTAATTCACTCCAATATTTTAAAATTGTTTTTTCATCATAAAAGGAAAATTCAATCATTAGGAAAAAAACAACATAAATGTATGTAAAGGGAAAGCCATGGTTCCCTTCCATACTCTTACCTGACTCCTATCATACTACCTGGAGATAGCCTCTTTAAGATGGGCCCATATACTTAGAAACTTAAATTTAATAAAATACTCTTTTTAAAACAAAGTAAGATGAATCTCTACATGCTGTTCTGCAAAATAGTGGCCATTTTTCAAGGTTTAGTATTTACCATTGTTTGTGATTGCAGGCAATACAGACCCCAGAAGGGAGGCATTTGTGTTGCCAACCATACCTCCCCAATAGATGTTTTGATCTTGACAACGGATGGATGCTATGCTATGGTAAGAGTGGCTCATTGGTGTTTCAAGTACTAGTTGCCTATTTTGTGGATTGCTCAAGTTTTTCATTTATTTTGACACAAATAAGAAAGTCATTTGCATATTAGAAAGTGACTGAATTGTACTACTGTAGCTATATGTTATGTAATACATTTACACAATATATAGCACAAGAGGAAGAACGAAAGTAGCCATTAGATTTAAGGTAGTAAAAAATTACTGAAATGTAGATGTGCTTGAGCTTGATAGGATTTTAGGAAGTTGATTCCATCTTGCTTCTAAAATCTTTGCAATGTTTAGTAACACTTTGAGACATGAAAGTCTTCCTCCTTAGAGCTGTACAAATCCCTTACCAGACAATTAGTTCTGTCTTCCTTCAGGGAGTCATATACAATTAAAAAAATATCTGGCTCTTTAATGAAGATCAAGCAAGAAAGACAATGTTTTTACCACACTGCCTTTCTCAGTTCTTGCTTATAGCCCCAAAAGAAAAGTAGAGAAGAAAAAAAACCTCAAACAAAACAGAACCCAACAAGAAACCACAAAGCCCACAGTAAAATCATTTCAAAAGACCTTTTCGTGGGATGAACCACAGTCGGGCACTTTTTTTCCTCCAAATCTGTTTTCTATCACTCTTGAAACTTGTTAAGATTTCCTTTATCTTCTTTATGTGTGTGCCAGGTAAGTTTTGGAGGATAACTATAACTAAAGATGTTTTTTCCTGAGTGGTGGTAAATATGCCTTAAGCTGGCATGTGGTATAGAATCCTGGGGAACCTTCTTTTCATTTCTCATGTGGAGGACTGGGCTACAGGGAGAGCATATGGATTTAATTCCCTGGTTAGCTCCAGCAACACATAGAAATGGGCTGGTGTGCTCTCTGGGAAGACATTTGTAAGGAGCCATTATTACGAGTCGCTGCAGGTAGGGGAACAAACACATGGGCCAGTGTTTGTCCATGGGTTATACATTCATTGAGGGGGTTTGGGGGGCCTTTGTGTAAACTCCTAACTTATCGCGAGATGTTTATCTGTCTAAAATATAAGTTCGGATACTAACTCTTGGGCAGTTAAATTTTAACACCTTAGTAAATTTCTGTCATGCACAATTAAAAAATATCTGGCTCTTTAATAAAGATCAAGCAAGATCTTCTGAATATTGCTTGCAACTCTTTCTGAATCTAAGGAAGTTTTAACCATTTCTCTGAAAAGACTTATGGGCACTGGTAGTTCAAAACCTTCTTTAATTAGGAGTCAGTTTATAGTTATGTTCTCTTTTTTTAGGAAACCACAACAACAACATATGTGTACATCAGATAAACACAATTTTGTGTATAACTTCAAGAATGTTTATGGATTCTCTAGAAAGCCCATCCAAGGACCATCATGTTAACAACTTATGACTGACCCCCATGGTCCTTGGTGTATATAATAATTCCTTGCCATCACGAGGACAAGCATGTTCATATCCATTAGATTCTATATTCCCTGTAATCCAGTGAGGTGAAGGCTGAGATTTTGTTACCGATGAGAAAGAAGAGGTTCAGGCATTATAACCTGCCTTATAATTTTGTGTTTCTGAGATCATATTCATTCTGTGTCCTGGTCAGCAAAGAGCTGACTAGAATTCATTTGTGTCTCAGAATTTTGTTGGCATTTTCCATGCTTTTTGATCCTGTATAACTGCAATTACAATGTTAGCCAAGGTTTAGAAAAACATAGTACCTCTGGGCTTCCCAGTGGGCTGTGATAGAACCCTAAAGCCAGCTAGATTTAAGTCAGTCGTCGTGTGGGAGGAAGCTGCTTCCACAGGTCACATTTGGCCTCATTTGGCTAAACGTAAATGTATATCTGAAGAACATTCAAGATCTGTTCTCAGTGGCTTTTCAGTCTTTTTTGCTCCAAAACAAATACCTCTACTTATTTATTTTATTTAGAAATATTTTCTTGCAGAGAAGTTTTAATAATAAAAATGTTACATAAAGTTTCCATATGCCCTTTATTTTATTCATATTCTCATTCCTATAATACATCTAAAATTGTTCAGAATTGCTTCGCCTGTTTTACTACAGAAAACAAATGTTGGAAATGAAACGAATTCAGGATATTTTGCACATCTTGGTACCCCATCTGAGATGGAGGGTGTGTAGTCAAATACTGTCTCTGTACATTTCTTGGATTCTTTCCCCCTTCCTTCAGTGTTGTTATTTTATTCATTTGAAATACAATTGGGTTTGTTTCTTTCAGTTTGCTAGTCCCATCCTGTTGACTTATATGTTTGAATATGTTGGGCATTAATGGGCTTCCAAATGTCAAAACTAAACAAAAAAAGGTATTACTCAGAGACTTGTCCCTCTCTCCCATGTCCATTCCACCCATTCCCTCCTACCCTTGTGGGTTTCCAACTTCACTGATTTGGTTATTCTTTCTTTTTGTAGAGATGAACAAATATATGCATATATTTATCATGTCTTACACAAAAGGTGGCATACTATATTTACTCTTCTGCAATTTGCTTTTTCACTTCACAGTATCTCCTGTAAACCACTCTTAAGGAGTTATAGAGCACGACCATGTTCTTTTCACAGCAGCATGGAACTTCGTGTGTGTGTGTGTGTATGTGTGTGTGTGTGTGTGTACCATTGTTTGTTCATCTAATTGCCTATGGCTAGACATTCAGATAGTTTCCAATATCTCACAATTATGAATAATGCTGTGGTTAAAACCTTGTGTATATGTATTTTCATTTTTTTGGAGGTATTTCTTCAGGGTAAATTCCTGCAACTGGAATTATTGAGTTGAAGGATCCATGTACATATGGTTTTTTTTAATTTTTTTATTTTGGTATCATTTATCTACAATTACATGTGCAACATTATGGTTACTAGACTCCCCACATCATGAAGTCACCACCACATGCCCCAATACAGTTACTGTCCATCAGCGTAGTGAGATGCTACAGAATCACTACTTGTCTTCTCTGAGTTGTACAGCCCTCCCCGTGCCCCCCTACATTATGTCTGCTAATTGTAATGGCCCTTTTTCCCCCTTGTCCCTACCTTCCCACCCATTCTCCCTAGTGCCTTTCCCTTTGGTAACTGTTAGTCCATTCTTGGGTTCTGTAAGTCTGCTGCTGTTTTGTTCCTTCAGTTTTTTTTTTGTTCTTATATTCTACATATGAGTGAAATAATTTGATACTTGTCTTTTTCCACCTGGCTTATATCACTGAGCATAATACCCTCTAGCTCCATCCATGTTGTTCCAAATGGCAGGATTTGTTTTCTTCTTATGGCTGAATAATATTCCATTGTGTATATGTACCACATCTTCTTTATCCATTCATCTACTGATGGACACTTAGGTTGCTTCCATTTCTTGGCTATTGTAAATAGTGCTGCGATAAACATAGGGGTGCATATGTCATTTTCAAATTGGACCCCTGCATTCTTAGGGTAAATTCCTAGGAGTGGATTCCTGGGTCAAATGGTATTTCTCTTTTGAGTTTTTTGAGGAACCTCCATACTGCTTTCCACAATGGTTGAACTAATTTGCATTCCCACCAGCAGTGTAGGAGTGTTCCCCTTTCTCCACATCCTTGTTAACATTTGTTCTTGTTTGTCTTTTGGATGGTGGCCATCCTTACTGGTGTGAGGTGATATCTCATTGTGGTTTTAATTTGCATTTCTCTGATGATTAGTGATGTGGAGCATCTTTTCATGTGCCTGTTGGCCATCTGAATTTCTTCTTTGGAGAAGTGTCTCTTCAGCTCCTTGGCCCATTTTTTAATTGGCTTATTTGCTTTCTGTTTGTTAAAGTGCATGAGTTCTTTATATATTTTGGATGTCAACCCCTTATCGGATACGTCATTTATGAATATATTCTCCCATACTCTAGAATGTCTTTTTATTCTGCTAATGATGTCCTTTGCTGTACAGAAGCTTTTCATCTTGATATAGTCCCACTTGTTCATTTTTGCTTTTGTTTCCCTTGCCTGGGGAGATATGTTCATGAAGAAGTCGCTCATGTTTATGTCCAAGAGATTTTTGCCTATGTCTTTTTCTAAGAGTTTTATGGGTTCATGACTTACATTCAGGTCTTTGATCCATTTTGAGTTTACTTTTGTGTATGGGATTAAACAATGATCCAGTTTCATTCTCTTACATGTAGCTGTCCAGTTTTGCCAACACCAGCTGTTGAAGAGGCTGTCATTTCCCCATTTTATATCCATGGCTCCTTTATCATATATTAATTGACTGTATAGTTTTGGGTTAATGTCTGGACTCTCTACTCTGTTCCACTGCTCTGTGGGTCTGTTCTTGTGCCAGTACCATATTGTTTTGATTACTGTGGCTTTGTAGTAGAGCTTGAAGTCAGAGACCATAATTCCCCCTGTTTTATTCCTCCTCCTCAGGATTGCTTTGGCTATTTTGGGGTCTTCTGTGGTTCCATATGAATTTTAGAACTATTTGTTCCAGTTTGTTGAAGAATGCTGTCTGTATTTTGTTAGGGATTGCATTGAATCTGTAGATTGCTTTAGGTAGTATAGCCATTTTGACAATATTTATCCTTCCTAGCCAAGAGCATGGGATGAATTTCCATTTGTTAGTGTCCTCTTTAATTTCTCCATTGAGTGTCTTGTAGTTTTCAGGGTATAGGATAGGTCTTTCACTTCCTTGGTTAGGTTTATTCCTAGGTATTTTATTCTTTTTCATGCAATCATGAATAGAATTGTTTTCCTGATTTCTCTTTCTGTTAGCTCATCATTAGTGTATAGGAAAGCAACAGATTTCTGTGTATTAATTTTGTATCCTGCAACTTTGCTGAATTCAGATATTAGTTCTAGTAGTTTTGGAGTGGAGTCTTTAGGGTTTTTTATGTACAATATCATGTCATCTGCAAATAGTGACAATTTGACTTCTTCTTTACCAATCTGGATGCCTTGTATGTCTTTGTTTTGTCTGATTGCCGTGGCTAGGACCTCCAGTACTATGTTGAATAACAGTGGAGAGAGTGGGCATCCCTGTCTTGTTCCCGATCTTAGATGAAAAGCTTTCAGCTTCTCGCTGTTAAGTATGATGTTAGCTGTGGGTTTGTCATATATGGCCTTTATGATGTTGAGGTACTTGCCCTCTGTACCCATTTTGTTAAGAGTTTTTATCCTGAATGGATGTTGGATTTTGTCAAATGCTTTTTTGGCTATGTAGATGATCATGTGGTGTTTGTTCTTCTTTTTGTTGATGTGGTGGATGTTGTTGGTGGATTTTCGAATGTTGTACCATCGTTGCATTCCTGAGATGAATCCCACTTGATCATGGTGTATGATCCTCTTGATGTATTTTTGAATTCAGTTTGCTGATATCTTGTTGAGTATGTTTGCATGTATGTTCATCAGGGATATTGGTCTGTAATTTTCTTTTTTGATGGCGTCTTTGCCCGGTTTTGGTATTAGAGTGATGCTGGCTTCATAGAATGAGTTTGGAAGTATTCCTCCTCTTCTATTTTTTGGAAAACTTTAAAGAGAATGGGTATTATGTCTCCTCTATATGTCTAATAAAATTCAGCAGTGAATCAATCTGGCCTGGGGGTTTTGTTCTTGGGTAATTTTTTGATTACCGATTCAATTTCGTTGCTGGTAATTGGTCTGTTTAGATTTTCTGTTTCTTCCTTGGTCAGTCTTGGAAGGTTGTATTTTTCTAAGAACTTGTCCATTTCTTCTAGGTTTTCCATCTTGTTAGCATATAGATTTTCATAGTATTCTCTAATAATTCTTTGTATTTCTGTGGGGTCCATTGTGATTTTCCCTTTCTCATTTCTGTTTCTGTTTATGTGTGTAGATTCTCTTTTTCTCCTAATAAGTCTGGCTAGGGGTTTATCTATTTTGTTTATTTTTTGAAAGAACCAGCTCTTGGTTTCATTGATTTTTTCTATTGTTTTATTCTTCTCAATTTTATTTATTTCTTCTCTGATCTTTATTATGTCCCTCCTTCTGTTGACTTTGAGCCTCGTATGTTCTTATTTTTCCAATTTCAGTAATTGTGACTTTAGACTATTCATTTGGGATTGTTCTTTCTTCTTTAAATAGGCCTGGATTGCAATATACTTTCCTCTTAGAACTGCCTTTGCTGCATCCCACAGAAGTTGGGGCTTTGTGCTGTAGTTGTCATTTGTCTCCATATATTGCTTGATCTCTGTTTTAATTTGGTCATTGATCCATTTATTATTTACGAGCATGTTTTTAAGCCTCCATGTGTTTGTGAGCCTTTTTGTTCTCTTTGTACAATTTATTTCTAGTTTTATACCTTTGTGATCTGAGAAGTTGGTTGGTAGGATTTCAACATTTTTGACTTTACTGAGGTTCTTCTTGTGGCCTAGTATGTGGCCTATTCTGGAAAATGTTCCATGTGCACTTTTGAAGAATGTGTATCCTCCTGCTTTTGGGTGTAGGGTTCTGTAGATGTCTGTTAGGTCCATCTGTTCTAGTGTGTTGTTCAGTGCCTCTGTGTCTTTACTTATTTTCTGTCTGGTTGATCTGTCCTTTGGAATGAGTAGTGTGTTGAAGTCTCCTAAAATGAATGCATTGCTGTCTATTTCCTCCTTTAATTCTGTTAGTATTTGTTTCACATATGTCGGTGCTCCTATGTTGGGTGCATATGTATTTAAAATGGTTATATCCTCTTTTTGGACTGACCCCTTTGTCATTATGTAATATCCTTCTTTATCCCTTGCTACTTTCTTCGTTTTGAAGTCTATTTTGTCTGATACAAGTACTGCCACACCTGCTTTTTTTCTCCTTGTGGTTTGCATGAAATATCTTTTTCCATCCCTTCACTTTTAGTCTGTGTATATCTTTGGGTTTGAGGTGAGTCTCCTGTAAGCAGCATATAGATGGGTCTTGCTTTTTTATCCATTCTATTAGTCTGTGTCTTTTGATTGCATTCAGTCCATTTACATTTAGGGTGATTATCGATAGATATGTACTTATTGCCATTGCCGGGTTTAGATTCGTGGTTACCAAAGGTACAAGGGTAAGTTCTTTACTATCTAACCGTCTAACTTAACTCTCTTATTAATCTGTTATAAACACACTCTGATGATTCTTTATTTCTCTCCCTTATTCTTCCTCATCCATTCTTTTTATTTTAGGTGTTTTATTCTGTACTCTTTTGTGTTTTGTTTGACTGTTTTTGTGGACAGTTGATTTTATTTTTTGCCTTTAGTTGGTATTTGGATGATCTGCTTTCTTTACTGTGATTTTATTTTCTCTAGTGGCATCTATTTAGCCTTAGGAGTGCTTCCATCTAGAGCAGTCCCTTTAAAATATCCTGTGGAGGTGGTTTGTGGGAGGCAAATTCCCTCAACTTTTGCTTCTCTGGGAATTGTTTAACTCCTCCCTCAAATTTAAATGATAATTGTGCTGGATACAGTACTCGTGGTTCAAGGCTTTCTGTTTCATTGCGTTAAATATATCATACCATTCTCTTCTTTTCTGTTGAGAGGTCTGATGATAGCCTAATAGGTTTTTCTTTGTAGGTGATCTTTTTTCTCTCTCTGGCTACCTTTAATACTCTGTCCTTGTCTTTGATCTTGGCATTTTAATCAATATATGTCTTGGTGTTGTCCTCCTTGGGTCCCTTGTGTTGGGAGATCTGTGGGCTTCCATGGTCTGAGAAACTATTTCCTTCCCCAGCTTGGGGAAGTTTTCATCAATTATTTCTTCAAGGACACTTTCTGTCCCTTTTTCTCTGTCTTCTTCTTCTGGTACCCCTACAATGTGAATATTGTTCTGTTTGGATTGGTCACACAGTTCTCTTAATATTCTTTCATTCCTAGAGATCCTTTTATCTCTCTCTGCCTCAGCTTCTCTGTATTCCTCTTCTCTGATTTCTGTTCCATTAACAGTCTTTTGCACCTCGTCCAGTCTGCTCTTAAGCCCATCAATCGATTGTTTCATTTCTGTAATCTCCCTCCTGACTTCATCCCTTAGCTCTTGCATATTTCTCTGTAGGTCTATCAGCATGGTTATGACTTTTATTTTGAATTCTTTTTCAGGAGGAATGTTTAAATCTATCCCACCAGGCCCTCTCTCAGGAATTGTCTGGGTGATTTTTGACTGGACCAGATTCTTCTGTCTTTTCATGGCGATAGAAATGGTTGTAGGCAGGTGGCACGTGTGTCAGCTGGGAGAATAAAGTCCCTTCCTGCTTGTTATTCACTTTGCCCTTCCTCCCAGCCTGTGCCGGTTACCCGCAACCAGGAGGCATCTCTGGGATAATCCCCTGAGCTGCCATGGGCAGGGCTGTCCTCAGGCTAGCCTAGAGCACTGTGGGGTGTTGCAGCCATGCTGGGTGCATTCTACTGCCAGGACTGGCCCCTTCGCGTCTTCTGGACCTTGCTCCAGCTTCTGCTGCCCATCCTGGTTAGCTGTGTGCTGGGAGGAGACTCTGTGTGGTTGCTGTGGGCGGGGCCACTCTTCGGCTGCTCTGCAGCTGTGCCGGGTCAGCTGGTCCGTTTGCAGCACCGGCCAGGGAGAATGAATGGCAGGCTGCTTATCACCGTGAGGGGCTTCAGGGTTGCTTTACCCAGCTGGGGGTTAGGAGGCCTGAAGTTCCTCAAGATTCCCAGCCTGCTGGGCTGAGTGTGCTGGGACGATTTTGTTCAGCTGTTGGGCCCTTGTCTCTTTAAGACTTTTAAAAAGCGCCCACTTTTCTTTTGTCCCAGGGGAGCTGGCTGTGGGGACCCGTTCACAGTCTCATCTTGGATCCTGCCCTTCCGTTTCTCTAATCTACAGTACACCATGCGATGTGTGTCTGTGCTCCCAGTGCAGATCACCAGGGCTGGTTATTTGGCGGGCCTATGCTTCCACTCCCTCCCCACTCTGATTCTTTTCCTCCCACCAGTGAGCTGCAGTGGGGGGAGTGCTTGGGTCCCGCCGGGTCCCGGCTTTGTATCTTACTCCCTTTGTGAAATGATGAGTTCCCGCAGATGTAGATGTAGCCTGGCTGTTGTACTGTATCTTCTAGTTTCTCTTGTAGAAGTAGTTGTATTTGTTTTATTTTCAAAAATATACATGGTTTTGGGAGGAGATTTCCACTGCCCTGCTCATGCCGCCATCTTGAGCCCCTCCCCATGTACATATAGTTTTGACAGATACTACAAAATTTCCTCCCATGGATGTTATAATTTCCCCTGTCCCAAGCAATGTATGAGAGTGCCTGCTTCCTGTAGCCCTGGCTCAGAGTGCATTATCAAGCTTTTGAATCTTTTTCAGTCTGAGGGTGAGAAATGTCATTTCAGTGCAGTTTTAATTTGCATTTCTGTTATCTTGACTAAGTTGAAAGACCTTTACTTTCTAAAGCTAGAGTTTTGCTAGGTGTTAGCAACATAGCTTAAAATTCAAAGGCGCTGCTGAAGAACACGTTTTTTTATATTTGGCCATTCATGTCCTGAAGAACTTCAGTCATTTGAGAAGGCCTGTCCTCTTTCTGAGTGAGGAATAAGAACTTATTGGTACTAAAAGTAAAAAGCCTTCTTTGGACAATTGTGCCTTCACATTTTTCTCTTTCTCTCATGTTATGTCTAGGTTGGCCAGGTTCATGGTGGATTGATGGGAATTATTCAGAGAGCTATTGTCAAGGCTTGTCCACATGTCTGGTTTGAACGCTCAGAAATGAAGGATCGACACCTGGTTACTAAGAGGTAAGCAGTGACATAACTCAGAATCCTTTGGGGGAGCATAAAATCCGATACTCTTGGCTTTCCTGCCGAAGAGGGCAGAGCAGTACTAAGGATTAAAACAAAAATATATGGAGCTCTATTTATGGTTGTTTTTTTCTGGTGAATCACCTGTCTTAGCTTGATTCAAAAAATTTTTAATCCTGTAATCATAGTGGGATATATGATGAGATTAGAAGCCCTGTAAATGTATATTGCTGTGATTTAGGTATAGTCCAGACACTGAATTTTCAGTTAAAAATTACTACTTTGAAGGTTAAATAATTGGTAATTATTTGCTTAATAAAAGTCAACTGTTCACTGTTTGCTACATGATCGATTGGTTGCTGAATGACTACTAACATTTAAAGCCATCCAGAGATAGGCAGAGCTAGTGCTTTTTGTGGGAATGCGAAAAGGAGCCTCTGGGGCTTGGTGGGAGGTGAGCCACCAGAAACCTCTGCTGGGGAGCAGCTTTTGGCCTGAGGCCTTTAACCACTCTGGGTTGTTGTTTCTAGAAACAAGAAGGTGGGCCATGTCCTTAAGAGTTAAATGAAAAGTACTGGTTGAAATCATAAAAGGTTAGAAAAGCTATTCCCCATTTTGAGCTTACTTAGCAATGGGACACTGGTGGCTGTGACTGCTCTGTCTCAGACTTACCAGTTTCTGGTGAGCAGTTGAGAATATAGAGCTGGCTGCAGGTCTATATTAATTTCAACTTGCATTTCTTTTATCTTGGCTAATCCTCCTAATTAAGGAGTTTTCTTTTACTTACTGGCCATAAGGGCAGGCAGGTCTGGCAATCAACATTCCCATTTTTCAGAAGAGAAAATACAGGTACAGGGGCAAGGGTGCAAAGCTTTGAAACCGCTCATGTTACATGACTGCCTAGGATTCTTTATCGCATAGCAGAAACCACTTCAAATCACTCCTTTGAGATGAGAGAAACTGCAGTAGTGCAGATAGCCTTATACTTTTTAAGGGATCAACTTCAGTGCATTTCCTTTACTTTTATTTTATTTCTTTTCTCCTTATTGCTTTACAAGCAGTACAGAGAGTAAAGAATATCAAAGAGGATTCCTGCCTCTCTATTTTAAAGGTAGAATTTTGATCCTTTATTTTTTCCTGCAGACTCAGAGAACATATCGCTGATAAGAAAAAATTACCCATATTAATCTTTCCTGAAGGTAAGACGGTAAGACAGGGCACTGCCTACCAAGCTGTAGTTGATAACAACAAGCACCAAAAGAGTGTGAGGAATCAGACTGTTCTAGAGTTGACATTCTTAGCCCAGATCTCTGCAGTCCTATACGCATGGAGCTGGTAACTTCTTGCTTTCTTTTTAAATTTGTTGAAAGTCATAGTACCTTTTTGATCTTTATGTATATATATATATTTTTTAATTAAGGTGTCATTGATATGCAATCTTATAAAGGTTTCATATGAGCAACATTGTGGTTTCAAGATTCATCCATATTATCAAGTTCCCCGCCTGACTCCATCACAGTCACTGTCTATCAGCATAGTAAGACGCTATAGAGTCATTACTTGGCTCTCCATGCTGTACTGCCATCCCTGTGACCTATCTATATTATGTGTGTTAATTATAATGCCCCTTAATCCACTTATCCTTCCCTTCCCACCCACCCTTCCCAACAACCCCTTCCCTTTGGTAACAGCTAGTCCTTTCTTGGAGTCTGTGAGTTTGCAACTGTTTTGTTCCTCAGTTTTGCTTTGTTGTTATACTCCACAAATCAGGGAAATCATTTGGTACTTGTCTTTCTCCACCTGGCCTATTTCACTGTGCATAATACCCTCCAGCTCCATCCATGTTGTTGCAAATGGTAGGATTTGTTTTCTTTTTATGGCTAAATAATATTCCATTGTGTATATGGTACCTTCTTGATCTTAAAAGTCATTTTGGGTAATGAATTCCAACAGGTATTAGCTATAACTTTTTAAAAGTCCTTATTTTAAATGTATTGAAATTGTCACTTATTGTGAAGAAGTTGTGTGTCTCTAGAGCATTCAGTCATAAGATTAAAGTTTGTTCTTAAATCTGCTTAGAACTGTTGAATTATTACCTAAGCAGGGATTGATTTGTGAAATGGAGTAAAAAGCCTGTAATTTTGATATGATTTGAATATTTGAAATCATTTTATATCAAAATAATTATCTTTTAAAATTTGTTTAAAAAATGGCAGCCTTTAAAAACACTCACCTCCCCTCAATCCTGTTCTCACTCCACTGCAGGAACTTGTGTCAATAACACTTCAGTCATGATGTTTAAAAAAGGAAGCTTTGAAATTGGAGGAACTATACATCCAGTCGCAATTAAGGTAAAACATGTCCCTCCTCCCACAACAAATGGCAGTAAACTTGGTATTTATTTTCATATAATTCAGGCTTAAATTTGCAAGAATAAAGAGCACTTGTGGACCCCTTACTCAGATTCTCCAGTTGTTTACAGTTTGCTCTGTTTGCTTGATTATTCTCTCTCTCCCTATGGGTATATGATCAGATATGAAGGGGGAGAGTGTGGGGTGGGGTCGAACTGTGGGCCAGGCATCCTGTTAAGTACTGGGGACACAGTAATAAGTAAAACAGATACTGTCCCTACTTTCAGCCACTTCCAGTTAAGTGGGGAGACAAACGTTAAGAGTCACTTGAATAAACCACCTGTTGCAGTGCTCCGGGGCTGTTGTCAGAGGAGTTAGCTGGCCTGGTTTGCATTTTTGATGATTTCTATCAAGTGACATAGCTTCTCTTTTCTTGGGGTGTAACAGAGCTGTTGGGCCTGCCACCTTGTGAACACTGATGTGGATAAGAGAAGCCACCAACTCGTTTGTGACTGGGCTGGGCTTTTTCTTTTGTTTTTTTCTCAGTATAACCCTCAGTTTGGTGATGCATTTTGGAACAGTAGCAAATACAACATGGTGAGCTACCTGCTTCGAATAATGACCAGCTGGGCCATCGTCTGTGATGTGTGGTACATGCCGCCCATGACCAGAGAGGTATTCCATAGATAGCAGCTAGGCTTTGGTGCTTTATCTAATCAGATAAAGGCAAGAAAACCTTTACCTGGGTGTCTCCCTCTCTTGCATCAGTTAGAGCTGACTTTCATTCTGCTTTCCTCAGCAAATGAGTCATTTAAAAAAAATGTATTTAGCTTTCTTCAAATCAGGCCATTTTTACATTCAGAGGTTCTTTTCCATAATAGTTTTTACAATTGCTATTGCCTTGTTGAGCCTACAGATATGATGGAATATTGTATCTGGATAAGACTAATGAAAAGCTTAATAAATATATACGCATGAACTAGTTCAGCCATTGTGGAAAGCAATATGGAAGTTCCTCAAAAAACTAAAAATAGAAATACCATTTGACCTGGGAATTCCACTCCTAGGAATTTACCCAAAGGAAACAAGTTCTCAGATTCAAAAAGACATATGCATCCCTATGTTTATTACAGCACTATTTACAATATATCCAAGAGAAGCAACCTAAGTGTCCATCAGTAGATAAGTGGATAAAGAAGAGGTGATACATATACACAGTGGAATACTATTCAGCCATAAGAAAGAAACAAATCCTACCATTTGCAACAACATGGATGGAGCTGGAGAATATTATGCTCAGTGAAATAAGTCAGGCAGAGAAAGAAAAATACCAAATGATATCACTCATTTATGGAGTATAACAATGAAGCAAAACTGAAGGAACAAAACAGCAGCAGACTTACAGACTCCAAGAAGGGACTAGCAGTTACCAAAGGGGAGGGGTGGGGGAGGGCAGGTGGCGGGGGGGACGGAGAAGGGGATTGAGAGGTATTATGATTAGTACACATGGTGTGGGGGGTCACGGGGAAGACAGTGTAGCAAAGAGAAGACAAGTAGTGACTCTGTGGCATCTTACTGCACTGATGGGCAGTGACTGCACTGGGGCATGGGGGGGACTTGATAATATGGGTGAATGTAGTAACTACATTGTTTTTCATGTGAAACCTTCATAAGACTGTATATCAATGATACCTTAATAAAAAAATATATATACACATGATAAAACCAAACAATACAGAGTTGCATTTTCTTGAAAGAACAAATTATATCTACTATAGTTGAGAATGGAATGTATTTGAGCTAAAATGTGAATCTTATATTCTAAAACAAATCTTAATTATAATGAGACATTTTAAGGTATTATTTGAAAACTCTATCCCTAGGATGTACTAGTAATTTTTTTCCCCCTAGGAAGGAGAAGATGCAGTCCAATTTGCTAATAGGGTTAAGTCTGCTATTGCTGTACAAGGAGGATTGACTGAGCTTTCCTGGTAAGAGAATTTTCAGAAGTACTATCACATTTTTTTAAATTACAAAAAAACACTTTTAATTATGTCATTTATTATGGTGGTTAGCTGGAGGTTTAGCTGGAAGTAGCAGTGGTTTATGCAGAATAACAATGGCTTTAAATATAGCAGTTTTTCCCTCTCACTGAAACATGGGCAGTCCTGCATGGTACATCAGCTCAAGATATGTTGTTCAACCATCCTGTGTGCTTCTGCTTTAGGGTACAGGATGGCTGCTCCAGGTATAATGCAAAAATGGCTAGCAGGAAGGAGTTAAAATAAAGACACACTCCTTTCTTTAAGAGCATTGGCTGGAAGTTAGACATGCCACTTCCACTTGTATCCATTGGCTAGAACTTAAGTCATTTGATAAACCCTAGCTGCAAAGGAGGCTGGGAAATGTAGTCTTTGCACTGGTGGCCATGTTTCTAGCTAGAATTTTGGTGTTTTACAGAAGAAAGTGAGAATGCATTTGGGTGTGGGGAATGGACCCTGGGAGGCAAGGGGAGATGTGCAGGCTCATTCATATTTAACTCTAGCTGTAACTATATTAGAGAAAAATTAAAAACTTGGAATAAAGTAAAATATTTTTGTTATGGGTAACTGTGGCTTTAGTTTTTAATTTGTTTGAGGAAGATTGAATGTAGGTGAGTATATTAGTCTTCTTGGGCTGCCATAGTAAACTACCATAGACTGGGTGCCTTAAACAACAGACGTTTATTTTCTTGCAGTTCTGAAGGCTGGAATTCTGAGATCAGGGTGCTAGCATAGTCAGTTTCTGGTGAAAGTTTTCACTCCTCTTTGGCTTGCAAATGGCTGCCTTCTTTCCATGTATTATGTAATTTCTGCTTTGTGCATGAGGAGAAAGGCTAAGGGGAGAGGGAGGAGTGGAGTGAGTCAGTATGCTGATGTCCCTTCCATAAGGTCACTAATAGAACTAATCCCATCCTGAGGGCCTTAGCCTGATGACCTCATCTGAACCCACCTACCTCCCAAAGGCCCCATCTCTAAATACCATCATACTGGGGTTAGGGCTTCAATATATGAATTTCAGAGGGAAACAAACATTTTGTCTGTCTTGGTGAGGGTTTGCTATACCTAATTTTAAAGGGAGATAAATTCTTACACTTAAATTCTTATACACACAGACATTTGTGCAAGCTGGCACCCAGGAGTCCATACTTCAAGTCCTATAAGTTTAATAAAAGTCCCTGTATCTTTTTGGTGTTTCAAAAACACTTTACATGAAAAGTTCATTGGAGGCAATTGTAGCAATGTTTTAGAAGGAGGATTTGGCTGAGTCAGGCAGTCAGCCAGGCAACCAAGAACTTAGGAACCCGAGGAGGGCCCAGGACTCTTTAGAGATTAAGCTTCTGGAAGAAGGGTAACCTAGATTGTTATACTCCTTTATGGGAGGGTGGGGAATTCTAAACTATTTCATCCATTCACATACCTTGATACAACTAATTTCACCTAAGAAAGCCATTTCTGGCATCCATTATGCTAATGAGCAAGCCACTAACTTCTACAGATATGGTTTTTCTACAGTGAAAACCCATTTCAAAAGTCGTTATGTGAATAGCAAAGCTTGGGAAGTTGATGGGAGATAAAGAGCTGAAACCTTAGAGGGGTGGCTCTGGAGGGAGGCCTTCTGATTAAATGCCTGCTTGATCACGCCTGGAGTATGAGTTCCTAAGACAAATGTCTTCCTCTAAGGCCAAGACTAGAGTTCAGATAGGTTAAGGCTGATATTATATTACACTCTCTAAACTGGAATATGTGAAACTAAATTGCAGACCTCATAACATCGTGAAATGACAGATTTACAAACATTGTAGTTTATAATATCTTAGTTTACAAATGACCTCATAATCCATGTTTGTGTATGTAACTGGCTTCATCTTCCTTGTTCATTGTTTCCTATTCTTTACCCCCTTCCTCTTACCTGACATTCCAGCCCAGCTCCTGCCCTGAAGCCATTATGAAAAAGCTCAGAGCTTTGGATCAGTGGCTTCAGACCAAGGAAAGGAAGAAAGCCCAGAGCAGTCAGCCACAGCATAGACTACTAATCAGATAGGCTTAAATGAAATCCATCAGAAATGATCCTCAGAGTTTTCCAATTTCCTTTTTTTTAGGCCATATTCAGTTTTATAATAAATGATTGCTTTTAATCACCTAGGCTCATTAAAAAGAAAATGAACTCACTGCCTTTCCAGATGTATTTGTCATTCACTCATTGGGTTATGAATTAACATGTCTGGATTATTTTTTTCTTGATTAAATGAGAACTTAATTCTATCATCTTAAACTGGCTTTTATATGTGGTTGTTACTGTCTTAATTAAGATCTGCTTCCATTGCAAAGGGGAGTTGGGTAAAACTTTGAATCCCCTAGGGGTGATAAGTCACAGTTGGGGTACTTAGAGCAGCCTGAGGTTTCCTGGGGTGGGTACTTACAGCAGTCTGAGGCTTCCTGGGTGCTTGGGAAGGAGAATCGAGTAATGATATAGCATCAGGATGCTCAAGGGCAGGAGTTCCTTTCAATTTTTGCCAGCTTTGGCCTGGAGCTCACAAAAGGAAGAAAGGCCTTTCTTCTCTCCCTCCCTTCCTTAATTCTTACTATACAGAGTTCATGTAAATGCCATGAATGGTTACAGGTAGTTCATTTGGTTAAAAGAGGCTTTTGGGGACAATTCTGGGGACCTAACAACAATTTATAACCTTGTTTCATGAAAATTCCCTACATCTGACCTCCTGGAAGATTTGCGGGTCACAGTCTATTTTTAAGTAGAGGACTTGCTAGTGGGGTGTGTCTTGGATTTGGCTCTAGAGGCCAGAGCATTGCAGTGGGCTCAGGCAGGCATCTGTCTGTAGGTCAAGTTCGGCCTTCAGGGCATTGAGTTCACCACCTAACCTGTGACCTATTCATCATTATCAGAGGGTACTTGGTAAACATTCATGCTTAACTGGGTTAAAATTAAATAGACACAGTATGAAGTAAGCAAGTTCTCAACCCACTCTCCTAGGAGGTAAAATCAAAAACCTTAGATTGGGAGAGAGAGAGTGGACCCTGATAGTCCAGACTCCACCCAGCTCTTCCAGTCTGTTGTTTCTTTGTGTCGTCCAAAGAAGGAAAGACGTGCAGAGTCCATGTGACCCAGGCAAGTCTGTGTTTTCACCACACTGGAGAGAGTTCAAAGACTCATCATGTCTGCATTAAGGAATGCTGCTTACATAGGCACAGACTACTGGTTGAGTGGAGGTTATGATTTCATTGTTTGTTTTATTCTGAGTCCTGTTCAGAATGCAGAAGATGATAAATGCTTGAGATACATAGTGCTCTGAATGAAAATACAACTGGTTAGAGATAGTATTAGATTTGAATAATGATTAACCCATTTATCTTTAAGGAATGTATCCACATATATACAGTACTCTCACCATTTCTTGTGTGTGTATTTTAAATTTTCCACATGGTTTTCTAGTAAGACATAGGTCGATTAGAGGAAAAGACCAGTACTTTGCTTTCCTCAGGGAAAAAGATAGGTGAACAAACCTAGCTTTAATATAGAGCCCAAATATTCAATACAGCAGTCCTAACTTTTAAAAAGAAACTGAGTGGAGATATTATTCTTTATTTCAACCAAGCATCAGAGAGACTGTTCCTTCTGCAAAGTAACACACAGCTGCTAAGTGGTGGAGCAGAGACTGAACTCTGGATCTTTTGCTCCCAAATCCCATGTACTTTGCCTCAGAGGTGCTCAGCCACTTAAGCATCATGGTACCACATGGTATGTATTTATAGGTAACCCTTTTAAACATTGCTGGGAGTATCTTTTATCTTTTTGTCTTTCTGTTCCCAGGGATGGAGGGCTGAAGAGAGCAAAGGTGAAGGACACCTATAAGGAAGAGCAGCAGAAGAATTACAGCAAGATGATTGTGGGCAATGGAGCTCTCTGAATTGGACTGAATGACTGAATGCCTCCCTGGAGATGAAACTTGGCTTTCCAGAACGAGCCCCGAGAAATGGAATATGTGTGTGTGTGTGTGTGTGTGTGTGTGTGTGTGTGTGTGTGTGTGTGTGTTTTCTGGAGGGGGGGAATAGTTTTGTGATATTGTTTTTGTTTTTTTATTGTTAATCTTTCCTACAGAATGATTGTCTCTACCTCTTTATGCCAGAGGCAGAACCCACCAGGGACGTTTTTGGCTTCTGCTGTTGTTAGAGCATTAGCCTCATGAATGGCAAGGTGGTTTACTGAATCTAAACAGATTCCGCCTTTTATAAAATAATCATGTCGTGATTGATTGAATGAAATATTTGTTCAGGGAAAAGTGCTTCTAAAACACTTTGGAAACTCACTGTGTTTGGAACTTGTTGATATGGTAGTTCTCAAAAAATACCCTAATTTCTTTTTTTATAATTAGCTTTCTCAATCCCTTTCTTCCACCTTCCTTCAGTCGTTTAAGCAGTTGGGATTCCTCATCAGGTCCGGGTTACCATCAGGGTTATGTTCTGCTTCAAGGGTGGAAAGAAAAGTGGAGGCTGGTATTTAGGGGAAAGGACAAGTTTGTGGCCACCTGATTGAAAGTTGAAAGCCAACATAAATATTTTTTACTGGTGTGTTCAGAGAGAAATACTGTTTGCTAACTTTACCAAAGAAAAGTGAGTCCAGGTGACTGCGTGTGTGATTTATATGCAGGTGTGGTGGGATTCAACACATTTTAGCCACTAACTGGTGATAAAGTTTTCAGTTTTCCTTGTTTATGTGCCGAAGATCTATACCTGCTATCTCTCCCATCTACTGATTTGCTTGATTTTGTAAGAAAACACATTTTCAAATAGGAGGATCCTTTGATAGTGACAACAAATCACACTGAGTAGTGTCTTCAGTGGCTGGACAGTTGAGTGAAGTGTGTTGCCCCTCACCCTCCACCCCTTTGCAGGTTATGTCAGAATGTTCCCAGTTTCTTAAGCTGAAAAATAAGTGGTAAAATTACCTTTTAGAAACTGAGCCTTAAATTTTTTAAAGGGGAAAATGAGTGTTTCGCAACTCACACAGTGTAAGCAATGTTTGGTAGCAATATAATGCCATGTCAAACTCCAAGAGTGTTCTCTCTCTTCTGGTAACTGTGTACAAAATGTGAAACTATCTTACAGTGAATATAATAAATTCTATATTTCTAAATGTATGTTGCATTATTTCCCCTCACCTCTACCCTCTTAGGATTAAGTTCTTAGTATGAACAAGGATTGTTTATTTTTCATAGCATTGACAAAAGTAAATTTTATTAGAGTGGAACATCTGGGAAATGAGAACATGAACTGCTGTTTTTGGTTTGTTTTTTTCCTTTTCTTTTTAGCTTAGTTATCTGGACTCTAACCCTGTGGACTCTGCCCTGAGCAAAGTCACAGACTCCAGTTATTTTGTGGGGAGCTCAGGCACCAAACACTTAAAAAAAAAATTTATTTTGGTATCATTAATCTAAAATTACATGTGCAATATTATGGTTATTAAACTACTTCCTTCATCAGGTCGCCCCCACCAACCTCATTACAGTCACTGTCCATCAGCATAGTGAGATGCTATAGAATCACTACTTGTCTTCTCTGAGTTGTACAGCCCTCCCCGTGCCCCCCCAACATTACGTCTGCTAATCGTAATGCCCCTTTTTCCCCCTTATCCCTCCCTTCCCACCCATCTTCCCCAATCCCTTTCCCTTTGGTAAGTAATTATTAGTCCGTTCTTGGGTTCTATGAGTTTGCAGCTGTTTTGTTCCTTCAGTTTTTTTCTTTGTTCTTATACTCCACATATGAGTGAAATCATTTGATACTTGTCTTTTTCGGCTTGGCTTATTTCACTGAGCATAATACCCTCTAGCTCCATCCATGTTGTTGCAAATGGTAGGATTTGTTTTCTTCTTATGGCTGAATAATATTCCATTCTGTATTTGTACCACATCTTCTTTATCCATTCATCTACTGATGGACACTTAGGTTGCTTCCATTTCTTGGCTATTGTAAATATGCTGCGATAAACATAGGGGTGCATCTGTCCTTTTCAAATTGGGCTGCTGCATTCTTAGAGTAAATTCCTAGGAGTGGGATTCCTGGGTCAAATGGTATTTGTATTTTGAGTTTTTTGAGGAACCTCCATACTGCTTTCCACAATGGTTGAACTAATTTGCATTCCCACCAGCAGTGTAGGAGGGTTCCCTTTTCTCCACATCCTCGCCAACATTTGTTGTTGTTTGTGTTTTGGATGTTGGCCATCCTCACTGGTGTGAGGTGATATCTCATTGTGGTTTTAATCTGCATTTCTCTGATGATTAGCGATGTGGAGCATCTTTTCATGTGCCTGTTGGCCATCTGAATTTCTTCTTTGGAGAAGTGTCTATTCAGCTCCTCTGCCCATTTCTTAAATGGATTATTTGCTTTTTGTTTGTCGAGGTGCGTGAGTTCTTTATGTATTTTGGATGTCAACCCCTTATGAGATATGTCATTTATAAATATATTCTCCCATACTGTAGGATCTCTTATTGTTCTACTGATGGTGTCCTTTGCTGTACAGAAGATTTTCCGCTTGATGTAGTCCCACTTGTTCCTTTTTGCTTTTTTTCCCCTTGCCTGGGGAGATATGTTCATGAAGAAGTTGCTCATGTTTATGTCTAAGAGATTTTTGCCTATGTTTTTTTCTAAGAGTTTTATGGTTTCATGACTTACATTCAGGTCCTTGATCCATTTTGAGTTTACTTTTGTGTATGGGGTTAGACAGCAGTCCAGTTTCATTCTCTTACAAGTAGCTGTCCAGTTTTGCCAACACCAGCTGCTGAAGAGCCTGTCATCTCCCCATTGTATATCCAAGGCTCCTTTATCAAACATTAATTGACTGTATATGTTTGGGTTAATGTTTGGATTTTCTATTCTGTTCCACTGGTCTGTGGGTCTGTTTTTGTGCCAATACCAAATTGTCTTGATTACTGTGGCTTTGTAATAGAGCTTGAAGTCAGGGAGCGTAATTCCCCCTGTTTTATTCCTCCTTCTCAGGATAGCTTTGGCTATTCGGGGTCTTTTGTGGTTCCATATGAATTTTAGAATTATTTGTTCCAGTTCATTGAAGAAAGTGTTAAATATATCATGCCATTCTCTTCTGGCTTGTAAGGTTTCTGTTGAGAAGTCTGATGATAGTCTGATAGGTTTTCCTTTGTAGGTGATCTTTTTTCTCTCTCTAACTGCCTTTAATACTCTGTTCTTATCTTTGATCTTTGCCATTTAAATTTTTATGTGTCTCAGTGTTGTCTTCCTTGGGTCCCTTGTGTTGGTAGATCTGTGTGCTTCCGTGGACTGCGAGAGTATTTCCTTCTCCAGCATGGGAAAATTTTCAGCAATTATTTCTTCAAAGACACTTTCTATACATTTTTCTCTCTCTTCTTCCTGTGGTACTCGTATAATGTGAATATTGGTCCCTTTGGATGGGTCACGCAGTTCTCTTAATATTCTTTCATTCCTAGAGATCCTTTTATCTCTCTCTGCCTCAGCTACTCTGTATTCCTGTTCTCTGATTTCTATTCCATTAACAGTCTCTTGTATCTTGTCCAGTCTGCTGCTAAGCCTGTTGATCGCTTGTCTCATTTCTGCATTTTCTTTCCTCACTTCCCTCACTTCCTCCCTCAGCTCTTGCATATTTCTCTGTAGATCCATCAGTATGGTTATGACTTTTATTCTGAATTATTTTTTAGGAAGATTGTGCATTTCCATCCTTTCAGACTCCCTCTCTGGTGTCTGGGTCTGGATAAGCTTTGTTCGTACCATATTCCTCTGTCTTTTCATGTCGATAGAAGTGGTCGCTGGTAGGTGCCACGTATGCCAGCTGGGCTCTTTAAGATTAAAAAAAAAAAGAACGAAGAGAAAGAGAAGAGAAAGAAAAGAGAGAAAGAAAAGAAAAAGAAAGAAAAGAAAAAGAAGAAAAGAAAAGAAAGACAAAAAAAAAAAAGAAACACCAAAAAAAAACCCCCAAAAACAAAAGGACATCCCCTGGGAGTAGATTCTGTGAGGATGCTGTAGGTGGCACTGTTGCTGCACTATTCCACAGCTGCTGCGCTGCTCCGCAGGGCCCTTTGTAGCTCTGGCCGGGGGAGGAACGAATGTGAGGCTGCTGATTTCTGTGGAAAGTTTCAGTAGGGCTACTTTTTCCCAGTCGCCAGCCAAGGGGTCCGAAATTCCCCCGGACTCCCAGCCTGCTGGGCCGAGTGTGCTGGAATGATCCTGTTCCTCTGTTGGGCCCCTGTTTCTTTAAGACCGCTAAAAAAAAGAGTGTACTTTTCTTTTGTCCCGGGGAGCCAGCTGCGAGGACCCAGTGCGTTCCCAGGCTCAGATCCTGTACCCCCTGTCTCTCCAATGTCCGATACACTGCGCGATGTGTGTCAGCGCTCCCTGCGCAGATCACCAGGGCTGGTTATTTCGTGGGCCTGTACTTCCACTCCCTCCCGTCTCTGAATCCTCTCCTCCCGCAGGTGCTCTGGGGTAGGGGAGTGCTCGGGTCCTGCCAGGTCATGGCTCCGTATCTTACCTGCCTTGTGGGGTGCCGAGTCCTCTCAGGTGCAGATGCAGGCTGAGTGCTGTCCTGTATCTTCTGGTCTCTCTTTTAGGAATAGTTATATTTGTTGTATTTTCATAAATATATATGGTTTTGGGAGGAGATTTCTGCCGCCCTGCTCATGCTGCCATCTTCCTGGAACTCCCTACCTTTTTTTTTTTAATTTATTTTATGATTATTAATATACAATTACATGAGCAACATTATGGTTACTAGATTCCCCCTATTATCAAGTCCCCACCACATACCCCATTGCAGTCACTTTTCCATCAGCGTAGTAGGATGTTATAGACTCACTACTTGTCTTCTCTGTGTTATACTGCCTTCCCCATATCCCCCTACCCCACCCCAACCCCCGCTACATTATGTGTTCTAATTGTAAAGCCCTTTTCCCCCTTATTCCTCCCTTCCCACTGATCTTCCCCAGTCCCTTTCCCTTTGGTAACTATTAGTCCATTCTTGGGTTCTGTGAGTCTGCTGCTGTTTTGTTCCTTCAGGTTTTTCTTTGTTCTTATACTCCACAGATTAGTGAAATCATTTGATACTTGTCTTTCTCTGCCTGGCTTATTTCACTGAGGATAACACCCTCTAGCTCCATCCATGTTGTTGCAAATGGCAGGATTTGTTTTCTTCTTATGGCTGAATAATATTCCATTGTGTATATGTACCACCTTTTGTTTGTCCATTCATCTACTGATGGACACTTAGGTTGCTTCCATTTCTTGGCTATTGTAAATAGTGCTGCGATAAACATAGGGGTACATATGTCTTTTTCAAACTGGGCTACTGTATTTTAGAATAAATTCCTAGAAGTGGAATTCCTGGGTCAAATGGTATTTCTATTTTGAGTGTTTTGAGGAGCCTCTATACTGCTTTCCACAATGATTGTAATAATTTACATTCCCACCAGCAGTGTAGGAGGGTTCCCTTTTCTCCACATCCTCACCAACATTTGCTGTTGTTTGTCTTTTGGATGGTGGCCATCCTAACTGGAGTGAGATGGTATCTCATTGTGGTTTTAATTTGCATTTCTCTGATGACTAGTGATGTGGAGCATCTTTTCATGTGCCTGTTGGCCATCTGAATTTCTTCTTTGGAGAAGTGTCTGTTCAGCTCCTCTGCCCATTTTTTAATTGGCTTATTTGCTTTTTGTTTGTTGAGGTGCATGAGTTCTTTATATATTTGGGATGTCAACCCCTTATTGGGTATGTCATTTATGAATATATTCTCCCATACAGTATGATGTCTTTTTGTTCTACTGATTCTGTCCTTTGCTGTACAAAAGCTTTTTAGTTTGATATAGTCCCATTTGTTCATTTTTGCTTTTGTTTCCCTTGCCCAGGGAGATATGTTCATAAAGAAGTTGCTCATGTTTATGTCCAAGAGATTTTTGCCTATATTTTCTTCTAAGAGTTTTATGGTTTCATGACTTACATTCAGGTCCTTGATCTATTTTGAGTTTACTTTTGTGTGTGGGGTTAGACAGTAATCCGGTTTCATTCTCTTACATGTAGTTGTCCAGTTTTGCCAACACCAGCTGTTGAAGAGGCTGTCATTTCCCCATTGTATATCCATGGCTTCTTTATCATATATTAATTGACCATACATGCTTGGGTTTATATCTGGGCTCTGTACTCTGTTCCACTGGTCTATGGGTCTGTTCTTGTGCCAGTACCAAATTGTCTTGATTACTGTAGCTTTTTAGTAGAGCTTGAAGTCTGGGAGTGTAATTCCCCCTGCTTTATTCTTCCTTACCAATGACCTTTTAATGGGCTATAGGCATGCATGCCACAGCACTGTGGGTGTCTATTCTTCTCACTGAGCTGGGTGGGGTTGACCCAAAGGAAAATTTGCAGACAGGTTACTGTCCTGGTCAGCTACCCTTTTTTCTCACCTCCATCATTTTTCCTTTTGTTCTTGTTTAAGCTTTGCCCCCAAAGACTGTACTGGGTGTGATCTTGAGTAGAAATCACTATGTCCAAATATGTATGTTGGCACGGCTCTTTGTCTTGCTTTTTTTTCCCAGAAAGAAGAGTTCCTTTTTCTCTTTAACTTTTCATATTCAATATAACTTGAAGTAATAAATCCATTTTGTTAATTAGTCTGATTCTCAGAAAAGCTGATAAAACAACTAATGGCTCTTTTGCTTGGGACACTGAAAGCGTGTATCTTTCCAACGGCACCATGCAAGTGATAATGCTGTTGCGTATCCACTCGAAAATGAAATGCTTTCTCAGTCAGAACTTTTGTAGGTCTTTGACTGACACAACTACTTTTCTAGTTGTTTGAGCAGTTGCCATGTTACTGAGAACATGTTTTTAGAAAGCAAATATTGCTCAGATTTAGCTTATGCCCCCCAGAGGTAATTTTTTTTATTTGCCTTCCCTAATACTGTTTTATGCCCACCTTAGAAATATTGTGTCCAGACTTTAGTCTTCCAAACTTCTGAGTCTGTAATTGTAATGGGATATTAAGGGTAGGCAGGATTTGGTAGAAAAATCCCACTAGATAAGACCTTTCATCTAAACCTCGTACTGATTAATTCACTGAGCCTTGAGATTTCCTTTTTTATTCCAACTCTGAGCTTGTAATATTTACAGACATTGGGTTTGAGGAATGCCAAAGGTTTTTGAATATTCTGGCATAGTTTGAGATTAGGTGAGTAGCCATGAATGAAACAAATATACTCAAGAGCACAGGGAAAGTAGTTTTGGCTAACAGGCTAGTGCAAGGATCGTCTTGAGGAAAGTCTTCCCGCATAAGCAGAACTCCTAAGGGGCCTTCAGCTCTGCTGTGGTGATTTGCTGTCATTCCCCCAGGGCCTGTGTTGCACCTGGGCATTCTGTTGGTGTCCTTAAATCTATGTAAAGGCTGTTAGTTTCCCGTGACTACAGATAATGTACCACGGTCATGAGGACTGCCTCTCAGCCAGAGTTGCTCTCTCTTTGGCCTCTGAAATGGGACTTCCTGCCATGTCTGAGTAAGTTGTGATGGGAGGGAGGGTGAAGCTGAGATCTGAGGTTGGTGTTGAAAAGTAGGGGCCCTAGGAAGGGCCTTGACAAAAGCTGTGTGCTTGGTTTTGTTTTTTAACCACTGGTTTCTAGTGGATTGAGGGATTTATTACTTTCCTTCTTCCATTTTCTCTTCTTACATCGGAGCTTAATGGTCTTAATTCTGCTTGTTCTGTGGTTACCTTGTAAATTAGAACTTGCAAACTTATCAAAGTCTAAACTTGATTACTATCCTTACACTCCTTGTGAATAATACAAGGGCTGTAGAACTTGAAGTCCAGTCATTTGTCCCTTCCCACTTGCCAGTTTATACGAAACTATGACTTTTAGTTACTTACATAATCCCACAAATTGTCATCATCATGGTTAGTACTTTGTACAGTCAGTGATCACCCACACTTTTACTGTATTATTTGTTCTTCCTCACCTCTCCTCGCAGTTCTCCACCAGGGGCCACGTTCCCTTAGGGAGAGTCTGCTCGTGGCTAACTCCCTGTTTTTGTTTTTCTGAAAGTATATTCATTTTGTACTCATTCTTGAAAGGTTTTGCTCTATGTGTTAGTTTATGTTCATACCGACAGTTAATTTTCTCTGAGTGCATTAAAAGTCATTCCATAGTTGGTATTGATAAGTCAGCTACCAGCGGCATAATTATTACTTCTTTGAAGGTAATACGTGTTTTTTTTAAAGAGCACGTTTTCATGTTTTTTTTTTGCTTTCTAAAAACATGTTTTCAGTGTTTTTTGAGTGTATTAAACATGTGTTTTCATGTTTTTTGAGTGTATTTAAGAGTGTTCCTGTGTTTTGTTATTTTACCACTTCACTGTGATGTATCTAGGTGTGGGTTTCTTGTTATGTATCTTGCACGTGGCTTGCTGGGTTCTTGTCAGTAGATTGGTGATTTTTCATCAGGTCTCAAAAGTTCTCAGATATACCTTGTTATTTTACCAGCGAAAACAGGTTATTCAGGAATGGCAGAAAATTGCAATCTGTGACATGAAAGCTATAGCAGAGTCATAGGCTTGTCTGAAGAACAAAGGAAACACTCTTTTATATGGAAAGGACAGAGTTGGGCGGGGTGTGCTCAGCAAAAAGTCCTAGGAATAAACTGAAGTTCCACGTCTCTTGGCTTCTCATGGGTTGAAAAGTGCCAGTCTCTGCTTGGCTGGGCTGTGGCCAGCACGTGGAAGGTGGAAGCCTTCTTATCCCTGCTGGGTGGTAAAGTAGCTACAACGGTGTGACGTCCATCCCTTCTGATGGGATCTGAGATGGATGAAGAGTGACAGGCATGAGAACTTCTTCTGCAGGCCTCCCGATTCTGTGTCAGTAAAGTTTCCCTTAATTAATTTTTACTCCCTTTAGATAATGTCTTTGCCCCGTTTTCCCATGCCTGTCTTTTTAGACGTCTGATTAAACAAAAGAAATTCTCTATCCTACATGTGCCTCAATCCCTTTTTTATATTTCCCGTTTCTTTGCCTTTCCAGATTTCTTTCTGAACCATTTTCAGTTGTACCATGTTGCTAGTTCCTTCTTCGGTTCTGTCTAATCTGTTGTAGCCCTTCAGTGATATTTTAACTTCAATTTTTATATTTCTCATTTCTATGAGTTTTATTTGATTCTTTTCAAATGTGCTTACTTTTAAAACTTCTTTAAAATTTTTGAAGCATCTTATGCTTGTTGATTTTATGTTTTTTCCAACGATTCCAAAATCCTACATCTTTTGAGAGGCTGCTTTTTTTTATCCCTCCCTGTGGTTTTTTTGTTAATAGTCTTATTTCTTTGTGTGTTAGGAGAATTTTCATGAAGATTCATTTTCTCTGGAATTTTATTTCCCTTCAGGCCTTTAGAGCAAGATGAGCAAACATCCCACCGGCTAAATCCTCCCCTCTGCCTGTTTTTATAAATAAATTTGTATTAGAAGACAGTCACACCTATTTGTTTATACATTGTCTGTGTTTGCTTCTGCACTACAATGGAAGTCAGGTAGTTGCAATAGTGACTGGGTGGCCAAAAGAGCCTAAAATCTTTACTGTCTGTCTCTTCCCCTGAAATATTGCCTACTCCCGCTCCAGGGCACTAGCAGTCTGACACCACTTTAAAGTACATTATTAACTTGAGGTTTATTGAACCATGTAAATGGTAAGAATTTAGTCTGTAAACCTATAATAAGGGCCTATAAATAGGGCCATTTTGTGATTTCGAATTCCCTACACCATGTTTTTGAGATACATCCATGTTGTTATGTTTGTAATTAGTTCTTTCCTTTTCATTGCCAAGTGCTTTTAAATCCTTAGGGGAAATTAATTTTTCTCTTTCACTTAGTGCTGAGGTTTGACAGACAATTGTCCTGGCTGCCCTCTGGGAATTGGGCATGGGTGATTTCTACTTTCTTTTTATTTAACGGATGTAGCCCTTTGAGATCCCACCTGCAAGGGAAATGTTTCTAGTTAGATTTCCCAGCCTGGCCCAGCCTTCAACTTTGTTAACCCTTAGGCCCTTGCTGCTCTGGAAATCACGGCCCCAGTTTGCTTGGTTCAGCAATAGTTGACCTCTCTGTCCTGCTTATCTCTCAGCAGTAACCTCTCTTCTCTATCTTTGGACTGAATGGTCATAACGTTCTTACTAGTTTATGGAAACGTTCAAAATAACTTTATCATTTAGAAAGAGGGTATATACATGTTGGTAGACATGAAGTTCTATGGCATGACCCTAAGTTTAAAAAAAGTTTCTCTGAGTCATTATTTTTAGTATAAAGAGCCAAAACCCTCCTTTAGAATCTAACTGTTGATTTGCAAATTAAATACTCTGCTGAAGGAACACAGGAAGATCCAGACTGACACAGGGAAAGCTGTAAGATTTTTAGCATCTGTAGATATTGCAGTGTTCTAAGAGCATGGAGGCAGCTGAAAGCAGCTGAAAGGTGAGTGGTGGTCTCTGCACTGTGGGTGAGTGGCAGGTTCTCTCCCTGCCCATTTCACAGCCTGGGCTGAGGTCCCACCAGGGCTTTGATGGCTCTTCCTTGGACTCAAAAATCCCTGAGGTTGGGTGCCCCTTTGCTGTTGTAGGAAGCATAGAGCAATCCTGGCTCCTTGGCTGGCCTCTTGGCTCTATGTCTGGA
This sequence comes from Smutsia gigantea, assembly GCA_032199065.1. Lineage (NCBI taxonomy): Eukaryota > Metazoa > Chordata > Mammalia > Pholidota > Manidae > Smutsia > Smutsia gigantea. Next base: position 190,775 of record JAVSCE010021180.1, read on the forward strand.
AAAGATGCCCAGGATAGCTTTGAAAATAGAATGTGTATGCTCTATCTTGGTGAACCGAAATATTTTGAATCCCTTTGAGGTCCAAGCTATAATTAGGGAGTGGGATGCCTGGAAGAGCAGGAACAAAGAGTCAGTCTCCTCTCAAGGTGAAATAAATATGTATTTCTTTTAAAAATAAGTAAATTTAATTTGTTTTGAAAAGCTTTGAAAATTGTATCCCTTGTCTTAATTAAGATGCATCCTTGCCAATTATAAAAAGTGTTGGGAATCACAGGTTAGAGTTAGGAAAGTTTTAAAATTACTATTTCTCTAGCTGTATAAAGTAAAACACATATATTTGGTGCCTGCTATGTGTCCACCACCGTTCTGGATCTGAAAACATGGCAGGGTCAAAGGAAAAGTCACTGGGTTTGCGGAAGGCCCCCGAAGCAAGGGGAAAGTGAAAAAATAAAATGTTTGGATAAAGCCATCATAGGGGATTCAGAGTGGCCTTTGATTTTTTTGTATAAACCTGGAATAGTAAATACCTAATCATTCTTTAGAAAGAGTTTACGGAGAAGTATAGCATCAATGGAATGGAGTTCTGTGACCGACCGGCATAAGGGAGTGAGTGCATCTAATCTCTGGAATGCACACCTGACTGCGCTTATTGCCCAGTCGGCTGGCGGTTGACCTTGGTTAAGGCCCGTTTGCTATAGCAACCGTCTTCTGATACTGGCGGCCCTGACGTCTGGGTGTTGCTAAATCAGGCACAAGTGAGAGTTCCAAAGTTCCTCACTGGAAGGAATTCTCAGTGCTGGTTGTTTGTAAGGTAGGTTCTGAGATTGTTTCCGAGGACTCAGAATTTTGCTCAGGGTGGGGCAGAGAAATGACTGAAATCCTGTCCTATCTAGTCTGTTCTATGATCATTTGGTTAACCAGTGGAGTGATGAATGAGATCCCATAGCTTCACGCACTAAATCCCTTGGTTTAATACCTGTCTTTGGAAAATGCTTCTATTAAACAGTGATTTTGTTAGACATTTAACACATATTTTATGAAACGTGGGCTTGGGATGAGTCAGGCTCTGTTGGTTGCAAGGTACTGTGCTGCTCCGGAAACGTGCACGGCAGGAGCTCAGAATGGAAGTGGACACAAACTCACTAACCACCAGAGGAAGTGGCAAGGCCTTTTTTTGGCCCAAGAGCAAAGTGCTGTGGCCGTCTGGAGAAGTGATTAACACTGGGGTGGCAGAGCATGTGGCAGGTAGGACACTGAGTCAGTCTGGAAGCTGAGTAAGCGCTCCCTGCTGAGGTGGGGGAAAGGTAGGTGAATGGATGCCTTGTTCTGTACGAGTGCCATACCATCCCACCCCCGCCAAACCAAACCGAACCAAACCAAAATCCTGAATAGGAGAGGGTGATGTGTGAGCACGGAACTGTTTACCTTGGAAGTCTTCCTTGCTCTCATTTTTGAGCCGCCGACGCTTTTCCAGCACTACCACCTGAGCCTGAGCCATCATCAGCTCTCACCGGGGCTGCAGTAAGAATCTTCAGCCCATTCCCCCTGCCTCTGTTCATGTCTCTGTTTGGTAAACAGCAGCTAGTGTGATCATTTGAGTTTATTTTTTTCTCTTATCTACCTTCTCTTTTTTTTTCCCTGTTATCTATCTACATTATTAGATGTTCACCTCAACTAGTGTAGTTACCGTCAACACAGAAAGATGTCACGGTAGTGAGATCACTTGAAGTCATAACTGATTCATGACTTCCGCCTTCATGACTCTCCAGTGGCTTCCCATCACCCTGAGAATAAAATCCAAAATCTTTACCCTGACCTCCAAGATCTTGCTGTGATCTGGCCTCTGGTCACCCCTTCAGCCTGACTCCTACCTTTTCTAACCCTGCTTGACCTCCCCCTAACACTCGGGCATTTTTGTTCTTTTTTGAAACCAACGAGACCATTCCTGCCTCAGGATCTTGACACTTGTTACTTAAGCTTAGAATGATCTTCTGGGTATTTGTGAGGCTCCCTTCCTGTTTCATCTGCCTGCTCGCATACCTGCTCCTCCAAAGGCCTTCCCTGGCTGTCCGGCCCATCTAACACAGCAGCCCCGGCCACTCCTGTCACTCCTCATCCCTAACCTTGCCTTCCCCCCACCCTCAACAGCACTTACTTCCAAACAGTATGTATTTGTTTTACATGTACCCACCACACCACTGAGGTTGATCAATATTTGCCACATGAATGGGCAAATTTGTGATCATTCCTCAATCCTTTTTTGACTTTTCCAACTTTGACAATCTTGAAGATCGCAGGCCAGCTATTTTTTAACATGTCCTTTAATTCGGATGGGTCTGATGTTTTTTCATGATTACGTCCAGGTTGTGCATCTTGGGTGAGCAAGTGACATGCTGTGCTCTTCTCGTGGCATCCTATCCAGCTGCGCCCAGCCAGATGGGTCCTCATCACCCCGCGCGGGCTTTGGCAGCTCACCCGGCTGGGCTGTGGGGCTCTGCACGGGGCATCCTTCTGCCACGGACAGCTCACCTGCTCGTGTCCACCGCGGCCTCCTCGCTGCCCATATGGAGGCCCCCTTACTATGTTCCACCTATGGCTTTAGGACTGAATTGTCCAGGCATTTGAGGCCCTAATAGTTCTCATTGTTAATCTATACCTGATGTATCCTCTCTAGTCTGAGTGAAGTCCCGATCTTCAGCACTAAGCATGCACATTTGTTTTACGCTGCAGAGCAGTAAAATTGGGCATTAGAACGCACCACTCTGACAGCTGGACATAAAAGGTATAATTTCACGGACTATTAAAAGGGTTTCTTAATACTGGGAGTTAGAGGTTCCACAATGCTGCATTTCACTTTTGGGGGGAGTGTACAAGGCAGGTAGCAGGATGTTTCCTCTGTAAACTCACTCCTGTTAGAAGAGAATGCTGCTTTGCCCAAAAATACCTCTCAGAACCTCGGAGTGTGTAAACCATGGCAGCCTGCAATAATATGTCAGGACTAACCCCTGTTCTTCCTGTGCCCTGGGAATCATAGCCTGTGTTAAACAAAATCAATTCTGGTTGTTTCTTTGGTCTTCTTTTCTCTTGATCGTCTCTTCTATTTACAGTGTGACCCCTTCAACGCTTGTCTGGCTTGGGTTGCCTATGCTCAGTTCATTTTTGGTTTGCTATTTTTAACACGTTGAGGTAGTTTTTGATCAAAATTATATATTTTGGCAGCACAAATCATTCAGCTAACAAAAATGTAATCGCTGAAGTGATGAGTGAATCAGATTAAAAAAAAGTGTTTAGCTTTTTTTTTTAAAGCATTTTCAAGTGGGTATGTAAATTCTTATGAGGATTCCTTTGGAGCAAGAAGCATTTATTTCCTAGTACTGATCTCATTTCCTTCCACATTGGTCTCATCAAATAATTGCAACATCATTAGAAGAAAATTCATAGACGTAAGCCAAAATCTGAGGCCAAAAGTTCATCTTCTACAAAGAAAGTAAATAATGTCATGGTAGCAGCTTTTTTTTTTTAATAGTGGGAAATTGTTACATGGCCACAGGTTCTAAATTTCTCCCTTGTCTCTACTTCTCCTAGTAAATTTCATTTCAGGAGATTTTGTTTGCTATTGTCATGTCATATTAATTGATGAAATTAAGAAGGTGGATCTTCTGGTAATAGTTCAAAATAATTTGCAGATTAATCATCTCCTCTATAGCCCAACTTTCTGAACAAAACTTTAGGAACTTTCATTCATTCATTCACTCATTCATTCAGTGGTCACTGGAGTAGAACCTTTCCTGACAACCTCTGATTGGGCAGGAACAAATGTTGTTCCACGTTGGTACCTCATCTGTCTGGTCACCCATCTTGGGCAACATTAGGTTGTCTGTTGGTGTGGCTTCAGGACAGGAGCTAAGGCCGCCTGCAGCTCTCTCCCTGGTCTTGGGCTAGATGTCCCCAGCCTCTCGAGGTGAGAGGGCCCATGATGGGTGAGTCAGGCTGCGGGTGCTCCTCGTGGAGGGGCTGCCTGTGGCCCCTGCCGTGTTGGTAGATCTGTAGCTGGTCAATAATGGTTGTTGGCATTTCAAGAATCCTGATTTCAAATGAGGGAGATTGTGGTTCTCTGCTTATCGTCCAGTGTTGGGCTTTCCACACGTAATTGGATTTTTCTCTAAAGCATCTCTGTTATTTTTCTTCTCTGTCATCACCATTCAAGCAGCATTCAGACTTTAAAAATTTCTTGCTTAAAATCTCTTGCTACAGTCTTAGAACTAAAATTCTCCATGTCTAAAGCCACCATTAGATAAGCTTCTTAAAATACACCTTACATCGTGTCATAGTCCATTATTAGACACCAAATGAAGTCCAACTCCTTAGCTTGGAAATCTAGGCTCACCACAGTTTGGTTCCAAACTACTGAAACTTCTACTTACCTCTTTTCCTCTAGGCAGATGTGTATACTTGATGTTTCTAAAACATCCCATGGCAGAGACCCCCTACTGTCCCTAAATTTATTCTCTTTCTCCATCTTAGTAACAGAACCCTGCTTTTATTCCAAATATCAGCATGCCCAGATGAAAACTGAACCCCCAGGCTCTGCTGCAACCAAGTATATCTGTGGACTAGGTGCTTGTCAAAGGGACATGAATCCAAGTGTAGAATGGGACTTCTGGGAAGTGTCTATAAAAATTTTTTTCTTTCTAGTTTCCTAGTTTAGGGGTGTGATGGCTGGAGCTCCAGTAGCCATCTTGGGCCTTGAGTACAAGAATAACACTCTAGGCAAAGCAGGTGAGAAATTTGGAAGAAGCCTGGGTCCCAGTGACTTTGTGAATCTAACTTATCAGCTCTACCTTCAATGTTATTTGAGTAATTGTTTTGTTTTCTTATTATATGAAATGGAACCTAATGCCAGTTGATATATATGCTTCATGGTAACATTGAGATGGTGTTTGAGGGATTTAGAAGGATTTAGTAGGATTTAGAAGGGCAAGAAGAGTAGAGAAACTTCACAAGTAAGGGGATAAAAGAATTATAAATACCCATCAAATTTACACTGCATTTTATCGCTTGTAGAGTGCATTCACATCCACTATTTAATTTGTTCCTCCTATTAACCAGGCACTTTATATGCAAATATTATCCCCATTTTATGGATAGAACTATGGAGTCCAAAGCTGGACAGATGATTAGATGGGAGGAACACTGGATTTGTACTCAGAAAATATCTGGGTTTGTGTTTCTCATTGTGAAGAACAAACTTTAAGGTGGCGCCACGTTCCCTCTTCTGGTATTCACCTTTCTGTGTAATCCCCTTCCCTGAAGTGTGTGTGGACCTGTGAGCTGCCTCTAGCCAGCAGAAGGCAGCAAAGTTGGTTCGATGTCGTTCCCATGGTTACAGTACACTGTTTCACGCTGCCTTGGTAACTTACTTGCTCTAGGGTCTTCCTTTCGCCATTGCTGGCTTTGGGAAGGATGCTGCCATGAATCTTGCAGCTGTAAGGAGCCAATGCTGCCATGAATCTTGCAGCTGTAAGGAGCCAATGCTGCCAAGAACCAGGTGAGTGGGAAAGTGGATCTTTTCTCTAGTTGAGGCTCCAGATGAGACCTCAACTCAGGCCCGAATCTTGACTGCAGCCTCATGAAACTGAAGTGGAAACCAGATAATCCATGTTCAGACTCCTGACCCAGAGTAACAAACAAGCAAACCTGGGTTGCTTTGAAATACTGAGTTTGTGGTAGTGTGTTATGCAGAAACAGAAATAGATAGTTAATATACTTATCTACCAGTTGTGTAGCCTTGATGTTATTACATAACTACTCTGTCATGAGAGGGATGATTAACTGTCTGCCATAAATTATGTTAACCTCTTTCACAGAATAACACTGTTACTGAGAAGTGGCTGACCTGCCAGGGGCTACATATTCCAGTCCCCCTTGCATCGAGGTGGGCCATTAATTGGTTCTTATGTAGGAGATGTGAATGGAAGTCATCTGGGTTACTGCCCGGATGAGGTTGCTAAGAGGTAGGTGTGCTTTCTCCACTCTTTTCGCCTGTTCTCTACCTGGAGGCAGAGTATCCTAAGGTCCTAGGGCCTGGTGGAGCCACAGGAAGGAGCCTGAGCTCTTTAGTCATCTCAGGTAGTAGAGTTACTCAGTGACCAGGAACATCTGTTTACACTGTTACACGAATGTGAAATAAACCTTATTATGTTAAGCCACTGACTTTTTGGGGTTTATTTATTGTAGCATTATTTTCCCCCTAATGCAGTATCAGTTTTCTTATCTATAAAATGGGGGTAAAGCCTTGTGACTGAATGAAACAATCTATTGGAAACACTTACTACCCCGTCAAATACTATGCTAACATGGGGTGTTTAATGGTATCTTCACAAAAGTCCTAAGGGTGTAACCAGGGAAGAAATTATTTCTTCATTTCAGAGGGGATAAAACTAAAATGGAGAGGTGACAAGACTTGTCTGAGATCACTCGGTAAATTAGTGATGGGGAACTTTGGATTTCCTGTCTGATTCTTTTCCATGACTCACACGTCAAGTGTTCAGAGGAGGGAAGGTGTGCAGGCAGGGGAGGATGCAGAGAGATGTATTTACGTATTTATTTCAGTGTAAATGTATGAGTCCAGTACTTTCAAGACTCTCCCTGTGGAGCAGAACCCAAGGCATCTCTCTGCAGAGGCTGTATGTACATTTGGTTGTCAGTACTCAGAAAAGAAACAGGCTACATATGTTGTACTTCAATTAAAAGATTGATGCGTATTTATTTTGAGGTGGTTGTTGAAATACCTTCCTTGTGTGTAATGGAATGTTCTCCTTTTGGCAATGCTGAAGACAGTTAATTTAGCTGCATATGTTGTCAGTGAAATTTCCCACGTGCTCATATGAAACATTTGTCTTTTCCCGATGGTCTGTGTAAAGCCTGGTTGTTCTTTAAGTAAATTTGTAGTTACGACAAACATGTTATCTTTCTTGACTAGATGAGAGTTCTTTCTTGGGAGAGGAAATGGTCTCCTACTGTTCAAAAGGGGAAAACAGGCACTACACTGTTCTAAGGTTGAGACTTTGTGGGATCTGAGTGTAAAGAAATCAGCAGGCTGGATATATTGCTTTTATTCCCTCTCCACCCACAGAATTGTGTGGTCTGAAGTTCCTGCTGAAAAAGAATCCAAACACAAATGTTCCCCTGAAGAGACCCCACATATTTCTAATTTCTTGCTTTTCAGCTTTTTTCTAGTAATGCCTTACTTTCTTGTTAAACAGTCAAGCACTTATGATTCAATATTTAATATATAAAAAAGAATATCTGTGCTACATATGTTAAGAAGCTTCCTAATAATTGAACACCCGTGGAACCACCCATCGGCTTTAAGAGCCAGAACATGACCAATGCTATTGTATTGATCTGTAGTTCCGTTCTTTTCCCGTCCTTCAGCTCCCACTATCAACCACTACTGAGCCTTACTTTCTTAAATTTGCATGAACCAGTTATAATTATTTATAAAAAGGTTTGAAAACCTTTGCAGGAGACTATGCAATGTGACTTCAGATGGGTATTTACAATAATTGGAACCTTTTGCTGAGGGCTTTCAAGACTGTGATCTTCTTTGAAATTAACAATAGTCCTGTGAGCTAACCAGGAAGGGCCTTCTATATTTTTGCAGATAGGGAACAGAGGTCAACACAGGACTCATAACTGTTAAGTAGGTAGCAGAGTTGAGCTTATAGCCAGTCTTCAGACCCTAAGTCCTGTGATCTTTGCACTAAATGATATTGCCTATAAGTGAGTAGCTGCCATTGAGTAGGTTTCCAAGGAGAAATCCTGGTTCCTCACCTGACAGAAACATGACTACAGGTTATAGCCCCAGACTAACAGTAGCTTGTATGGTTAGCAGACCCAGCAAATCAGGGCCAAATATTGTATCTTCTTTTTTCTTCCATTCTCAGACCTCAGCATGCTGCCTGACACACAGTAGGTCCAGGTTAGGAGCCTGGGCTCTGGCGTCAAACATCATGGAAATGAAGATTGGCCCTCCATTTGTGGTAGCTCTATGATGCTGGGCAAGTAAACTAACTACTGGAAGCCCCTGTTACTCCTTTGTAAAGTGAGCCTAATTGCAGCAATGCTCAGGGGTGCTGGGAGGCAATGACTGTGTAGTGACAGCACAGTGCTTGGCATACAATGAGCGCTGAATAGATGGTGGCTAAAAATAAAAAGGGAGTGTCAGTTTCTGCATCAAGGAGTCTTAAGCATTGACTTTATTTCCTTACTGTAGTCTGGAGAACGATGCACAATGGTACGGGAGCAATTCCCCATCCAACAGGCATTAAAGTCTAAGTTAACCTTGGCTTCAGTGAGAACATGACTGAGGCTCTGATGCAGGGGGTTGCCTGAGATGGGACTCCTACACACGGCCATGCGGTGGAGGTAGAGGATGAGAAAAGAAATACTTTCAGTATGTTTTAGATGGTGTCATAGCAGAGAGGACCTGCCCCTCATTTCCTAGGTGAAGTCTGAAGGCAGCAAACCTTGAAAAGCAGTCCTTCTGTCCCACCCACCCTAATGCTAATACGGCTTAGCTGAAGAAGAGCAAAAATGGTGGTATGACACTTATGGACAAAATGTCCCCCTGCTCACCCACATACATGCACGAAGTTGCATGTAACATTCACCAACAGGGGCATGGAATTGACTGGGAGCCGGCTAGGGACTTAGGGCTGCCGTGGAGGGGCAGTAAGAGGACTGGCAGACTGTTCCTGCGGATGCTAGGACACGGCTTAGTCCGGGAGACAGGGAGACATGATTACTAGTAATGCCATGTGCTACATGTTGTGCTAGATTATACCCAAGGTGCTGTGGCTATGGCAATATGACAGAAGGTATCTCCAAAGGGGGTCATGTGAACTGGATTGTGAAGAATGTGTAGGTGCTCATCATACGGAGAAGAGGATGGCAGTTGTTCAGAGGAGACAAGACAGCATGTTCAGAGTCCTAGAGAAATAAAGAGTGTGAAACATTTGGGAGATAGTGAGAAGACCAGGTGTCCAGAAGGTCAGGTCCATAGGGGAGAAAGGAGGACAAGAGGCAGGGTGGGGGCACGAGTGCCAGATTGTAAAGGACTTTGTGTGACATGTTAATTTCCCCTAACCCTAGATCATTCTATAAAGGTTTTCAGAGTTTTCTTTATGAAGGACAAATATGTCATTTGGCTTAAAATCCTACATCGACTCTCCTTAGATAACAGGGATTCTTACCTTTTATCATGCCATATAATCATGTAGTAGTTTGGGAAAGCTCAGAAAAAATATTTTTCAAGGCATAAAATAAATAGCATCACAAAGGAAACCAATTATGTAGAAATAAAATTATTAAAATAGTTGAAAATTTATATTATATGTACATCTCCAGTAGGTCTGCAAGTATGTCTAATAACTACTGAAATTGGAAAGAAGTGATGAGTTCATAAAATAGTTCCTGGTATCTGCCACAATGTAAAGTGTGAAAATACTCGTGATACTGATTGGTTGACTAGATCATGGGTACTGCTCATACCATGTAGTTTGTGCCTAACTTCTTAATTGAAAGAAACACTAAATTAAGTTAGAAGTTAGTGAAAATAAAAATGTCACAAGTGTGTAACAGACACAAACTCACTGGAAGTCCTGAAAATGGGGGTTGGTCACCATGCCCTTCCCCGACGGGCAGTGACCTCAGTGTGTGAGTCAGCTTTCCCGCAGATGCAGCTCTGAGATGGAGACTTTGGTCTTAGGAAGGCTGGTGACTCTCACAGTAGGTCCTGTTCTCCACCCAGACTTAATGAGTAAAATTGGTATTTTGGTTCTCTGTCTGCTGACTCATTTATCTCAGTTCTGTCTTAGGCAGAGAAGGGGGGTGCTATTTATTGGCCCCCACCTCAAAGATTCAAGAATAGCAGGACTTGTTGAGAAGCTTGTCTCCCAACAGCTGAGAAAAGTTAAACGTATTAAACTATTTTCAGTCTGTTAACTCCTCTCAGGATGTGGGTTACCAGGCTCTTTGTTCTCCTATCCAAAATCCCCCAGAACCTGTTAGTCGTCAGGCACTGGACTTAAGGGACAGGTAGTGGAGAGAGGGCAGAAGAGCCCTGAAAGGGGGGAAACGGTTCAGAAATAATATATTAGCAATATACACACTATCTTAAGTTCTCTGCATGTAGCAACTTACTAAGCCCCTTTATATATTTATCTTAATTGATCTACGTGAGTTAGGCTGTTACAGATGAAAAAGAAAAGACTGATGTCCAGATTGAAGCTCTTTCCTACTATTTTAAATGAAAAGAGTGCCTAGAGATGTGTGCATGTGTGTGTGTGTGTTGGGGGAAGGAAGGGGATTTTTATACAGAGAAGTAGCAATTAGAAGCCAAAAGAAAAAAAAAAAGCAGAGCATACTCCTGTTTAATAAAGACACTATTAATAAATGGAGTGACTTGCTTCTGTTTGCCTGGATCTGGCTCTGAATATTTAGATTATGACCATTTAAATTTCCATTTTCCTTCTGACATCATCACTTAACTTATCATTGGTCAAAGTGTCCTGGGAGGAAAACTTCTAGGGGCAGAGCTCAAGCCCATCACTGCGGAGGCTTCTGGGAGGATGCTTCATTGTCTCAAAGGCAGAGCACACTCTAGGACCCAATGGAATTTGGAGGCTCTGATGGACATCTGGACATCATCTATCTCCTTTCCTTTGGGTAACTGAAGTATCCCCCATGACTGGGTTCTCAGGGGCCTGGCAGCCAAGGTGCTCCGTCTCTTGTCAAGGGTTGGTCACATGGTCGCTCCAGGCCACTCAGCTGTTCTCTCAGACACTGGAATCCGGAGGAAGTGTCCACAAGGACTGACCATGGACTGAACTCGTTCACTTTGAGGGCGCATCTTGAAGAGTATCTGTTATTTCCTGCTATCCAGATCCTTAAAACTGCCCTGTTTCCTCCTGAGGTCTGATTCTACATTTTTTCTTTTAATTTATGGGTTACCACATGTCCTTAGAATACACTGCTTTCTAGTTTAAGTCATCCAGAGATAGTTTCTATTGCTTAAAATTAAATATCCCTGGCAAGTACTTAGCAGTACAGCCCCTTTGTTGAGGGCAGCCTCCCTGTTCTATGTAAATACTTTTGTACAGATGCTGATTTGTGAAGAAAAAGCTCTTTTTACCCAGGAGACAAGCTGGGGCCAGGCTAAAAAGCTCATAGAAAGTGTGGGAAATCTGATTGAGATCACCAGGAAACAGTGTCCGGAGAGAAAAAGCAGTGCAGGCAGATTGCTTAGAAAGACGTTAATTCGTCAAGAGCACTGTGTCAGGTTGGGGACCAGGTAAGGGGGACCCGACATGGCCAAGCACTTAGGGAGAACTCCAGATGGACAGGAGTAGATCCGGAGCGGCTGAGTCAGCCCCTTCCTCAGGTAGAGGAGACTGTGTGCTGGAAAGGGGTTGGGTACCAGTGGCTGGTACAGATCCTGGGCTCTCTAAGTGAGGCTTTTCTCCCGACCTGGATGGGATTGGACTCTGGAACTGTTCTGTGTACCTGCCATTGCTTATCAGGACATAAATCGTATCCTGATAAATAATTGCACCTGTTTTATAGTAACTTTCTGTATTCAGGAAACTGACTTAGAATTGTGACAATCTCATTTGCTTATTCATTCAGTGAATATGTATTGATCTTCAGTCACAGTTACGGGCGCTAAGTACATAGTGATACAAAACAGAGAGTTCCTCTTTCATGGAGATTGTAACTGTAGAGAGAGGGAAGAAATACTATGCAAATATTTAAGTAGAAATGTATAATAATAAACTGTGCCAAGTACTAAAAAGGAAAAGTACAGTATGTGTTCAGGATATAACATGGATAGTATTTTACTATGAAAGGAGGGGAAACGGAGGACTTTTTACCACAAGGAGGGTTCACAAACTTTTATTCCTTCGGTAGGACTCTTGCACTTTATCCAAGAGGTTTTGTCCTTCCATTTTCATAAATGTACATTAAAACAGTTCAAAAAAAACTTCTGGGAAGATGGCGGTGTGAGCAGGGTGGCAGAAATCTCCTCCCAACACTATATTTATCTACGAAAACACAGCAAATACATCTATTCCTAAAAGAGAGACCAGAATACACAGGAAAGCGCACAGCATGCAGCTACACCCGAGAGGACTCGGCACCCCAAGAGGCGGGTAAGATACGGAGCCGCGACCTGGCAGGACCCGAGCCCTCCCCCACCCCAGTGCACCGGAGGGAGGAGAGGATTCAGAGCCGGGAGGGAGTGGAAGTACACCCCGCGAAGTAGCCAGCCCCGGTGATCTGCGCGGGGAGCGCTGACCCACATTGCGCAGTGCAGCGGAGATTGGAGAGACAGAGGGGCAGGATCAGAGCGGGGAACGTGCCAGGGTGCTTGCAGCCGGCTCCTGGGAAGGAAAAAAAAAAAAAGCGTGCGCTTTCTTCAGCGGTCTTAAAGAGACAGGAGCCCAGCAGAGGAGCTGGATTGCCGCAGCACACTCAGCTCAGCAGGCTGGGAGTCCTGGGGAGTTTCAGACGCCTTAGCTGTTGACTGAGGAAGTGTAGCCATACTTACACTTCTCACTGAGATCAACAGCCTCCTATTCGTTCCCACCCCTGCCAGAATGATAAAGGGCCCTGCAGAGCAGCGCAGTCACAGCGGTGGAATAGTGGGGCAATAGCGCCACCTACAACATTCCCACAGAATCTACATCCGGTGGGCGTTTTTTTTGTTTTTTTGTTTTGTTTTGGTTTTTGTTTTGTGATTGTTTTCTGATTGTTTTTTCTTTTCTTTCTTTCTTCATTTTTTTCTCCTTTTTTTTCCTTCTCTTTTTAAAGTCTTAAAGAGCCCAGCTGACATATGTGGCAACTATCAGTGACCAATTCTATAGCCATGAAAAGACAGAGGAATATGGTTCAGACCAAAATCAACCAGACAACCCCAGAGAGGGAGTCTGAAGGGATGGAAATGCACAGTCTTTCTGAAAAAGAATTCAGAATAAAAGTCATAACCATGCTGATGGACCTACAGAGAAATGTGCAAGAGCTGAGGGAGGAAGTGAGGGAACAGAGGAAAGACAATGCAGAAATCAGACAAGCGATCGACGGGCTTAACAGCAGAATGGATGAGATGCAAGAGACTGTTAATGGAATAGAAAACAGAGAACAGGAGTACAGAGCAGCTGAGGCAGAGAGAGATAAAAGGATTTCTAGGAATGAAAGAATATTAAGAGAACTGTGTGACCAATCCAAACGGAACAATATTCGCATTATAGGAGTACCAGAGGAAGAAGAGAGAGAAAAAGGGATAGAAAGTGTCTTTAAAGAAATAATTGCTGAAAACTTTCCCTCGCTGGGGAAGGAAGTAGTCTCGCAGTCCACCGAAGCTCATAGATCTCCCAACACAAGGGACCCAAGGAAGACAACACCAAGACACATAATAATTAAGATGGCAAAGATCAAAGATAAAGACAGGGTATTAAAGGCAGCTAGAGAGAGAAAAAAGATCACCTACAAAGGAAAACCCATCAGACTATCATCAGACTTCTCAACAGAAACCTTACAGGCCAGAAGAGAATGGCATGATATATTTAACGTTATGAAACAGAAGGGCCTCGAACCAAGAATATTGTATCCAGCACGATTATCATTTAAATATGATGGAGGGATTAAACAATTTCCAGATAAACGAAAGTTGAGAGAGTTTGCCTCTCATAAACCACTACTACAGGATATCTTAAATGGACTGCTCTAGATGGAAGCACACCTAAGGCTAAAAAGATGTCACCAAAGAAAATAAAATCATAGCAAAGAAAGCAGACCATCCAAATACTAACTAAAGGCAAAGAATAAAACACCTATTATAGAAAGAATGGAGGAGGAGGAATAAGAAGGGAGAGAAATAAAGAAACATCAGACTGTGTTTACAATAACTTAACAAGAAAGTTAAGTTAGATTGTTAGATAGTAAAGAAGCAACCCTTGAACCCTTGGTAACCACGAATCTAAAGCCAGCAATGGCAATAAGTACATACCTATCAATAATCACCCTAAATGTAAATGGACTGAATGCACCAATCAAAAGACACAGAGTAACAGAATGGATAAAAAAGCAAGACCCATCTATATGCTGCCTACAAGAAACTCACCTCAAATCCAAAGATATACACAGACTAAAAGTGAAGGGATGGAAAAAGATATTTCATGCAAACAACAAAGAGAAAAAAGCAGGTGTTGCAGTACTTGTATCAGACAAAATAGACTTCAAAACGAAGAAAGTAGCAAAAGATAAAGAAGGACATTACATAATGATAAAGGGGTCAGTCCAACAAGAAGATATAACCATTATAAATATATATGCACCCAACACAGGAGCGCCAGCATATGTGAGACAAATACTAACAGAATTAAAGGAGGAAATAGACAGCAATGCATTCATCTTAGGAGACTTCAGCACACCACTCACTCCAGAGGACAGATCAACCAGACAGAAAATAAGTAAAGACACAGAGGCACTGAACAACACACTAGAACAGATGGACCTAACAGACATCTACAGAACTCTACACCCAAAAGCAACAGGATACACATTCTTCTCAAGTGCACATGGAACATCTTCCAGAATAGACCACATACTAGGCCACAAAAAGAACCTCAGTAATTTCAAAAATATTGAAATCTTACTAACCAACTTCTCAGATCACCAAGGTATAAAACTAGAAATAAATTTTAGAAAGAAAACAAAAAGGCTCACAAATACATGGAGACTTAACAACACTCTCCTAATTAATCAATGGGTTAACGACCAAATCAAAACAGAAATCAAAGAATATATGGAGACTAATGACAACAACAACACAAAGCCACAACTTCTGTGGGACGCAGCAAAGGCAGTTCTAAGAGGAAAGTATATTGCAATCCAGGCCTGTTTAAAGAAGGAAGAACATTCCCAAATGAATAGTCTAAAGACACAGTTACTGAAATTGGAAAAAGAAGAACAAATGAGGCCCAAAGTCACCAGAAGGAGGGACATAATAAAGATTAGAGAAGAAATAAATAAAATTGAGAAGAATAAAACAATAGAAAAAATCAATGAAACCAAGAGCTGGTTCTTTGAAAAAATAAACAAAATAGATAAACCCTAGCCAGACTCATTAAGAGAAAAAGAGAATCTACACACATAAACACAATCAGACATGAGAAAGGAAAAATCACGACGGACCCCACAGAAATACAAAGAATCATAAGAGAATATTATGAGAATGTATATGCTAACAAGCTGGAAAACATAGAAGAAATGGACAACTTCTTAGAAAAATACAACCTTCCAAGACTGACCAAGCAAGAAACAGAAAAACTAAACAGACCAATCACCAGCGACGAAATCGAATTGGTAATCAAAAAACTACCCAAGAACAAAACCCCCGGGCCTGATGGATTCACCTTTGAATTCTACCAGACTTACAGAGAAGAAATAACACCGATTCTCCTTAAAGTTTTCCAAAAAATAGAAGAGGAGGGAATACCTCGAAACTCATTCTAGGAAGCCAGCATCACTCTAATACCAAAACCAGGCAAAGACCTCAACAAAAAAGAAAATTAAAGACCAATATCCCTGATGAACGTAGATGCAAAAATACTCAACAAAATATTAGCAAACCGAATTCAAAAATACATCAAGAGGATCATACACCATGATCAAGTGGGATTCATCCCAGGGATGCAAGGATGGTACAACATTCGAAAATCCATCAACATCATCCACCACATCAACAAAAAGAAGAACAAAAACCACATGATCATCTCCATAGATGCTGAAAAAGCATTTGACAAAATTCAGCATCCATTCCTGATTAAAACTCAACAAAATGGGTATAGACGGCAAGTACCTCAACATCATAAAGGCTATATATGACAAACCCACAGCTAACATCATACTTAATGGCGAGACACTGAAAGCTTTTCATCTAAGATCGGGAACAAGACAGGGATGCCCACTCTCTCCACTGTTATTCAACATAGTACTGGAGGTCCTAGCCACGGCAATCAGACAAAACAAAGACATACAAGGCATCCCGATTGGTAAAGAAGAAGTCAAATTGTCACTTTTTGCAGATGACATGATACTGTACATAAAAACCCTAAAGATTCCACTCCAAAACTACTAGAACTAATATCTGAATTCAGCAAAGTTGCAGGATACAAAATTAACACACAGAAATCTGTTGCTTTCCTGTACACTAATGATGAACTAACAGAAAGAGAAATCAGAAAACAATTCCATTCACAATTGCATCAAAAAGAATAAAATACCTAGGAATAAACCTAGCGAAGGAAGTGAAAGACCTGTACTCTGAAAACTACAAGACACTCCTAAGAGAAATTAAAGAGGACACTAACAAATGGAAATGCATCCCATGCTCTTGGCTAGGAAGAATAAATATTGTCAAAATGGCTATACTACCTAAAGCAATCTACAGATTCAATGCAATCCCTATCAAACTACCAAGAGCTTTCTTCAATGAACTGGAACAAATAATTCTAAAATTCATATGGAACCACAAAAGACCCCGAATAGCCAAATCAATCCTGAGAAGGAGGAATAAAACAGGGGGAATTACACTCCCTGACTTCAAGCTCTACTACAAAGCCACAATAATCAAGACAATTTGGTATTGGCACAAAAACAGACCCACAGACCAGTGGAACAGAACAGAAAATCCAAACATTAGCCCAAACATATACAGTCAATTAATATTTGATAAAAGTGCCTTGGATGTACAATGGGGAGATGACAGCCTCTTCAGCAGCTGGTGCTGGAAAAACTGGACAGCTACATGTAATAGAATGAAACTGGACTACTGTCTAGCCCCATACACAAAGGTAAACTCAAGGTGGATCAAAGACCTGAATGTAAGTCATGAAACCTTAAAACTCTTAGAAAAAAACATAGGCAAAAATCTCTTGGACATAAACATGAGCAACTTCTTCATGAACATATCTACCCGGGCAAGGGAAACAGAAGCAAAAATGAACAAGTGGGACTATATCAAGCTGAAAAGCTTCTGTACAGCAAAGGACACCATCAGTAGAACAAAAAAGACATCCTACACCATGGGAGAATATATTCATAAAAAATGTATCTCACAAAGGGTTGACATCCAAAATATATAAAGAAGTCATGCAATTTAACAAACAGAAAGCAAATAATCCAATTAAGAAATGGGCAGAGGACATGAATAGACACTTCTCCAAAGAAGAAATTCAGATGGCCACCAAGCACATGAAAAGATGCTCCACATCGCTAATCATCAGAGAAATGCAGATTAAAACCACAATGAGATATCACCTCACACCAGTGAGGATGGCCAACATCTAAAACACAAACAACAACAAATGTTGGCGAGGATGTGGAGAAATGGGAACCCTCCTACACTGCTGATGGGACTGCAAATTAGTTCAACCATTGTGGAAAGCAGTATGGAGGTTCCTCAAAAGACTCAAAATAGAAATACCATCTGACCCAGGAATTCCACTCCTTGGAATTTACCCTAAGAATGCAGCAGCCCAATTTGAAAATGACAGATGCACCCCTATGTTTATTGCAGCACTATTTACAGTAGCCAAGAAATGGAAGCAACCTAAGTGTCCATCAGTAGATGAATGGATAAAGAAGAGGTGGTACATATACACAATGGAATATTATTCAGCCATAAGAAGAAAACAAATCCTACCATTTGCAACAACATGGATGGAGCTAGAGGGTATTATGCTCAGTGAAATAAGCCAAGCCGAAAAAGACAAGTATCAAATGATTTCACTCATATGTGGAGTATAAGAACAAAGAAAAAATACTGAAGGAACAAAATAGCAGCAGACTCACAGAACCCAAGAACGGACTAATAGTTACCAAAGGGAAAGGGACTGGGGCAAATGGGTGGGAAGGGAGGGATAAGAGGGAAAAAGGGGCATTACGATTGGCAGATGTAATGTTGGGGGGGCACGGGGAGGGCAGTACAACTCAGAGAAGACAAGTAGTGATTCTGTAGCATCTCACTATGCTGATGGACAGTGACTGTAATGAGGTTGGTAGGGTGGACCTGGTGAAGGGGTAGTTTAATAACCGTAATATTGCACATGTAATTGTAGATTAATGATAATAAAATAAATTATATTAAAAAAACAAAAAAAAACATTTCAAAATAGAGATTTTGTTAGATGTAGTATTTTTTTGTGTTGACCTTATATGTGTTAGTATGGTGTAACTGAAAACTGAAGGCAAATTTGGCTTAGAGACAGGGACATAAATAAACTTGTGAATCTAAATTGTGAACGGGGAAAACAATTTAAAAACATTTTTATTATTATGAAGAAAGGACATAATCGACCTAATTTCTTGAGTGCATAACAGGGGCTTGGTGATCTCAGCTGTCATACAGTATGTTGATATGACTCAATTTTCTGGCCCCATTGCAGGTAGATCTGCTACCTTGAAAAAAATGACCAAACTTCATTTTTAAAATATTTGTTTAACATTTTGGTGTTTTGACCATCAGCTGAAAACCGTTAAATGTAAGATACTCTGTGAGTCGCACTGTGACTACCAGAATGCATGTGGAATCACCTAGAATGGAACGACTGTGCACCCCAGTAGGATCTATGAGCGGCATAATTAAGGCGTTCAAATTTGGCACGCTAACATGAGTGATGGAGAATCTTTGAAAGAATGCTTTATTGCCATCTTGTGGCAAATATTAGGAATGTATTGAGTGTGGCTCATCCTCCACTTGGCAGATTGTGTTAAAAAAGTTTATGAGGGCTTTTGGGCTGTTTGGACTTGGAAATACAGTGTCATAAAGGGCGGTTACATTATCTGGCTGTGGCAAAGGCCTGGTTTGTTAATCAGACCTCTTTCACTTTCAGGTGACAGAAACCTATTTCAAACTCGCTTGAGCAAGAAAAGGGGTTAACCTCACGGAGGAGAAGGAGTTGGTGTAGGAGCCAAGCAAGGCTTTGGAGGCTAGGTCTGGGACGCGGTGTCACCAGAACACGTCCCCTCTATTTCTCATTTCCATCAGTTTTTATTCCCTCTTGCTTTGGGGAAGATTGTTATCAGGAGTCAAGATTACAAATGGTTTCTCCATGGTGACTCAGGTGCAAATGGAAGGATGTCAGGGAAGGACTCTG
This sequence comes from Smutsia gigantea, assembly GCA_032199065.1. Lineage (NCBI taxonomy): Eukaryota > Metazoa > Chordata > Mammalia > Pholidota > Manidae > Smutsia > Smutsia gigantea. Next base: position 209,998 of record JAVSCE010021180.1, read on the forward strand.
GCCTGACTCGGGTCCCATGCCAACCGTGCACCAGCCGTATATGAGGAGGGGGAGGAGGCCCTGTGCGGAGCCAGCTGGAGTCTGGGGATCCTCCCCTGAGGTCGGGGCGCGGCAGTGACCTTGGAGCCATGGATCTGCAACCTTCGCAGCAGAGTATGTGGGAATGCTTGCTGGGCAAATCAGCGAACTGAAGGAGAAGCCACAACACAGTACATTCCACTGCCTGGACATCGGCTCACCCCATACCTGCTCCCTATGTGTGCAGTTGTGAAGGTGCCAAAGTATTTTGTTTCCTGAGAACAATGCAACCACATAAACTTCTCTCCTCCTCAAAAGAGACAACTCAAAGATACATTGAGTTGATGAATTCAATGCCAAACTTAGGATTTCTGGAAATTTGCATTCCTCTTTGGTGCAGACATAATGGCTACTCTTGGTCCAACAATCTTATTTCCATTAGAGGAAGGAAAAAACTTGACCTCAAAGTCAGTTCACTTGAATTGGCCTATTTGGGGTTTACTTAACATACCTTTGAAAATTCCCAAAGAGAAAAGTTCTGTGGCAAACTCATTTGAGTAAGTCAAACACTTTAGAGACATTCATTCATTTATTTAAATAAACACTTATTTGAGCCCCTAATATTTTTCAGGTATCATTTTAGGGTCTAGGAATATGTCCCTGAGTTCTCTCAGCTTAAAGATAATGAAAAATAATTTTAGTACTACATAGTAAGGGGTTGCAATTTCAGTATGAATGGCATATTCACATATATGGTCTATCCGTTGCATTTTCCAGAATTGTATATATTTCACAAGTGGTGCTTATGGAAAATCAAGACTGCTGAAATAAAAGACTCTCATTGATGCAGAGAATAGAGATAAAAATAACCTCAAAGAGTGAGTGATATTACTGGGATTAATTGCAGATTAGAAGATACTTCTTAATGGTTTCTCTAAAAAGATGGAACCATTTTCTTCCTGTTTCTTGTTTTTCTAGTCTTGTTCCAAGCAGAGTTTGATTTGTGCCCTTGATGGCTAATTAACCATGAAACAATATTGGAATCAGTTTACAGTATTCATGAATTAGTTTCAGAGCTCATTGTCGTGGTATTTCTAATTTAAAGCAAAGTGAATGACTTGCTTTCAGACAGGCATGTAGCTTAATGATTACAGGGGAAGAACAGTGTGGTGCTTGAGAGCATGGGTTTTGGCAAAAGATTGACCAAGGTTTGAACCTGACTCCACTCTTAGTAGGTGTGTGGCCTTCAGCAAGTTGTCTAACTTACCGAAGTCTCAGTTTCCCGATCTGAGTAGTGGGGTTAACACCAGTTTTCAGAAAGGTTAACTAAACATGTAATTGTATTAGCACCTAGTAAGGGTGCAAAAAATCCTAAAAGAAAAATCGGAAAAAAGCAAAGCTTTTCTTAAGTGCCTTTTACAGGCAGGCATTACATGGCTAAAATACATTTGTTAATGTCTTAGAGACCATTGATTTAATGATCATTGTCTGTGCATGTAATTGATTACTGTGGTCTTAACTGAAGACTAATGTCACTTGGAAAGAGTATTGAGAATGTGGAAATGAAAAGATTTTGTTTTTCTTGTTATACTGAGTGGCGTTGTGGGGGTATCCTAGACTAGCAGGACTAAGTTGAAGTGTTGTTGACGGGGTGGTGGTGGGGACACTTCTTCCCATCACTGATGTTTTATTTTAAGTGAAGGGAGCTCCACTAGCCTAATACTTTGGCCTTTTTTGCCCTTTCTTTGTTCCTTTCTGGGGGAGGAGTCACTTATCTGACTGGTGAATACAAAGGAGTAACTGTGACTGCATGGCCCGGGGGCACCTCTTAATCTTGGGAGTGAGCCTGCCTGCAGAAAGCTTGCATTCTACCCGGATCCTCCTTGCCATAAAAATATCAGGGACAGGCCTTGTCTCCCCAGTGCTTGCCCAGTTCCAGGGGTGCTTGTGACTCAGAAGATAAGTAGTTTACTTCTCAGAATGAGTGTAATGGAATCCACTTGCCTAAAGATATGGACCACATTTTCCAATCTGAATGACATGATATCCACTCCACATCTGCCTTATTCTTTAGTCTTATTTCTTAATCATATCACAACATTTGTGAGAAAGATGGATGCTCTTTATCAAGCTGACTGAAATCCAATAGTCATGTCAATATACTAGTTGCATACATTCCACTGGGGACCTCTTAAGATCCTGAGTGGAATGCACTTCAGAATTATCTAGTGAGGGGAAGGGAAGCTGCGGATTCAGCAAGAATTCCCATTTGCACTGCTTGAGTGTTGCTTTGGGGTGTTAATTCCCTGGTGCTTTTAGATGGCCCATTTTATGCCTACCAAAGTTCTCAAGGAGGTGCTTGATGTAGGAAACCATCAGAATAACTAGAACTATCCAAGTTACAGGTGACTTTCTGTGTGGGTTGAGGGGATATGGCCAGGGTACCAACAGCCTGCTAGAATGCTGTCCCTGGGTAGAGGGACATGAACTATGTTAAATGCCCTTGCAATATGGTTCCAGAGCCCCCTGTTTCTTTTGTCATAAAACTTACAACATTATATGAGTTGTCTATTGTTTCTCCTAGGCTATAAACTCTATGTGGGGAACGGGTAAGATCCATGTTGTTTACTGTGGTAAACATAATGTTTACCAATCCTAAGTGATCAGTAAATAACTGTTGAATGAATATTCCAACCAAGAATAAATGTTCACAGAGAAAAAAAACCTAACTATAAGATTATAATTAAAGCTAGTTTTGGTGTTTCGTAAGAAATAAATTTACTACATATGGAAGGGTACTGTTGAACTGAATTAAGTGATTCATTAAAAGACATTAAATGCTTGTTTTGAATCCAATCTGATACAGTCTTGATGGAAACTTCAGTGTTTTACAAATTTATGGTACAAGAAAAAAAGGTAAAGATCAGATATTTTCCTTTTTTAAAGAAAATATTGTGAGCATGGAGTAGTTTACATGAAAGTAAGAAAGTAATAAATTCATCATATTTTAAGTCTTTCTAAATTGGTTCTGTTTGTGAAGATGCTTGCCAAAGTTTTCCAAAGGGAGGGAGTTCAGCATTTTGGATGGATTTAAAGGCTGACAATAGGAGGGTGTAATGTGACAATTGTGCCAGTAGGTGGTGGTGTTTCACGTAACAATATGCTTTTTGGATTTGGACCTGTAAACGGAGTTCACAGCATTCATCTTAGAATGAGTTTAGTTTCTGAACAGCTGATAAGACTTTTCTAGTTTCAGACAGGCAATGGGGGGGGGAAAACCCAGTCACCTCCTTTCATAAGCAAAAAACTCAGAGGGAAATACAGTCTGTAATTCATACAACTATAGTCAATAGTAAGGGGAAAAGAAAAACACAAAACAATGGCTAATTCCAAGTTGTGTATATGGCCTGGTGTGGCCTGGATAATTCTAGTTTTAAAAGACTCTTCTGGATGTGCACGTATGCCAGGAAAAATTTGGATGTAATGGCTAGTTTTTGCTCTAGGGTCAAGACTTGCTTGAATATATAGCTTTAAAATGAACTGGGAAGTGCTGGACTTGGCTCTGTGAATTACCACATATCAAATACATTTATGCTTGCAAATTACTACACTTAAAAACAACTCACAAAGTGATTCTTAATACTCTGATACGTATAACTTGACAAACTGCTGAGCTGTCTTAATATTTCAATTGAATTTAATAAACACTTATTGGGGGGTCTACTGTGTACCAGGCAGCCTGCCAAACACTGGGAATCCACAAATTAATAAAACACAGCCCTTCCTTCTATGTTAGCCTTTAGCCCACATGTTATCAGGCCTTATGGCGACCCTGCTTCTTCTCCATCACAGCTAAGGGTCTCGGTCTGAGGGCTGTGGTGCAAGGAAAGGAGTCTACGGTCCCTAAATCTGTGGTCCTTTCTGTACCAAGGTCCCTGATTCTATCATATGGAGACCTTGTCTGCTAGTCTGGAGGCTACAGACAAGCAAGAATCCCACCCACTGATAATGCCTCCTAACTACTACCCTTCAAACAGAGGGAAAGACTCTGGTCACTTTAGGTTGATTAAAACTCTAGTGATAGGTTTAAAAAATTGCTTGTCATACATGAATTTTTAAATCATACCCTTTTCTAGGATGCTTGCAGAAGATTCAAAGACAGTGAAATGTGAAATGGCCAAAGCCATATTCCATGAAGAGGTTGCAGAATGACCCCTTTGGTGCCAAGACACTAACAGGATTGCCCCAGATTTACCCTCTCCTCATTATCCAGAAAGATTCAAGATGGTGAAAATTGCCCCACGCAGTAGCAGAAAGATGCCCAATTACCTTCTGCAAGATTAACTACTCTAAGTCTTGGGTTTCTCACTTAAAAACAGGAATTATAATTTCTAGCTCCTAAGGTGTTGCAATGCTTGAAATAGGATAACATATGGGAAAGCAAACTACAAGAATTTCTGACATATTAGGAATCTTAGAAAATGTTAGGATTGTCCCTTTCCTGTTTGGAGGGAGTATTGGTAGTCGGTCACACGGGCACTAAATCCCATGTAAGGAAATTTAGTATCAAAATTTTGTCATCAATATTGACGAATCGTCTCCTCTTGGCTTACTCCTAATGCTCCTCGTTTTGATAGCAATGGCAATAGGCAATTTCATGGTAGAACCAATGAGCAGATGACCTCAAGGGCTAAGTCTGGAAGCATTCATAGGCAAATCCAGAGTAGAAAGAGGCTGTTTATATTTCTCACATGTTTTCTGATAGCTGGTGCGCCAGAAAGCCAGCATTCTAAAAGAAACTGATTAAATGACGAATTGTGTTGCTGCATCCCAGAGCCTTCTCCTTGTCTGCTGGGTGATCCTCGGCCTGCTGGCTTATGTGAAGTGAGGAACGGTTTCTCTTCACATGCCATGGACAATATGGGAGCACAACTGCTTTTGTTGCTGATGAAAATATTATGGCCTCGGTTCCCTGTAATCAATTTACTGCTTTATGGACCCAAAGTCCTCCAGAGAATTTAATAAATTCACATAATGTTTCTAAGTGCTGCATTGTGCATTTGGAGCGCTGATTTAGCTGACAAATGTGAAAAATTCATGTAGCTAGACAACTCCCTAGTGATTAGACATGTGTAGAAGCTAAAGAGAGCACGTTGTTCCAGAGAAGGTCAGCATTAACATACAGCAGAGACTCTTCCCTTGTGATGGGCTTTGTGTCCCTCCAGCTCTGGCAGATAATACCATCTAACCAAATATTTGTTGGTGGGGGGAGTCACCCATTTCCAGTGGGGCTGGACTTTCGGTTCTCCATTAACTTGTGACTTCTGATCTGGGCAAGGCAAAGAACAACAAAAGTAAAGGAGATGGTGGGATGTTGAGGAAAGGGGTGATACCCACTGGATTTAGATGATGAAATGGTCACTGAATTATGGACATTTGACCCAGAGGATGTCAGAGGTTTCTAAGGGACATTTTTTTCTGGTCTATTATCACAGGGGCACTTTTTTTCTTTTTACATTATAGCAATGTACTTGTTCTTTTTTAAAAAATTCTTTATTAAGGTATTATTGATATACACTCTTATGAAAGTTTCACATGAAAAAACAATGTGGTTACTACATTTACCCATATTATCAAGTCCCCACCCATACCCCAATGCAGTAAGATGCCACAGATTCACTGTTTGCCTTCTCTGTGCTGCACTGTTTTCCCCGTGACCCCCACATTATGTGTACTAAACATAATACTCCACAATCCCCCTCTCCCACCCTCCCACACCTCTCCCCTTTGGTAACCACTAGTTCCTTCTTGGAGTCTCTGGGTCTGCTACTATTTTGTTCCTTCAGTTTGCTTCGTGGTTATACTCCACAAATGAGGGAAATCATTTGGCACTTGTCTTTCTCCTCCTGGCTTATTTCACTGAGCATAATATCCTCCAGCTCCATCCATGTTGTTGCAAATGGTAGGATTTGTTTCTTTCTTATGGCTGAATAGTATTCCATTGTACCACAGCTTCTTTATCCACTCCTCTACTGATGGACACTTAGGTTGCTTCCATATCTTGGCTATTGTAAAAAGTGCTACAATAAACATAAGGGTGCATATGTCTTTTTGAATCTGAGAAGTTGTATTTTTTGGGTAAATTCCAAGGAGCGGGATTCCCGGGTCAAATGGTATTTCCATTTTTAGTTTTTTGAGGAACCTCCATATTGCTTTCCACAACGGTTGAACTAGCTTACATTCCCACTAGCAGTGTAGGAGGGTTCCCCTTTCTCTGCATCCTTGCCAGCATTTGTTGTTCTTAGTCTTTTCGATGCTGGCCATCCTTACTGCTGTGAGATGATATCTCATTGCGGTTTTAATTTGCATTTCCCTGATGATTAGTGATGTGGAGCATCTTTTCATGTGTCTGTTGGCCATCTGAATTTCTTCTTTGGAGAACTGTCTCTTCATATCCTCTGCCCATTTTTTAATCTGGTTTTTTGCTTTTTGGGTGTTGAGGCATGTAAGTTCTTTATATATTTTGGATGTTAACCCCTTGTCAGATATGTCATTTACAAATGTATTCTCCCATACTGTAGGATGCCTTTTTGTTCTGTTGATGGTGTCCTTTGCCATACAGAAACTTTTTACTTTGATGTAGTCCCATGAGTTCATTTTTGCTTTTGTTTCCCTTGCTCAAGGAGGTGTGTTCAGGAAGAAGCTGCTCATGTTTATACTCAGGAGATTTTTGCCTATGTTGTCTTCTAAGAGTTGTATGGTTTCATGACTAACATTCAGGTCTTTGATCCATTATGAGTTTACTTTTGTGTATGGGGTTAAACAATAATCCAGTTTCATTCTCTTGCATGTAGCTGTCCAGTTTTGCCAACATCAACTGTTGAAGAGGCTGTCATTTCCCCATTGTATGTCCATGGCTCCTTTATCATATATTAATTGACCATATATGGTTGGCTTTATATCAGGGTTCTCTAGTCTATTCCATTGGTCTATGGGTCTGTTCTTGTGTCAGTCCCAAATTGTCTTGATTACTGTGGCTTTGTAGTAGAGCTTGAAGTTGGGGAGCATAATTCCCCCAGGTTTATTCTTCCTTCTAAGGATTTTTTGGTTATTTGGGGACTTTTGTGGTTCCATATGAATTTTAGAATGATTTTCTCTAGTTTGTTGAAGAATGCTGTTGGTATTTTGATAGGGATTGCATTGAATCTGTATATTGCTTTAGGCAGGATGGCCATTTTGACAATATTAATTCTTCCTATCCATGAGCATGGGATGTGTTTCTATTTACTGGTATCTTCTTTAATAAGTGTCTTGTAGTTTTCAGAGCATAGGTCTTTCACTTCCTTGGTTAGGTTTACTCCTAGGTATTTTATTCTTTTTGATGCAACTGTGAATGGAATTGTTTTCCTGATTTCTCTCTCTGCTAGTTCATTATTAGTGTATAGAATGCTACAGATTTCTGCATATTAATTTTGTATCCTGCAACTTTGCTGAATTCAGATATTAGATCTAGTAGTTTTGGAGTCGATTCTTTAGGGTTTTTTATGTACAGTATCATGTCATCTGCAAACAGGGACAGTTTAACTTCCTCCCTGCCAATCTGGATGCCGTTTATTTCTTTCTGTTGTCTGATTGCCATGGCTAGGACCTCCAGTACTATGTTGAATTGAAGTGGGGAGAGTGGGCATCCTTGTCTTGTTTCTGATCTTAAAGGAAAAGCTTTCAGCTTCTTGCTAAGTATGATGTTGGCTGTGGGTTTGTCATATATGGCCTTTATTATGTTGAGGTACTTGTCCTCTATACCCATTTTGTTGAGAGTTTTTATCATGAATGGATGTTGAATTTTGTCAAATGCTTTTTCAGCATCAATGGAGATGATCATTTGGTTTTTGTCCTTCTTTTTGTTGAAGTGGTGGATGATGTTGATGGATTTTCGAATGTTGTACCATCCTTGCATCCCTGAAATAAATCCTACTTGATCATGATGAATGATCTTTTTGATATATTTTTTAATTCTGTTTGCTAATATTTTGTTGAGTATATTTGTATCTATGTTCACCAAGGATATTGGTCTGTAATTTTCCTTTTTTGTGGTGTCTTTGCCTGGTTTCGGTATTAGGGTGATGCTGGCCTCATAGAATGAGTTTGGAAGTATTCCCTCTTCTTCTACTCTTTGGAAAACTTTAAGGAGGATGGGTATTAGGTGTTCACTAAATGTCTGATAAAATTCAGTGGTGAAGCCATTTGGTCCAGGGGTTTTGTTCTTAGGTAAGTTTTTCATTACCAATTCAATTTAGTTGCTGGTAATTGGTCTATTCAGATTTTCTGTTTCTTCCTGGGTCAGCCTTGGAAGGTTGTATTTTTCTAGATAGTTGTCCATTTCTTCTAAGTTATCCAGTTGGTTACCATGTGATTTTTCATAGTATTCTCTAATAATTCTTTGTATTTCTGTGGTGTCCATAGTGATTTTTTCTTTCTCATTTCTGATTCTGTTTATGTGAGTAGACTCTCTTTTTTTCTTGATAAGTCTGGCTAGGCATTTATCTATTTTGTTTATTTTCTCAAAGAACCAGCTCTTGCTTTCATTGATTCTTTCTACTGTTTTATTCTCCTCAATTTTATTTATTTCTGCTCTAATTTTTATTATATCCCTCCTTCTACTGACTATGGGCCTCATTTGTTCTTCTTTTTGTAGTTTCAGTAACTGTGAGTTAGACTGCCATATGGGATTGTTCTTTTTTCCTGAGGTATTGTAATATACTTTCCTCTTAGCATGGCTTTCACTGCATCCCACAGATTTTGCGGTGTTGAATTATTCACAGGGTCACTTTTTAAAACTGGTTCCACTTGACTTGTATTGAATCTTTCTGCACATCTCTTTCTTTCATTCTAATTTCCTTCAAAACTTAAAACAAATTTACCAAAAATAATAAATATTAAGTCATTGTATTATTCAAAATAATCTATCTTTACTAATGTGTATATAAGCATTCTACATAGTTACAATCAATCACTCTACTACTTTGTCTTAAAAGTACCATTTTATATTCCATTTTTCCTCCTTAATGTTATTTCATAACAAACAATAATGTTATTTTATATCCATCAAGATGGACCATAGAGCTGTGGTTTCAGATAGTTTTTTAGTATTGAATTTCTGAAATTTATCTTTAAATTAAAGTAGACAAGTGCCATGTTGCTTCAAAGACCACCCTTGTTCAGAATTACTGCCGATTTTATTGTTGATTTTGATTTTCAGCTCAAGCTAAGATTTAGGTTTAGCTTGAGTTCCTGAATTAGGGGAAATAAGTAAACCGGTCTATGAGCCTGGAGATTTTGTAATAGCTGGTGTGGATAATAAGCCAACACCTGTCCCATCTTCCCACTCCAGTGACATATGGCCCAGCCTTTTTCTCTGCTCCAGGACGCTGGGAGTACTGAGAAACGGTTGACCCTCTCCTGATGGATCCATAAGGTTTGCAGCTGACTCCATGGCTCTGGACCTGGGTGGTACAGACACCCTGTTGGCTCACTGATTAAAAGGGAAAATGATTTAATGTATTTGGATGCAGTGAGCTGTCATTTGACAGGTAAGTTTTCTGAAGAGTTAGAGAACCACTGAACCAGGGATAGTCCTGGAATAAATAATCCTGATCAATGAATTTGAGGTTCATAATTATGATCACAGGTGGATTTGGTACTTACTCAACAATGAATATTGCTAATTTGATCTCAGAGGTACTGGTTACTGGCAATGGGACAGGAAGCTGGATAATCTGTAACCATTTCCTTTGAAGGGTATTTTTAAACTTCGCAGTGAGCTTTCCCTACACCTCTCCTCATTCATCTGATGTGGAGACAGAGGCATAGAGAAGACAAATGACTTCCTTAGGCTCCAAAGGCCAGTTACTCCCTAAGATAGGATAGAAACACAGCTTCTATGCTTCCCACTGATATTTTTCCCACTAGACTGGTTGTTCCCACCCTTTTTGAGTATGAAGACTCTGGTTTTTCTGGTGAAAAGTTAGGAATCTTATATGATAGTAGCTGTATATATATTTTTTCCAATTTTTAAATTTTGGTAAAATACACAAAGCATGAAAGTTTACCATTGTAACCATGTTTAAGTGTACAGTCCAGTGGTATTAAATGCATTCATGCTGTTATGCAACCATAACCATCATCCATCTCCAGAACTTGTTTCACCTTGTAGAACTGAAATTTCATACCCATTAAACAGTAACTTTCCGTTCCCCCACCCCTGCCAGCCCCTGGTGATTCTACTTGTCTCTAGGAATTCCACTGCTCTAAGTACCTCATGTCAGTGAAATCAGACAGTATTTGTCTTTTGTGACTGGTTTATTTCACTTGGCTTAATGTCTTCAAGGTTCATCAATGTTGAGCATATGTCAGAATTTCCTTCCTTTTTAACACTGAATAACAATACATTGTATGTATTTACCACATTTTGCTTCTTCTCCATTTATCCGATGATGGATACCTGGGTTGTTTCCAGTAGCTATATTCTTTGTGTCTGTTGATTGGGAAAATCCAAAACAGAGTCATAGACCCTTTGTGGTACTCTGTGGCCCCTTGGGGTGCACACATTGGAAAATCATTGTCTAAGAGATTTTAATTTTTAAAGGCTTTTTAGTGAACTCTGACATGGATGGCAACACAAAGCAATGATATTAAAAGCAAGATGTTTAAATGTGACACTCTCTACCATCCAGGAATTGACAATGGAGGATGAGAAATGGAAAGCTTGGGGGTGTAGTGCAGGAGAGGACTTGATAATGAACGTGCTTTAACTTTCAGCTTTCTGCATGGGAACAGCACCACGTGCCAAACCTAACTGTACTGTATTCCCCTCACCTCTCTTGCTGTGGTAGAACTGAAATGCCTGTACCAGGCAGACAAGGATCTACATTATTACTCTAACAACAAACCAGTGTGACCGACCTGCTTGTGAGGATGTGATTTTTTTTTTTGCCACTATTTTGTTGCTGTCATTTCTGTAAAGTACATCTCCGTAACCTGTCAGGTCAAATTTGCTGTCAATCGGAGTACATAAAATGCATACCTTCATATGTATACATTTTTTTTCATTTACTAAAATGAACATCATAAAAAAGACAGAAACGTGACATCAAAAGGCAGGATACAGATTCAAAATATTGTACAGCAGCTTCATCTTTTTATTAGATTTTCTGTGTTTTTTTTTCCCCCTCTAGTTGCTGGATAAAATCCATACAAATGAAATGCTAGCTCACTCAGTAAATAATAATGAAAAGGTAAATTCATTTTACAGAGAAGCCAGTACATGTAAGACATCATCTTGAATGACTGATTTTCCTGACCTGATCACCAGGCTATTACAGTTTCTCAAAAATAGTATCTGGCTTTTAGGCTCTCCAATTGGGCTTGTGACCTCTCCTTAACCCTTTGTCTGTTAAGAAAAATGGATTTTTAAAAATGTGCACAGTATGCTGCTAAGATTACACAGGTGCTGTTTAATTCACATCATATCCATGTACTAAGAGACGACAGCACCCATGGAGGGTCTGCATTCTTTCCACCATGATGTCGCCCCTCCTGTGGTATCTTCAGTAGTTGTGATGTAACTCTGAAGTTCTTTGAAAGAAATAGAAAATAACTATCTTTAGGACTAAAATCTTGTTTTCTTTTTAAATTTATCTTGTAGCTAATTACGTCTCTATACCTATGTTAATTCCATTTTATGTTTTTTTGGGAAAGTCCAAATAGCTATGTATGATAATTTTGTTGTTTCCTTAGAGTCTTCTCCCAGACTTGGGTAAAGGACTGACCTTCACGTGAATGTACATATGCTGGAGAGGGTGACAGAGCGGTCAGGCACTGGGGTTTTCTCAGGGCATGTGACTTTCAGTGCTGAACCTGGAAAAGTCTCTGGCAAACCAGGATAAGTCGGCCTCTCTAGAGGACAGGTTTTCTATGAACTTTGTTTCTGTATGAGAGAAAGGGCAACATTCAAGTCAAAAACTGTTTTTTTGAGCACCTCCTACAACACAGGCCTCCAAGGACAGAGAATTAGCAAACTAACATCTCTTGCCCTTGGTGAGTTTTCTGTCTGGAGTAGCTGGCAAGTTAAGTCTAAAGGAACTGGTAAGCCAAGTGTTACCGGGGCCCTGACACAGCCGTGAGAGTTCAGGAGGGAGGGAGTGATCTGTGCTCAGACATTCCTCATCTAATTAGAAATAAAATACCTGTAGTTCACAAATGCCATGCACATAACTCAGTAATAACTGAGTATCTAAGAAGATAAAAATACGCAAGAGAGCCCTTGAGTCAGAAATATGTTGTCCTGAATTCCAGATAAAAGACTTGGGCTTTGTTGAAAGTTTTATTGGCTTTACTGAAAATTTTGAAGATGGAAATAAACTGGGCTCTCTCCCATATTTGTCTCCAATATCAAAAGTGAGTGGCAAGCCTGAAGAAACATGCTTTAACGTTTGAGAAGTGCATCCACATAGGAGTGGCCTTGAATGAGAGGGGAGGGAGCTGTGAGCTTGGCCAGACAGGTGGCCTACCTGCGGAGAAACCAGGTGAGGGGCTTCAGGCAGGCAGCCTGGGGAATGAAGCCGTGCAGTGCAGTGGTCTGGGGAAACTCAGGACGCACAGGCCTGGTGCAGATTACAGTTACTAACAGAAGGAGAAGAGAGCATGCCTGAGGCAGGATGTCTACCCTGGCTTCTGTTACAGAGGTGTGGAAAGTGGCCAACAGCCAATGAGAAGAGGTTGAGGGCAGAGTCAGACAGTCCTTTATTGGAATCCCTTTTCCCACTGCTTTCTAGCTGTGTAACCTGGGCAATCCACTTAATTGCTGCAAATTTCAGTTTTCTTATGTGTGAACAGGGGCACAATTCTTTCACTATAGTTTAGTCACTAGGATTAAGTGAGAAAATGTAAGCAATTTAGCACAATTCCTGGTAGTAGCCAATGAACAGTAGCGATGACTATTATCATTGTAATAATAGAGCAGCTACTGTATTCATTTGCTGTAATGAAATCACTGGATACTATTTCTCTTGCCAGTTTGTGCAATCATTTTGTCCTCCTGAACCAAAATCATCCTTTTATTGATATGAATATAATTATGAGAACCATTTGCTAGCTGATACACGATTTAAAGTATAAAATATCCATTTGATAAATTATTTAGGATTAAAATTAGACTTATATTAAGGAATAGTTTATCCAGGATTTCTTCAGAAGTAATAGCATTCTTTCTGGGATTCCTCTGGGATATAGTTTATTCTCCCCTTCAAGTGCTGTCTGCCCTCCTCAGCTATAGCCAGGTTGGAAAGTAGAAGGGCCTGCTCACTCTATCCGGAGGAGACGGCCCGGACAGCCGCCCGCACAGGGTAAGCGTGTGACCGACAAGGGGAGGAGCTGAAATGTAAAGGGACCTTGTCCACACAGCCCCACACAGCGCTGTTTGTTCTGCCATCCTCTCCATGCGGCAGCGCTGCGGACTTCCTGCGCGAGGGAAATTCATCCTGCTGTGGAGGATTAATCCTCTTCAAGTGCTCTGGCGAGATGAGAGCAGGAAGCAGACACAACTGTGGATAAAGTGAAGGTTCCCATGGCCAGGATCCTCACCTGAACCTAAACTCCTTGATGATGTGACTGGCCTGCCACTAGGTTACTGCTTCCACACCCGTAGGCAATGAGCTATTATTGACCGAGCCACTGTGTAAAGTGCTCTGCCCAGGGCTCTGGGCAGAGGCAGAGATGAAGGAGGATTACAGACCTGCAGACTGTTGGATGTAGATGTAATTCTAGTGCTTGACCTATCGCCAGGAGAACAAGCCAGCTAATAAACCCTTTCACCCCAAGAACATTTTATTGTCATTCATCGGTCTCCCTGAATCCGTAGTGAAATTGCCCGGGGCTGAAACCCATTGGCAAGACAACTAAGTCCAAATTTGCGCCCAAGGAGAAGAGAGACACACCTGAAGCACCTGTCCTGGGCAGCTGAGCAAACTTGTGTCTTGTCCTCCCCACTGGGCAGCTGGAAACTGCTCAGGCCAGAGAGTGAATGTGTGGAGGTCATCCTCACAGGAGTGAATTCTGCTGCTCATAGGATTGTTTTGGTTTCAAAGGAAACTAGGAATTGTTCAGTCTTTTTGAAACTACAGCTACAAATTGGGCTGAGTTGGATAATATTCTGCTTGGAAGGTGAATGTTGATGCTCACCTCGCACCGGAGCACACCAGGAAGCAGCTTGCTGGAAATCCTGTGCCCCGGGATGGGCCGCCTGAGCATCAGCTGTGGGCGAGCAGGGTTCCTGAGGCCTGACCCAAGTCTTTCTGTGCAAAGTGCCAGCGAGCCTCATGGGACAGGACTCGCCCTAAGTGAGGTGGGGTCAGGCCTCATGAGCCCGATCCCTCAGTGAGCCCTAAATGAGTAAGGCTTTGAGAGAGACATTATTTGCACATGCTCTACCGCAGAGCCATGAATGATGCAAGACAGATAAGCTGTAAAGAAGAATCTGACAGAGTCATGATACTAAACTTCTGACAGCAGGTTTGTAAGCAGACTGCTTTGGAAGCCCTTCAGCAACAGAGTCACCATAAAAAGGGGCAGAACTCCTGAGGCATAGGACCCAGTAAGACCATACTGCTAATGACGGGCAGGAGCTGGGGAGGCACCCACTGTGTTGCGCTGGAACTGGTGTCTGTGAAGAGAGCGGTTTTGACATGCAGCAAACGTGGAGTTGATATCTACAGAATGGACGTTGCAGGTTTGGTTCCCAGAAGTCAGAGATTAGCATGCAAAGTGTTTGTTAGGATGTGCTCCTCGGATTCACACGTGCTGTGGAGGAGCTGGGGAGAGGGAGCAGGTGGGCTGCCATGTGGCTGACCTCATGGGGAACTCTGCATCTGCAACAGCCCTTTGGAGTTGTCCCCAGTTGGGGCTCAGAGCCTGGATTTTCACATCCCTGCATCAACCAGTCATTGAATGCAGACTGACCCTGAAAAGAGGGTTAGACTGGCTGAGACGAGCACATTTAGCCAGCTGAGGGCAATTCCCAAGGGCTGGGTGCTGAGAGTCATTGGAAGGCAGCATGGGCAGCATCTGGGGGAATAAATCCCTCCATCCTGAAGTTGGATTTTGAGGGGTATAGCACGGTCTGTTACAAAGGGACTTATTTTTTGACAGACCAATGGAATGTACTGGACTTCTGATTTGGGGCGATAGAAATTGGTGTGGGCAATCAAAGCAAACTATAGTAATCCTTGGATTTGGGGGTCAGGAACTGACTGGTGTCTTTAAGCTTTAAACCAAGTCAGATTAGATGAATGAACTCTAGTCTGTTCCTGTGCCTTCTCATCCTGAGAAAAGCATATATGTCCTAAGATTCTGTGATACTCTTGTAAATAGTAAAAAAAATACTATGCACACTTCTCACATTGGGCAGTACGCTAATAATAATAGCAGTAATGGTAACACCAACCATAACTGACATGTAGGCAGTGTTACTAGATGCTGGAACTCTAAGTGCTCTATTTACAATCTTATCTTTAATCCTCATAATAACTACAGGAGGAAGATGGTTTTATTTACGCTCATTTTTTAAGGATGAGGAAATAGGCTAAGAGAGTTTAAATAAGTTGCCCAAGTTTACATAGCTAATAAGTAGCAGTGCTTGGTTGTAAACTCAAACTCAATGAAAAGCAAAGTGAAAAGATCTGAACCAAAGCAAGGTGGTCTTTAAAAGAGATGGTCCTTGATGCCTGGAGCTGAACGTGTGAAGCTTCCCAAGCAATGGCAGTGGGGGTGACTGGCCACCTTCTGTTTCTAGAAACGAGTGGGCTCTACAACTGTGTCTTGCCAATTCCTAGCTAAATCTTCTGTGTTAGTCCGTGGAAGGCGTGGCCCCTGGGAAGCATGGCCCCTTCCAGGTGGGCAGAGATTTATTCAGTGCTGGATGGAGTGAGCGCATGTACTGGAAGGATTACTGTTTTTAGAGTTAATCCTGGGGAATGTACTTTCTGTGTGTGTTTTCATCTGTAAAACGGAAATAGTGTCTCAGGAGTGGTGTGAGGTTTGGAAGTAATCACCGATCTAGCATATAGTCTCGCGCAGCATGCACTCTGAGCAAGTCAGAGCAATGATCGCTGCTGCTGATGGTGATGGTGATGGTTTTGCTCCACATGCTGGCAGGTGGTGGTTGATGTAAAAATTCCAAAGAACTAAATGTTTCTTTCTCTCAGCTCTGGAAGGCTTGACCGCATTATCTCTAGCGTTCTGTCTTAAAACAAGTACAGAACCCTAGATTTTGATGTTTCTCAGGTGAAGTTTTTAAACAAAATAATTTGCACCGAAGTAAAAATGGGGAATTTTTCAAGTCCAGCCTTCCCCACCCAGCCCCCTTCCAATGTTTTCAAGGCACGTCTTGCTTTTATTACCCTTGCATTAACAGATCTGCTTCAAGGAGCTTCCCATGCCCCAGGAAATGGAGGCTGACTAGAAATGGAGGAGCAGAAAGTACAATGAGACATAAAAGGGATTTTATGTTTTTTTTTTAAGGGTTATTAAAGTCGTCTGAAATGTCACACAAAGCAGTGTTTAGATAAGACTCAGAGAACGTTTTCTATGGACAGAAAAAGCAGAGGCTTTCCAGTTTTGACTGAATTAATTCCAGGGTAAAGTTATGATTAGGGGTTCTATCAGTCAGGGAATGGTTGGATTGGAGAAACCACTTCAGCTTTTCTAAGCAGAAGGAGATTAACACAGGGAGCAGTGTGCTTACAGAGCCATTGGAAGGATCGCAGGAGCAGGCACCAGTTGGCCTCCCACAGCTGCTACCAAAAGGAGACCCAACCTGGCCTGGCAAAAGAACTCTGACTGCAGCACAAGCGGGAAGTTGGGGAATCCGGAGGCCACTGGATCCCCTGCTCGTTCCAGGGTCATGTTCCCAGGGCTGTGAGTCTGGGGTCAGGAAGCCGCCGTCTCCACTGCTGGTACAGGAGCGCACCACCTGGGCCAGAATCTAGGGGTCAGGAGGTTGGCTCCATCAGTGCTGGCTCCAGAGCCTTGATCTTCTGCTAAATCTGCACAAGCAAAGCAAGACCCTCGCTTCCCACTTATCTCAAGTTTGAGTCTGGGTCTTGCCCACACACATCTTCAAAGGAGTCAGGGAAATGGAGGTTTTATTTTTCCAGCTTCTGCTACGCAGGAAGGCAAGGGAGACAGAGGTTGGAGTGAGTGTTGTGCAAGGCCGCCTACTATTTTCCCCTCAGTGGTTTACACAGTGGAGAACTGGGAAGTTTTCTTTTCTGTTACGCTTGTTTTTGTATGTAGTTGGAAAGAATGGCATGTGAGTATAAGCATAAACTGCACATTCACAATCTTTTGATCCTATGACTAATTTCAGTGAACTCTAACACAGCACCTGAGTTGTTTCAAGGCCAGCATTTTGCTAACACCAGGTACACTTAGAGAGAAAAGGCAATTTAAATATTGGAAAAGGCAGTCCCTGTCCTTTAAAATTATTTAAAAATCCATCCGCATTAAAATCTCAGTAAGAAATAAGTAACAACTCAAATTCTCACACATAGACATGCCTATTTATAACGATGAATTTCATGGAGCTGTTTATTTCATAATACACTTGGGAAACCATCACTTTCCCAGTAACTGTGGCCAGATAAGTGCCCAAATTGTTTCTCTTCAGAAGCTCTGGCCACTCTTGGATGATTGGGTCATAATGAACTCTCTTTTTATTGGTTACACCGTAGACCGTAGTGCTTGAAGCCTAACTGATGAAGACAATGGCCTGTAGTCTCTATGAGGTCAGAGACCACATCTTTCAACCCCCTGTCACCCACCTCCCACTGCCATTAATGCTATTTCTCCAGTACCAAGGACATAGTAATTGTACAACAAATATTTGTTGATCCTTTCTTAGCTGACCAATGGAATGTATGAATGGATAATTGCTAAATAGATCGCATCTTGAATTTTAATAGTAATGAAACATTGGGAAACATAATAGGGACTTTCTAGTTTGAAAAAAATTATTTTTGATTTCACAACTGAGAATTTTTCTTTTTTTAAATAAGAATGCTCATGAAAATAGTCCAAATGTATCCTAGATAATTTCTTCTCCCTTACGCTTTTATTCTAGAATAGACCTAAAGTTAGATTAAATGCACATGGTAATTTTGATTTGGGCTTTTCATTCCCTGGAAGAGGTAGCTGTGGACATAGATAAGGAACACATTCTCCAGGTAGCATCCTTACTCTAGCCTTCTTTTCAGTACTTGGCATTCTTCTCATGCTTTCCTAGAGTTCATAATTCAGAATGACTATTTCCTCAGTGTCTAACCTCTCTCGAACTGTGGTCAATGCTTTCCTTTTTGATCTTTGCAAAGAGCAGTGGGCAAGGCAAAACTTTCCACTATAGACACACTGCAAATTATTTTCCCCAGTGAGCTTGCAATGAATGAGTCGGAATAGTGTCCACAGCAGACATCTCCAAGTTGCATTAACATTATAAAGTCAAATACTTTTCTTTCGTGAGGTGCTTCTGATAGGAGCAAAGACAGTGTGAGTTCCAAGCACACTGCTCCTCATCATGGTGTTTAATTTGTGTGCCTGAAGGAATGTGATACATTCCTGGGTAAAAAGATTAGAGCTTGTTTCATTATTTAACTTCTCCAAAATTATTTTTGAGTCTTTGCTGTACGCCAGGCACTGTTTCAGTTCCTGTAAATACAGCAGAGAACAAAACAGATAGAATCCCTGCCTACCCAGAACTTACATTCTAGTAAGACGACATACTGAACAAACGCACACATGTGTAATAAATACAATGCCAGGTGTGGTCATTGGAATGGGGCAAATAAAGCATGTCAGAAGGAGTGCAATGAGAGATGACATTTATGTAGATAACAATGTGAAGGGAAAAAGTGTTGCAGGTAGGGAATGGCCAGCACAGAGGCCCCAGTGCCAAAATGTGCAGAAAGGAGGGTGGTCAGACGATGCAAGGCCTGTAGGCCGTGATAAGGAGTTTAGATTTTATTATGGGTGTGAAGCGAAGCCAATAGAACAGTAAGAGCAGAGAATCAGCTTGATGCAATTTATATCTCAAAAAGATCCCTGCTACTGCATGGAGAAGAGCCTGCAGGTGGGGTAAGAGTGGCCAGCAGTTGAGGCTGTTGAAGTTGCCTGTGGGGTTTAGAAGAATGTGTTGGCATGGGGATGTTGAGAAGTGGTCACCGAACTCTATTAAATAAAATTTGGGGGTATATTAAGAATAGTAACAATGTAGTTTTCATTCCCACATGCTGGGGACGTTACAGGAGGAAACAGGCTCAGGTGACGAGTAGAGAAATTTAGTTTAAGAGCAGAAAAAGGACCGGCAAGGACAAAGTTTGCATTGGGTTGGTGGAGAACGCGTGGAGATCTTTCTCAGAGATATTTTAGGAAAGGGAAGTACTGTGGATTTAAAGGAAGAAAATATTTCTAATAAAAGTGATCATGTATCCTTCAATGTTGAAAAAAATCCCAGCAATGACATGATGTATTTTCTTAATAAGCTTTCTGCACATTGGGACTCTTCCTTTCATCTCTTTAAAAAACTTAAAAATTTTTTTTATTTGGAATATGGTTATGCAATATTATATTGGTTTCCTTCCTTTCATCTTTTTTCAACTAATTACTTAAATATCAGATTAGATTTCTTCAAGTGAATTATCAGAACTTTGTCAAGGACAAGAGGGAGAACAGGTTCACAGACATGTCTAAAAAGGTTGGGAACATAAAAAACAAATCTAATTGATTTATCAAATAATTCCATAAACTTCTAGAGAAAGCTGAAACTTTAAAGACAAATGCCTGCAGAAAGGTTCATGAAAGTAAGGTCAGAATTACTAAGGCAGGAAATGAGATGCAACTTCCAAAGTTGAAATGGAGCATTCTCTTTTTCACTTTATCAGGAGCAAAAAAGGACTACAGCCGAGTGTTGTTCTTTAATTAGATAGGAAAGAGAGAGACTCAACGATGACATCAAAAGGCCACAGGGCATTCAATATCTTTTTTAAAAACTCTTTCTGCATGATCAACTGATTGGGGCCCTGGAAATAGGTAATGCATACTTTAGGAGAATGAAAAGGGAAAAAGAAGACTTGGAGGAAGATAATTTAAATAAGTGAGATCTGTATCTAAATGTGCAGGCCCTGGTAATTTGCATCCAAAGGTACTAAAAGAATTGGCTGAAGTACTGTGGACCATAAATTGAATATGAGTCAGCAATTTGTAATGCTATTATTTTAAAAAGAGAACATGACTGAGAGGTGTATTAACAGGATTATGACATGAAAAGGGCAAGGATATGCTTGGCTCTGATCAACTGTTATTTAGAATATAATTACCCATTTTGGTCGCTGTATATTAAAAGAGATGAGTAGGTTCAGGGAAAGTAGTACAGAATGAAGAATGGAATATAAAATATGTGAAAGACCAATGACGGGGGTAAAAGGTTAAATCTCTACTCCTACATCCTTTTGGTAAAGAATATAAACGTCCAGATTATGTTGACTTGGAACATCCAGGCTTTGCCTCTTAATTGAACTCTATCTCCGTAGCCATATCTTAGCTTATAGGAAGTGGGTGGCTTTGTTTAGAAAAGACACAGCTAATGTATAAGAACAATTATTGTGAAAAACACTCTGGCAAACTGTTATTCATATTTTCTAGAGGATAGCATGGATGGAGTTGGTATATATTCGTATTAAGAGAGTTAGACCAAAATAGAACTAAACTAACGATTAAATACGAGAACAGAGGGCTGGTTTTCCCACAAATCCATAGCATAGTAATCCGGGGTCTGTAAGTACATACTGTTTTTCTCTGTTATCATAGAACCTTCTGTTTTCTGATTCAGTGGAGCAGCAATATTTCCAGAGTCAATGATAAACAGGGCCCATTTCAATGGGAATTCAGTTATCATTTTCTTAAATTGGCCAGATTTGTTTTTTACTCCTCTGAATTGCTCTTTATCTTCTTTTTCCATGGACACACCCCAGAACATCTCTTCCCCAGATGCCCAGAGCATTTATGGTGCTCCTCCTAGCTCACTTTGACACTTCCCCTTGGACTGCTTTCTCTGCTTTGACTATGTCTTAAGCTTACTCCTCACATATCTGTCAAAATGTACCTTTCCTCTGTCCCATTCCCTGTGATCCTTTACTTGGCTTTCCAAATTGACATTTTATTAATTCTGATAAACTCTAAGGGGGCTCATAGTTCTTCAGTGTCTCTTAGCAAGTGGCACTGTGGGTCTAATGTATGAGGGAGAACATTTGAGTGGTGTATGAACGTGGCTTTACATAACATTGAATTATGAAGAGTGACAATTATTCCCTTTTCAATTTCTTCTTTAATCTTTCTGATTGAGTGGAGGAGAAAGTTTCATTTTGGTGCTAGTGTGTTTTTTAATCCTTTAACAATTGTTAATCTCTCTTTTTGACCAAGGACGTGCAGGCATCAGACTCAAAGCT
The DNA here is from genome assembly GCA_032199065.1 of Smutsia gigantea. Classification (NCBI taxonomy): domain Eukaryota; kingdom Metazoa; phylum Chordata; class Mammalia; order Pholidota; family Manidae; genus Smutsia; species Smutsia gigantea. Next base: position 231,567 of record JAVSCE010021180.1, read on the forward strand.
GTGGGAGCTCGAATTATTTCTTAGGCTTTTTTGGTGTTGAAATATAACATACACACTAGGAAGGGACATAAATAAAAAATGTACATCCTAATTAATTATACTAGCAAGAATTTAAAAAATATTTTAAAAAGATTTTTAAAATTCTCATTGTATTTATTTACACAGTTCCCTTTTATTTATGTCAGTGATACTGGTTTTCCAAGGCAGTGCAGAAAAGTTTCTTTTAAAAAATGAAGTTTAAGTAAAAAAAAAGTTGATTAAAAAAAAACCTGTTAATCTGTTCCATAGATTCTAAAGATTAATGTTTTTCCCCACTATATTAATGGCTCTGAGGCATCACACAGTTGGTGTCATCTTATGATGCCCATGGACCAGGGTATAGGCAATGCCCTCACGGTGGTGTAAGCCTCCAGTATAACCTTGGACTGTGGTCAAATCAGGAAAGATCAACATTAGGGCATTTTATATTCAATGAAATATGGCAAACAAACCGTAATACTCAGGTCATACTATGATGTGGAAAAATAGAGATGTGGTACGCAGAACACCTGAAGTTTGGAAGACAGAAGCTTATGACCTACTCTTTCTATCTGATGCCTTTGTATTTTAATAAGAGCTTTCTAGAAATGTAAAGTCTTAGTCCCCCAAAGTGATAGCAATTGTATGAACCTCAGCCCTGTGGCTGCATGTGGTGTCCGAGAATCCTGGGGAGCAGGTGAAGTTCATTTTACATGCCCTCAGGGTTTCGTGCTTCTAAACCCATGTCTGACCCTGAGGCTCACCTGGTTGTTTGTGACATGTATATTATCCTCGCTCAGAAATTTCTAGGCCCTACATAATGAGGCTGTAGACATGAATTATAAGGAAACCACCTTACAGATGCAGAATACTGTAACACTAGGATATAGATACTCCTGAACACCCAGGATCTTCCCTCAGACTTGCCCCCAGCACCCTCATGACCCAACAGGACGCCTTCTGCACAGGATCCTCCACATGCCTATTAGAAGAATGAATGAAGGAAACTGATGCTTGGTTTTCCACTTGCAGATTTTAGGTGTGGCCATATACTGTGAGGCTTGAGCAGCTAGGGGCCAGCAGCAGCCCACAGTTGGCTCCGTCAGCCTCCTTGAGGCTTCAGAGGTTATGGCTGCACATTTGTATGGCACACCATTTGCATACACTAACGAGATGGGCTGTAATTGGCCTTCATTGATTTTGTTTTCATTGAGCTAAAATAGAGTCAGAGCTTCTTAGGCTAGAAGAACTGATTGATTTGTGGTAGAATTCAGGACTGTTCAGTTGAAGAAATAATTAATTATGTTCTTATTTAGTAATCATCAGGGTTCAGCCTGTTTCTTAGCAGGAGAATGTGCTCAGCAGAATTGGACTTTGCTAAGGCAGAGAGGCTTTAATTCAGGTACTTTAGTTGGGCAAATGGATGCCACACATAATGCTTATTATTTTTAAAGAAAGCTCTGTGCAGATTGGAGACAGCAGTGTAAATATGTATATATGCATCACACACACACACACACACACACACACACACACACAATACATGTAAAGAACAAGAGACATGCATCACATCTTTTCTGTTCCTCATCTTTCTGTTTGAGAATGGGAGTGGGCTAAAGCCCTCATTCTTTCTTGGGGAAGGTGGGATGAGGGGAGGGTATGTCCAGGCAGAAAATGCAGGCAAGTCTTGAGATGGTGAAAGGCACTGGGAGGGTCCCTGCATCTTTAGTATTCCTCCCAACCCAGTCTCTCCGGATGGAGTTGACAAAGATGGGTACTACCTAACTGGGACCTGGAATTGCTGCCACTGTCTTGGAATTATCATTGATATTAAAGATGGAGAAGCAATTGCCACTGTTGACACTGAGCCTGAGCTGGGACAGAATACATTTTTACTTGTACATCTGGAAGCTCAAAACTTCCCAGCTGGCTAGCTGTGCAGGCCTCCTCTAGTCATTACATTCCTCTCAGAATAATACCGGCTTGCATTTTCTGTCACTGAAAATTCTGGACCCACTTTTCATATTACGGGGCACTTTGCTGAACCTCCCTGATGTGCTCATCTGCATAGTATTCAACTCGACTTGTACTGGATGGTGTATGTGGGTGATACGCTTGCAAATAAATTTTAGACTTTAAAATACTTTTCTTTAATTCTAAGATCTCCAGGAAGGCTATTTTGTTTTACTTTGGAGTATTTTCTTGAGAAGGAAAATTATAAAGCAAATAATGCTAACTACCTCTTAACCCTTCACAGGAATGAGACCAGGTAACCTAATTTTACCCCAAAGGTTGATTCTTCTCATTATGTTTGTGAATATGTACCCAGCCACACAGCAATTATGCCTGTCATTTTGGCTAAGTTTGCCCTAAGATTTCACTGAAGTTTCTCATGACATTCTAATTGAGTGATTTTCCTACCATTTTATTAAATATCTTGTCAAGTATTTGTTGGAATCTTAGAACCCCATCTACCCCCTAAAATGAGATGTAGCATAGTGGCAGGGAATAGGACTGGTCAGCAGTCAGAAGATCTAGCTCCACAAGAGGAGATTCAAGTAACGTTTCTTAGTATTGGTCACATGCCAGACATGCAGCACTTCTGCATCTGCCGCTTTTTAAGATCCTTGTAATGACTCTGCAAGATAGGGGCTATCCTACTCAGTCCCCTGAGGGAGTTAGTGGGAAGTGTGCAGATTCTGAATCCTAGTTTGAATCTTAGTTCTATCATTTATTAGCTGTGTGACTGGGAAGAAATTTCCAATCTCTTTCTGAGTTTCTTTAACTAGGTAGCAGTATTACCATATAGGGATTGGGAGAAGATTAGATAAATTAAGTGTGTGAAATGCATAGAGTGAGTCTGACCCATAGTGAGCACTCAGTAAATATGAGCTATTTTTATCTATGATCAGATATTTTCAGGTGGTACTTGCTAGCCCTGTGACCTTGGGCAAATAATTAGCATTTCTGGATTTACAACATCATATTTAAGAAAAACCTCATAGCATTTTTGGAAGGCTGGAAAGAGATTAATCAGTGTGAAATTTGACAGTGATGTATTATGGAAGTATTAGGATTAATATTAAATTGTTCATTATATAGTATGTTCTTGTTATTAATTCCATTTCCAGTTTTTATTGAAAATTTTATCAAAATATCTTAGCAAAGAAGACAAGTGGTCAAGGACTCATTCAGTTGTTTCTATCTTAAATCTTCCAAGTTTCTTTCCACTAAGGTCTCAAAAAAAATGCAACTCCAGTCTTATTTGTTGACCTTTAATACATGTTATAAATCTTGATCAAGGAGTAGGAAAGGCTTTATGAGTGGGTAAGATATGCAATAACTACTTTTTTATAACAAACTCAAGTTCAGTATTTCCTTGGGATGTAACAACCCACATCTGACAGCATACTTATCAAATAGCTTCCTTTACAACAATTTTCTAAGGCATAGGTTGTCATCTTCATTTTACAGGTAAGAAAACGGGCTCCTAAAGTTTAAGAAACTACCTAAGCAGTATAGCACAGAGAAGACAAGTAGTGACTCTATAGCATCTTACTACGGTGATGGACAGTGACTGTAATAAGGTATGTGGTGGGGACTTGATAATGGGGGGAGTCTAGTAACCATAATGTGGCTCATGTGATTGTATATTAATGATACCCCCCCAAAAAAATTAAAAAGAAAAAAAAAGAAGAAACTGCCTAAAGTTTCATCTAGGAAATTAATGTCAGAAATTGTTCTCTTATCTCATAATCTGTAACAACATTAGTAGCATTGGTTAGGATAAGAATGTCAATTTCTGGACCCAATAGATTGCACTAACTTCATTGTAATCAGAGAACACAGTTAAGCAGCTGTATGTGATCAGTCCTATGCTAGAACTCTATGCTTGCATTCAACCTATAGGATTTTATTCTGCTCATCTTGAAGCAGCTACTGCCCTGTTCTCAGATGGTTCTTTAGTGGTCAGTTAACCAGCTATATGCTGGTCTCTAATATCTCATGAGATATAATATTCGTTTGATTATTTATCATATAATATCATATTATCCTATAATAATCATGAGATGATTTTTGTCTTTTCTACTTAGAAGAGGGTACTTGAAAATAAAAACCTCAGTTTCTGGAATTTCCCCTAGTAGTCCAACAGCCAATCGCTCTGCAGAGCACGCACACACACACACACACACACACACACACACACACACACACACACGAATGCTGATACTGCCTTCCCTCAGCCAAATCATGGGTATCATGGATTTAACCCTTTGGATGAACTCGGAGGGCCTCCCAGTGCCCATGTCCCTTTATTGTCATGGTGGTACCAGGAGGGGAAAGCATGCTTCTACCAGAGAGTCTTCCTACCTTGTGATACAACTAATCAATCACTAAGAGCTGTTTCTATCCCGGGTTTTACTGGTGATAAACAGAGAGTACCCTAAGCTCTTTAAGTCAGATGTCCCAAAGTCTGCCCTTGCGTGTTCTCTGGGAACTTGCCCTAGGGTCATGGATTTTGGTGATAGCTGAAATAATACTCGGCATATTGCGGTGAAGTTCTGACGTTAACTGCCCGGAGGTAGTGCAGAGTCTAGAGCTTAAGAGCACAGAACCCAGCAAGACTGCGCTCATCTCAGACAGCAGCCACAAGTCTGGGGGCCCCAGGCCACCTGCACTTCCGACTACCTAGCTATAATTTCGGGGGTGCCATGACCTCTCCAGGTTTGATAATTCACTAGGATGACTCGCAGAACTCAGGAAAGTGCTGTACTTACTATTAAAGTTTTATTATAATGGCTACACATAGAGTGAGGTCTGGGGGGGTTTCAAACACAGAGTTTTCCATGTCCCTGACACTGGAATCAGGACACATCACTGTCTTAGCATATTGATGCATTCACCAACCAGGAAGCTCACCCAAGCTTCAGTGTCCAGAGTTTTTATTGGCATTTCATTGATTGAATTATTGGCCATGTGGTTGCACTCGATCTCTAACCCCCCTTTCCTCTGTGGAGGTTGGGCTGACATTACTTAACTCAAAATCCCTCTAGTCACATGGTTTGTCCTTCTGGCGTGATGAACTCCCATTCTGAATTATTTCCTTAACATGAACTCAAATGTGGTCCACTCACCATGAATAACAAAGACACTCATATCACTTGGGAAGTTTCAAGGGTTTATGAGCTCTCTTCCTGGAACCTGAGACAAAGACAACTTCTTTATTATACTACTACTACATATAGGTCAAGAATCAGTAAATACTTCCTAAGTAAAAGCACAGAGGAAGAGTGAGAAAATTAATGAGTTTGATGGACTTTCTGAGGGATTTGAACCCAGCCCTTTAAGCCCTTCACTAGAGTAATTAACTTCTGAAAGTACTCCCTTCTTGTCATGTCCTGAATCTACCAATCCAAATCCACGTGCCTAAAGGGGTAGTGCATCTTGGGTTCAGGGTTCTGGTTGGCCTTTCTACTAAATGTGGTAGAGGTGGTGGTGGTAAGGGTGTTTCCCAGACTGCAGCATACCTTGCACGCCACACCACACCACACTGCAGGGAACTCACTAATTTAACATATGTTTAACAAATGCCTACCATATCCTAGGCACTGTTCTAAGTGCGGAGGATACTGTGGTGAGCAAAGTAGATAACATTCCTGCCTTTTTGCAGCTTTCATTCTAGGAAAGACAGATGATGCACACATAAAGATATTCTAATCGAGTGGTGATGAATGTTTTGGGAGAGAATAAATGGAATGCTCGGAACCTGTTGCTGCTCTTCTGTAGGTGGGGTAGGTGAGCGCTGGACAAGCATCTAACTATGGAGCAAAGCTTGTAATTTGTTGTTGCCGTGGCATGCCCGCTGGGTTAGAAAACAATCTGTCCCTAAATGCTTAGTGAGTCTGCTTGGCCTTTTGATTTTGCAGTGATTAAATGCCAGGCTATTGGGAATTAGTTTTATTCTAATTCAAGGTTAAATGTAGAAAAGACCTCCCTCTTCTCCATCAAAATTCAACTATGGATTTTTTAAGGGTTTCAGCTCTCTTTGAAGCCTCTCTGACCTCCTACTACCCAATTGCATTTAATCCTCCTTTCTCTTCTTTCACAGCGTTTAATTTATAGTTCTGTTGGATCACATTTCACTCTATCTTATATAGACTTACATGCTTATGGAGTCTATGTTTCTAATAAAATTTGTAATTTTCTTGGAGGCAGGGAGGTTCTTTGTCACTCTATTCCTCTTCTCCCTCCATCCCCAGGAACTTTAGAATGCTTGGTACACAGTAGCTATTAACTATTGATTGAAAAAAAAAACTCAAAGCATGCTTATCAGTGGTGATATCTGATTTGCGAATATGTAAGTTTCTTATCTACTTTCCATTGGTTTACTGGATAAATGGAGTTTTCACTCACTTCCCTGGGACATTAGTTGTGACTGTTTCTTAGGAAAGCAGTTCTAAAGTTGAGACTTTTGAAGAAAGTAACAGGCGTTGGGAATAATCACAACAATAAAAATGTACTTATTGTTTCTTTTCTCATGGTAAAGAAATACATCTTTATTGTTGAAAGTTGAGAAAGTATAAATGAGCATAAACAAAATAAAAATCACTTTCATTCACTCAAAAGATATATATTGAACTGTTACAACTCTCTAGATACATACAAAGCACTGGGAATGTAACAGTAAACAGGAAAGGCCAAGTCATGCTTTCAGAATGACACAGAAGAGAGAAATTAAACAGATGATTATAACTTGCACAGTTAATTAATGAATATAATTCCCATAATTCTTACACATGAAAATAGTTAATACTAACATTTTGATGTGTATTTATCCAATCTATAAAGGCAATATATTCATAAAAATTTTAAAATTGAGATAATACTGCAATACTGTTTTCTAATGTGATGTTTATATCAATACATTTTGTGAATATTTCTTTAAGCCTTTTAACATTATTCTACAATATCATTTTAAATAGCAGCTAATGTTTTTTTCTATTGATGTTTCAAACTTTCAAGTGGTGATACATTATTTCCTTAGAAGAAATTATATTAGATTTTGAATTTTGCTATCAAAGTATCTGCAAAAACTTAAAGCTTCTGATGAGTATCACTACGCTGCCTCCTCATTCCACCCAATGACTGCCAGTGTACACTTTTACTAGTGGTATATGAGAGGGCTGGTGTTGGCATTTTTTTTCATTTATAAAGAAATTAACCTGTCCACATGTTTTTGTTTGTGAGTGTGTGGTCATTCCTGGTGCATTGATTGCTGAGATTGGCTCTAAAGCAGAAAATGAAAGAAATTTGTAATCAGAGTTGGGCCAGAGAAGAGTTATGCCAAGTTGGATGTCAGGAATATTGGATGGTTTCAGCCCTTAGACCGTAAAGTGAGGAAATGACTAAGAGTCCCTGTTCTTTATGTTTATGTTAATTGATTCTTCAGTTTGGCCATCACCTTGCTGTTACATGGAGAAAGAACATTTAAAAAATATCCTGGACTAGACTTCCCGGAAGATGGCGGTGTGAGCAGGGCGGCAGAAATCTCCTCCCAACACTATATTTATCTACGAAAACACAGAAAATACATCTATTCCTAAAAGAGAGACGAGAATACACAGGAAAGCACACAGCGTGCAGCTACACCCGAGAGGACTCGGCACCCCAAGAGGCGGGTAAGATACGGAGCCGCGACCCGGCGGGACCCGAGCCCTCCCCCACCCCAGCGCACCGGCGGGAGGAGAGGATTCAGAGCCGGGAGGGAGTGGAAGCACACCCCGCGAAGTAGCCAGCCCTGGGGATCTGCGCGGGGAGCGCTGACCCACATTGCGCAGTGCAGCGGAGATTGGAGAGACAGAGGGGCAGGATCTGAGCGGGGAACGCGCCAGGGGGCTTGCAGCCGGCTCCCGGGAAGGAAAAAAAAAAGCGCGCGCTTTCTTCAGCGGTCTTAAAGAGACAGGAGCCCAGCGGAGGAGCCAGATCGCCCCAGAACACTCAGCCCAGCAGGCTGGGAGTCCTGGGGAGTTTCAGATGCCTTAGCTGGTGACTGGGGAAGCGTAGCCATATTTACACTTCTCACTGAGATCAACAGCCTCCTATTGGTTCCCACCCCTGCCAGAGCGATAAAAGGCCCTGTGGAGCAGGACAGTCACAGCTGTGGAATAGTGGGGCAATAGCGCCACCTAGAGCATTCCCACAGAATCTACGTCCGGTGGGCATTTGTTTTGTTTTTTTAATTTTGTTTTGTTTTTTGTATTGTTTTTGTTTTTTCTTTTCTTTCTTTTTCTCTTTTTTTTTCTTCTCTTTTTAAAGTCTTAAAGAGCCCAGCTGACATACGTGGCAACTATCAGTGACCAATTCTATAGCCATGAAAAGACAGAGGAATATGGTTCAGACCAGAATCAACCAGACAACCCCAGAGAGGGAGTCTGAAGGGATGGAAATGCACAGCCTCCCTGAAAAAGAATTCAGAATAAAAGTCATAACCATGCTGATGGACCTACAGAGAAATGTGCAAGAGCTGAGGGAGGAAGTGAGGGAACTGAGGAAAGACAATACAGAAATCACACAAGCGATCGACGGGCTTAACAGCAGAATGGATGAGATGCGAGAGACTGTTAATGGAATAGAAAACAGAGAACAGGAGTACAGAGCAGCTGAGGCAGAGAGAGATAAAAGGATTTCTAGGAATGAAAGAATATTAAGAGAACTGTGTGACCAATCCAAACGGAACAATATTCGCATTATAGGAGTACCAGAGGAAGAAGAGAGAGAAAAAGGGATAGAAAGTGTCTTTAAAGAAATAATTGCTGAAAACTTTCCCTCGCTGGGGAAGGAAGTAGTCTCGCAGTCCACCGAAGCTCATAGATCTCCCAACACAAGGGACCCAAGGAAGACAACACCAAGACACATAATAATTAAGATGGCAAAGATCAAAGATAAAGACAGGGTATTAAAGGCAGCTAGAGAGAGAAAAAAGATCACCTACAAAGGAAAACCCATCAGACTATCATCAGACTTCTCAACAGAAACCTTACAGGCCAGAATAGAATGGCATGATATATTTAATGTTATGAAACAGAAGGGCCTCGAACCAAGAATATTGTATCCAGCACGATTATCATTTAAATATGATGGAGGGATTAAACAATTTCCAGACAAACGAAAGTTGAAAGAATTTGCCTCTCATAAACCACCACTACAGGATATCTTAAATGGACTGCTCTAGATGGAAGCACACCTAAGGCTAAAAAGATGTCACCAGAGAAAATAAAATCATAACAAAGAAAGCAGACCATCCAAATACTAACTAAAGGTAAAGAAAAAAAACACTTATTATAGAAAGAATGGAGGAGGAGGAATAAGAAGGGAGAGAAAGAAAGAAACATCAGACTGTGTTTACAATAACTTAACAAGAAAGTTAACTTAGACTGTTAGATAGTTAAGAAGCAACCCTTGAACCTTTGGTAACCACGAATCTAAAGCCGGCAATGGCAATAAGTACATACCTATCAATAATCACCCTAAATGTAAATGGACTGAATGCACCAATCAAAAGACACAGAGTAACAGAATGGATAAAAAAGCAAGACCCATTTATATGCTGCCTACAAGAAACTCACCTCAAATCCAAAGATATACACAGACTAAAAGTGAAGGGATGGAAAAAGATATTTCATGCAAACAACAAAGAGAAAAAAGCAGGTGTTGCAGTACTTGTATCAGACAAAATAGACTTCAAAACGAAGAAAGTAGCAAAAGATAAAGAAGGACATTACACAATGATAAAGGGGTCAGTCCAACAAGAAGATATAACCATTATAAATATATATGCACCCAACAGAGGAGCGCCAGCATATGTGAGACAAATACTAACAGAACTAAAGGAGGAAATAGACAGCAATGCATTCATCTTAGGAGACTTCAGCACACCACTCACTCCAGAGGAAAGATCAACCAGACAGAAAATAAGTAAAGACACAGAGGCACTGAACAACGCACTAGAACAGATGGACCTAACAGACATCTACAGAACTCTACACCCAAAAGCAACAGGATACACATTCTTCTCAAGTGCACATGGAACATCTTCCAGAATAGACCACATACTAGGCCACAAAAAGAACCTCAGTAATTTCAAAAATATTGAAATCCTACTAACCAACTTCTCAGATCACCAAGGTATAAAACTAGAAATAAATTTTAGAAAGAAATCAAAAAGGCTCACAAATACATGGAGACTTAACAACACTCTCCTAATTAATCAATGGGTTAACGACCAAATCAAAACAGAAATCAAAGAATATATGGAGACTAATGACAACAACAACACAAAGCCACAACTTCTGTGGGACGCAGCAAAGGCAGTTCTAAGAGGAAAGTATATTGCAATCCAGGCCTGTTTAAAGAAGGAAGAACATTCCCAAATGAATAGTCTAAAGACACAATTACTGAAATTGGAAAAAGAAGAACAAATGAGGCCCAAAGTCACCAGAAGGAGGGACATAATAAAGATTAGAGAAGAAATAAATAAAATTGAGAAGAATAAAACAATAGAAAAAATCAATAAAACCAAGAGCTGGTTCTTTGAAAAAATAAACAAAATAGATAAACCCCTAGCCAGACTCATTAAGAGAAAAAGAGAATCTACACACATAAACACAATCAGAAATGAGAAAGGAAAAATCATGATGGACCCCAAAGAAAAACAAAGAATCATAAGAGAATATTATGAGAATCTATATGCTAACAAGCTGGAAAACATAGAAGAAATGGACAACTTCTTAGAAAAATACAACCTTCCAAGACTGACCAAGCAAGAAACAGAAAAACTAAACAGACCAATCAATAGCGATGAAATCGAATTGGCAATCAAAAAACTACCCAAGAACAAAACCCCTGGGCTTGATGGATTCACCTCTGAATTCTACCAGACATATAGAGAAGAAATAACACCGATTCTCCTTAAAGTTTTCCAAAAAATAGAAGAGGAGGGAATACTTCCAAACTCATTCTATGAAGCCAGCATCAATCTAATACCAAAACCAGGCAAAGACCTCATCAAAAAAGAAAATTACAGACCAATATCCCTGATGAACGTAGATGCAAAAATACTCAACAAAATATTAGCAAACCGAATTCAAAAATACATCAAGAGGATCATACACCATGATCAAGTGGGATTCATCCAGGGATGCAAGGATGGTACAACATTCGAAAATCCATCAACATCATCCACCACATCAACAAAAAGAAGAACAAAAACCACATGATCATCTCCATAGATGCTGAAAAAGCATTTGACAAAATTCAGCATCCATTCCTGATTAAAACTCTCAACAAAATGGGTATAGACGGCAAGTACCTCAACATCATAAAGGCTATATATGACAAACCCACAGCTAACATCATACTTAACGGCGAGACGCTGAAAGCTTTTCATCTAAGATCGGGAACAAGACAGGGATGCCCATTCTCTCCACTGTTATTCAACATAGTACTGGAGGTCCTAGCCACAGCAATCAGACAAAACAAAGACATACAAGGCATCCAGATTGGTAAAGAAGAAGTCAAATAGTCACTATTTGCCGATAACATGATACTGTACATAAAAAACCCTAAAGTTTCCATTCCAAAACTACTAGAACTAATATCTGAATTCAGCAAAGTTGCAGGATACAAAATTAACACACAGAAATCTGTTGCTTTCCTATACACTAATGATGAACTAACAGAAAGAGAAATCAGAAAAACAATTCCATTCACAATTGCATCAAAAAGAATAAAATACCTAGGAATAAACCTAACGAAGGAAGTGAAAGACCTGTACTCTGAAAACTAGAAGACACTCCTAAGAGAAATTAAAGAGGACACTAACAAATGGAAATGCATCCCATGCTCTTGGCTAGGAAGAATAAATATTGTCAAAATGGCTATATTACCTAAAGCAATCTACAGATTCAATGCAATCCCTATCAAACTACCAACAGCTTTCTTCAATGAACTGGAACAAATAATTCTAAAATTCATATGGAACCACAAAAGACCCCGAATAGCCAAAGCAATCCTGAGAAGGAGGAATAAAACAGGGGGAATTACACTCCCTGACTTCAAGCTCTACTACAAAGCCACAGTAATCAAGACAATTTGGTATTGGCACAAAAACAGACCCACAGACCAGTAGAACAGAATAGAAAATCCAAACATTAACCCAAACATATACAGTCAATTAATATTTGATAAATGTGCCTTGGATATACAATGGGGAGATGACAGCCTCTTCAGCAGCTGGTGTTGGAAAAACTGGAGAGCTACATGTAAGAGAATGAAACTGGACTACTGTCTAGCCCCATACACAAAGGTAAACTCAAGGTGGATCAAAGACCTGAATGTAAGTCATGAAACCATAAAACTCTTAGAAAAAAACATAGGCAAAAATCTCTTGGACATAAACATGAGCAACTTCTTCATGAACATATCTCCCCGGGCAAGGGAAACAAAAGCAAAAATGAACAAGTGGCACTATATCAAGCTGAAAAGCTTCTGTACAGCAAAGGACACCATCAGTAGAACAAAAAGACATCCTAAAGTATGGGAGAATATATTCATAAATGACGTATCTCATAAGGGGTTGACATCCAAAATACATAAAGAACTCACGCACCTCAACAAACAAAAAGCAAATAATCCATTTAAGAAATGGGCAGAGGAGCTGAATAAACACTTCTCCAAAGAAGAAATTCAGATGGCCAACAGGCACATGAAAAGATGCTCCACATCGCTAATCATCAGAGAAATGCAGATTAAAACCACAATGAGCTATCACCTGACACCAGTGAGGATGGCCAACATCCAAAACACAAACAACAACAAATGTTGGCGAGGATGTGGAGAAAAGGGAACCCTCCTACACTGCTGGTGGGACTGCAAATTAGTTCAACCATTGTGGAAAGCAGTATGGAGGTTCCTCAAAAAACTCAAAATAGAAATACCATTTGACCCAGATATTCCAATTCTAGGAATTTACCCTAGGAATGCAGCAGCCCAATTTGAAAAGGACAGATGCACCCCTATGTTTATTGCAGCACTATTTACAATAGCCAAGAAATGGAAGCAACTTAAGTGTCCATCAGTAGATGAATGGATAAAGAAGAGGTGGTACATATACACAATGGAATATTATTCAGCCATAAGAAGAAAACAAATCCTACCATTTGCAACAACATGGATGGAGCTAGAGGGTATTATGCTCCGTGAAATAAGCCAAGCGAAAAAGACAAGTATCAAATGATTTCACTCATATGTGGAGTATAAGAACAAAGAAAAAATACTGAAGGAACAAAACAGCAGCAGACTCACAGAACCCAAGAACGGACTAATAGTTACCAAAGGGAAAGGGACTGGGGAAAATGGGCGGGAAGGGAGGGATACGAGGGAAAAAGGGGCATTACGATTAGCAGATGCAATGTTGGGGGGCCACGGGGAGGGCAGTACAACTCAGAGAAGACAAGTAGTGATTCTATAGCATGTCACTACGCTGATGGACAGTGACTGTAATGGGGTTGGTGGGGGGGACCTGATGAAGGGGTAGTTTAATAATCTTAATATTGCCATGTAATTGTAAATTAATGATAATAAAATAAATTATATTAAAAAATATATATCTTGGACTGGAACGTCAGGAACGCAAGGAGAGAGTTAGGACAACTGGTAGCCAGTGTCACTAATGAGATTGCAGAGGAGAAGAAGACTACATGCCCATAAGGGCTGTAGGGAGCAGCTGGTCAGTCAGGGAAAACTTTGCCCCAGGCAGAAAGTCAAAGTGCTGTGCCTGGAAGCAGCCCTTCCATGGGAAACAAGGTGCCCCCTTCTGAGGCAGACAAGAGGCATGCAGTGGAGGGGTCTGTCTCTTCTCTGATTCTACCACTGTGGGACTTGGCTTATAAAATGCTGTGAGGTTGGTACTTTATACTAATATTATGGCCCTTAAAGAGATTCTAATTTTTATTTTTAAAATGTGCTGCACATTTTCCCCTTGTACAAAACAGAAAGCAACTGGTATTAGATAGGGAACAAACTTGTGAGTTTTCTGTGATGTGGAGGTGAATGCAAGATCATGCGGGAAATGGTCCCAGAGAGCCAGCAGTGGGCTTGTGCTGTATTCTCGCTCCTGCTGTCACCCACTTCTGCGACCTTGGGCCAGTCTCTTAATCTCTGTGGCTTCAGGCTCTTCATTTTTAAAGCAAAAGCTTGGAGCAAATGGCTTTAGTATTTCTTCTGGCTTTGAGGGTTCTCTGACACTGTCACCTAAACCAAAACTTATGCAGGTTCAGAAGTTCATCTTATTCCCCCTGCCCAGATATGGGGAACAGTATGTGCTCACAGCAGCATGGAGATTATAATCTCTCCTATGTGACTGTCATGGGAGTTATGTTAGAAAGAGAGAATTAGGGATAGGTAGCATAATTTACTACTACAAATGACAAATTCTTCTTTATATTTCTGTCTTGGTCTTGGTAGTCACCATCTAGGTCTGACTTCCCATTCTTAACAATAATGGAGGAGGAACCCTTTCCATTCCTCATTACTTATTTTTCTCCTCTGCAATTAATTTTTGTCACTTCCTATCTCACCTCATAAAGCGGTGAACACTTTCTAATTTACTGTAACAGTTGCTCTTCAGAAGACCACCATGCTCCGCTGGCTCTCACTATTGTATCTTCGTCTGCCCTCGGAAGAAGAGCGTGCTTGTGTGTGTTGGGGTGTCTGCGCTCACGCATCCACGCGGAGCTGAGCAATGTGAATTAGGCAGAGAGGAACGATGAGGTGGTTCGGCTTCACAGAGAACATTTGTAGATTCTATCTGGAGCGCATTTTATTAAAATTGCAACAAACTTTATAAAATCAGATGTATGGTTCATTAAGGGAACATTACCTTACAATTATGATTAATTAGATTAAACTTATGAAAGTGTGTTATTTGTTCAAATCAAAAGGGTGGGGGAAGATGATGGATGATGGAAGAGTGTGATAAATGCAGAAAGCAGCTGAACTAAATTGAATGTGTATTCATCCGTTCTCACTTCATAACTAATGATAAATTGAGCATGTCACATTTAACAATACATGTCTGGGCTTAAGCACACAGTTTCAGCTCCTGTTCGCTAATGCCTTGTGATAGGTAGTTGAGACCAGAGAATTGAAATTTTAGCTCTTGGACTTTTGTCTGCTTATATCTTTCTATGGGAAACACACAGAGAATTACTACTGAATTAGAAGAATTTATGGAATTTATTTGTTATGTAATAAAAAGCTGTACGTACGTCCACAAGTCATATAGTTACGGCATTTAAAACTAGATTTCTCTTACATTCCCAAAAAGGATGCTTCCCTCCACTTGCAGGCCTAATCAGATGGCAGAGGTGAAAAGCACCTAGAGCTGTGGACATCTCTTTCTCCTCTTTCCCTCTCTCAAGTGTAGCCATCTTTATACTGGCAATTGATTGCAAGGAACACCCTGTAGAGCTCATTAGGCAGCCTGGGAAATTTGAAAGTGAGAGGTAAATATTAAACAGTTTACATCAGTTTCCTGAAATTTCATATTTTCCAATATTTTAAACCATATTGTAGTCTTTCAAGGACTATCTGAGATTGACAAAGCTGGTGTTGGAGTCAGGGAGAAAGCATGTGGAAAATAATTCCAGTCACACTGAAATTAGACAAGTTTGCCGCACAGAGTCAGGAATGGTTTATAAAAAGAAACCACATTTTTTCTAGCAAAGTTAAAGAGGGTTGTGATACAGGATCTGACAAACAGTATTACTCTGTTCTTTAATTCTTTCGGAAATCAGATTAAGACAGTATGAAGTAAGTGATGTTTCTGAAAAGGTTAACAGAACTTTTTTTTTTTTCTAAAAGGATTTTGGTAAAATTCATTCTGAGTTGTGCTGATAGTTTCTGGTAAGTTTTGATTTTTTTAAATAGTTTATTTAGGAATCATTAATCTACAATTACATGTACAATGTTATGGTGATTAAACTACCCCCTTAATCAGGTCCCCCCCACCAACCTCATTACAGTCACTGTCCATCAGCGTAGTGAGATGCTATAGAGTCACTACTTGTCTTCTCTGAGTTGTACAGCCCTCCCTGTGCCCCCCTAACATTACATCTGCTAATCGTAATGCCCCCTTTTCCCCCTTGTCCCACCCTTCCCACCCATCCTCCCCGGTCCCTTTCACTTTGGTAACTATTAGTCCGTTCTTGGGTTCTGTGAGTCTGCTGCTGTTTTGTTCCTTCAGTTTTTTTCTTAGTTCTTATACTCCACATATGAGTGAAATCATTTGGTACTTGTCTTTTTCGGCTTGGCTTATTCCACTGAGCATAATACCCTCTAGCTCCATCCATGTTGTTGCAAATGGTAGGGTTTGTTTTCTTCTTATGGCTGAATAATATTCCATTGTGTATATGTACCACATCTTCTTTATCCATTCATCTACTGATGGACACTTAGGTTGCTTCCATTTCTTGGCTATTGTAAATAGTGCTGCATAAACATAGGGGTGCATATGTCTTTTTCAAACTGGGCTGCTGCATTCTTAGGGTAAATTCCTAGGAGTGGAATTCCTGAGTCAAATGGTATTTCTATTTTGAGTTTTTTGAGGAACCTCCATACTGCTTTCCACAATGGTTGAACTAATTTGCATTCCCACCAGCAGTGTAGGAGGGTTCCCTTTTTTTCCACATCCTCGCCAACATTTGTTGTTGTTTGTGTTTTGGATGTTGGCTATCCTCACTGGTGTGAGGTGATATCTCATTGTGGTTTTAATCTGCATTTCTATGATGACTAGTGATGTGGAGCATCTTTTCATGTGCCTGTTGGCCATCTGAATTTCTTCTTTGGAGAAGTGTCTATTCATGTCTTCTGCCCATTTCTTAATTGGATTATTTGCTTTTTGTTTGTTGAGGTGCGTGAGTTCTTTATATGTTTTGGATGTCAACCCCTTATCAGATACGTCATTTATGAATATATTCCCCCATACTGTAGGATGTCTTTTTGTTCTACTGATGGTGTCCTTTGCTGTACAGAAGCTTTTCAGCTTGATATAGTCCCACTTGTTCATTTTTGCTTTTGTTTCCCTTGCCCGGGGAGATATGTTCATGAAGAAGTCGCTCATGTTTATGTCTAAGAGATTTTTGCCTATGTTTTTTTCTAAGAGTTTTATGGTTTCATGACTTACATTCAGGTCTTTGATCCACCTTGAGTTTACCTTTGTGTATGGGGCTAGACAGTAGTCCAGTTTCATTCTCTTACATGTAGCTCTCCAGTTTTTCCAACACCAGCTGCTGAAGTGGCTGTCATCTCCCCATTGTATATCCAAGGCACCTTTATCAAATATTAATTGACTGTATATGTTTGGGTTAATGTTTGGATTTTCTATTCTGTTCCACAGGTCTGTGGGTCTGTTTTTGTGCCAATACCAAATTGTCTTGATTACTGTGGCTTTGTAGTAGAGCTTGAAGTCAGGGAGCATAATTCCCCTTGTTTTATTCCTCCTTCTCAGGATTGCTTTGGCTATTCGGGGTCTTTTGTGGTTCCATATGAATTTTAGAATTATTTGTTCCAGTTCATTGAAGAATGCTGTTGGTATTTTGATTGGGATTGCATTGAATCTGTAGATTGCTTTAGGTAGTATAGCCATTTTGACAATATTTATTCTTCCTAGCCAAGAGCATGGGATGCATTTCCATTTGTTAGTGTCCTCTTTAATTTCTCTTAGGAGTGTCTTGTAGTTTTCAGAGTACAGGTCTTACACTTCCTTCGTTAGGTTTATTCCTAGGTATTTTATTCTTTTTGATGCAATTGTGAATGGAATTGTTTTTCTGATTTCTCTTTCTGTTAGTGCATTGTTAGTGTATAGGAAAGCAACAGATTTCTGTGTGTTAATTTTGTATCCTGCAACTTTGCTGAATTCAGATATTAGTTCTAGTAGTTTTGGAGTGGAGTTTTTAGGGTTTTTTATGTACAGTATCATGTCATCTGCAAATAGTGACAATTTGACTTCTTCTTTACCAATCTGGATGCCTTGTATGTCTTTGTTTTGTCTGATTGCTGTGGCTAGGACCTCCAGTACTATGTTGAATAACAGTGGAGAGAGTGGGCATCCCTGTCTTGTTCCCGATCTTAGATGAAAAGCTTTCAGCTTCTCGCTGTTAAGTATGATGTTAGCTGCGGGTTTGTCATATATGGCCTTTATGATGTTGAGGTACTTGCCGTCTATACCCATTTTGTTGAGAGTTTTAACCATGAATGGATGCTGAATTTTGTCAAATGCTTTTTCATCGTCTATGGAGATGATCATGTGGTTTTTGTTCTTTTTGTTCATGTGGTGGTTGATGATGGATTTTCGAATGTTGTACCATCCTTGCATCCCTGGGATGAATCCCACTTGATCATGGTGTATGATCCTCTTGATGTATTTCTGAATTCGGTTTGCTAATATTTTGTTGAGTACTTTTGCATCTACGTTCATCAGGGATATTGGTCTGTAATTTTCTTTTTTGGTGAGGTCTTTGCCCGGTTTTGGTATTAGATTGATGCTGGCTTCATAGAATGAGCTTGGAAGTATTCCCTCCTGTTCTATTTTTTGGAAAACTTTAAGGAGAATCGGTGTTATTTCTTCTCTATATGTCTGGTAGAATTCAGAGGTGAATCCATCAGGTCCGGGGGTTTTGTTCTTGGGTAGTTTTTGATTGCTGATTCAATTTTGTTGCTGGTGATTGGTCTGTTTAGTTTTTCTGTTTCTTGTTTGGTCAGTCTTGGATGGTTGTATTTTTCTAAGAAGTTGTCCATTTCTTCTATGTTTTCCAGCTTGTTAGCATATAGATTCTCATAATATTCTCTTATGATTCTTTGTATTTCTGTGGGGTCCGTCGTGATTTTTCCTTTCTCATTTCTGATTGTGTTTATGTGTGTAGATTCTCTTTTTCTCTTAATGAGTCTGGCTAGGTGTTTATCTATTTTGTTTATTTTTTCAAAGAACCAGCTCTTGGTTTCATTGATTTTTTCTATTGTTTTATTCTTCTCAATTTTATTTATTTCTTCTCTAATCTTTATTATGTCCCTCCTTCTGGTGACTTTGGGCCTCATTTGTTCTTCTTTTTCCAATTTCAGTAATTGTGTCTTTAGACTATTCATTTGGGAATGTTCTTCTTTCTTTAAATAGGCCTGGATTGCAATATACTTTCCTCTTAGAACTGCCTTTGCTGCGTCCCATAGAAGTTGTGGCTTTGTGTTGTTGTTGTCATTTGTCTCCATATACTCTTTGGTTTCTGTTTTGATTTGGTCATTAACCCATCGATTAATTAGGAGAATGTTGTTAAGTCTCCATGTATTTGTGAGCGTTTTGTTTTCTTTCTAAAATTTAATTCTAGTTTTATACATTGGTGATCTGAGAAGTTGGTTGGTAGAATTTCAATAGTTTTGACTTTACTGAGGTTTTTTTTGTGGCGTAGTATTTGGTCTATTCTGGAAAATGTTCCATGTGCACTTGAGAAGTATGTGTATCCTGCTGCTTTTGGGTGTAGGGTTCTGTAGATGTCTGTTAGGGCCATCTGTTCTAGTGTGTTGTTCAGTGCTTCTGTGTCTTTCGTTATTTTCTGTCTGGTTGATCTGTCCTCTGGAGTGAGTGGTGTGTTGAAGTCTCCTAAGATGAATGCATTGCTGTCTATTTCCTCCTTTAATTCTGTTAGTATTTGTCTCACATATGCTGGTACTCCTGTGTTGGGTGCATATATATTTATTATGGTTATATCCTCTTGTTGGATTGACCCCTTCATCATTATGTAATGTCCTTCTTTATCTTTTGTTACTTTCTTCGTTTTGAAGTCTATTTTGTCTGATACAAGTACTGCAACACCTGCTTTTTTCTCCTTGTTGTTTGCATGAAATATCTTTTTCCATCTTTTCATTTTTAGTCTGGGTATATCTGTGCGTTTGAGGTTAGTTTCTTGTAGGAAGCATATAGATGGGTCTTGCTTTTTTATCCATTCTGTTACTCTGTGTCTTCTGATTGGTGCATTCAGTCCATTTACATTTAGGGTGATTATTGATAGATATGTACTTATTGCCATTGCCGGCTTTAGATTCGTGGTTACCAAAGGTTCAAGGGTTGCTTCTTAACTATCTAACAGTCTAACTTAACTTTCTTGTTAAGTTATTGTAAACATGGTCTGATATTTCTTTATTTCTCTCCCTCTTATTCTTCCTCCTCCATTCTTTATATACTAGGTGTTTTATTCTTTGCCTTTAGTTAGTATTTGGATGGTCTGCTTTCTTTGCTATGATTTTATTTTCTCTGGTGACCTCGTTTTAGCCTTAGGAATGCTTCCCTCTAGAGCAGTTCCTTTAAGATGTCCTGTAGAGGAGATGTATGTGAGCTAAATTCTCTCAGCTTTCACTTGTCTGGGAATTATTTAATCCCTCCATCATATTTAAATGATAATCATGCTGGATACAGTATTCTTGGTTTGAGGCCCTTCTGTTTCATTACATTAAATATATCATGCCATTCTCTTCTGGCCTGTAAGTTTTCTTTTGCGAAGTCTGATGATAGTCTGATGGGTTTTCCTTTGTAGGTGATCTTTTTTCTTTCTCTAGCTTCCTTTAATACTCTGTCCTTATGTTTGGTCTTTGCCATTTTAATTATTATGTGTCTTGGTGTTGTCTTCCCTGGGTCCCTTGTGTTAGGAGACCTGTGGGCTTCTATGGACTGCGATACTATTTCCTTCCCCAGCATGGGGAAGTTTTCAGCAATTATTTCTTCAAAGACACTTTCTATGCCTTTTTCTCTCTCTTCTTCCTCTGGTACTCCTATAATGCGAATATTGTTCCATTTGGATTGGTCACACAGTTCTCTTAATATTCTTTCATTCCTAGAGATCCTTTTATCTCTCTCTGCCTCAGCTGCTCTGTATTCCTGTTCTCTGATTTCTATTCCATTAGCAGTCTCTTGCATGTTTTCCAGTGTGCTGCTTGCATCTTGTCTCATTTCTGCATTGTCTTTCCTCACTTCCCTCACTTCCTCCCTCAGCTGTCGCATATTTCTCTGTAGATCCATCAGCATGGTTATGACTTTTATTCTGAATTCTTTTTCAGGAAGACTGTGCATTTCTATCCCTTCAGGATTCCCTCTCAGGTGTTGTCTGGGTTTGCGTGATCTTTGTACCGTATTCCTCTGTTTTTTCATGGCAATAGAAGTGGTTGCTCGTAGGTGCCACGTATGTCAGCTGGGCTCTTTAAGACTTTAAAAAACAACAGCAACAAGAACAACAAAACAAACAAAAAAAGGAAGGAAGAGAAAGAAAAGAGAAAAAAAAAAAGAAAGAAAGAAAAGAAAAGAAATGGGGAAAAAAAACGCACACCCGGAGTGGATTGTGTAAGGATGCTGTAGGTGGCACTGTTGCTCCACTATTCCGCAGCCGCGGCCGCTCTGTTCTTTGTAGCTCTGGCCAGGGTGGAATGAATGGGAGGCTGTTGTTCTCTTTGTAAGGTTTCAGTGTGGCTACCTTTTCCCAGTTGCCAGCCAAGGGGTCCCAAATTCCTCAGGACTCCCAGCCTGCTGGGCTGAGCATGCGGGGGCCATCGTGTTCCCTCGCTGGGCCCCCCGCCTCTCCAAGACCGCTACAAACTGCACGCGCTTTTCTCTCTTCCTGGGGCTCTGGCTGCACAGACCCGGGCGCGTTCCCAGCTCAAAACCTGCACCTTCTGCCTCTCCAATGTCCAATGCACCACACAATGTGTGTCAGTGCTCCTGGCTTAGATCACAGGGGCTGGCTACTTCGCAGGGTGTTCTTCCACTCCTCCCGGCTCTGGATCCTCTCCTCCCGCCGGTGCGCTGGGGTGGGGGAGTGCTCGGGTCCCGCCAGGTCGCAGCTCCGTATCTTACCCACCTCGCGGGGTGCCTAGTCCTCTCAGGCGCAGATGCAGGCTGTGCGCTGTGCTATAAATTCTGGTCTCTCTTTTAGGAGTAGTTGTATTTGCTATATTTTCATAGATTTATATAGTTTTGGGAGGAGATTTCCGCCGCCCTGCTTATGCCGCCATGTTCCCGGAACTCCTGGTCAGTTTTGATTTTATCTCTACTTCATCTGTAAGGCCCTATCTCAAGACCTATTTTAGCCTTCCTAGCTTGATATTTTTAGGAACAATGAAGTTTTAAGAGACTGAGTCTCTTTTAGATAGTGTTAAGAATATCTCATGCTTGGGTTACACCCATGGACGAGACATTTGGACGAGAATTGCCCTATTCCTCAGAGCAGGGGAGGTGTTCTGAAAGGCAGAAGGTGAGGCAACTGTGGCCATTTAAGAGTTATGAAGGGAATGAACGGTGGTGTTGTCAGAAGTAGTTATTCAGTTCAGGTTATATGGCTGGAAATAAGGTGGAGGGCAGTGGTTCTCAGTGAGCGGGAGGTGGCAGCGGTGTGGTGTTAGTGGTGATTTTCCACCCCAGGGTCTATTTGGTGATGTCTGAGGCATGTTTTGTTGTCTCACCTTCTGGGGGAGGCATGCTACTAGCATCTGGTGGGTAAAGCCCAGGGATGCTGCTACACATCCTGTAAGGCACAGGACAGCCCCTCCCAAAAAGAATTATTCCAATTCCCCAGCTCAAAATGTCACCAGAGATGAGGTCAAACAGTGCTGGTCTTGGCTGATGCAGGAATTTACAGAATGGCAAAGTAGTGAACTTGGTGTGCAAGTGAAGAGGAAACTTATGGTGAGTCTCAAGGCTGACATATAAAATATGTCTAAATTATGTTCTTAAAGTGACACAACAAACATCAGCCAAATGAACCCTAAATTCAATTAGTTGACTATAATACTAATGACTTTAAGTAGACTATAGTATAAGCTGGGTTAGTTTTGGATCCCAACCAAGCTGATTTAATTTCTGTAGTATCAAAATAATTTGGCTCTGCTTAAATCTTTCTCATGACTTATTCCCTTAGGAGTTGATTTGTTAAGTTCCAGTACGGTTTTTAGGAGGTATTACAATCTCTCCTTTTCCATAGAGAGGAATTGGAGAGGTAGGTGTTGGTCTTATGGTTAAATTAGGAACAGTACCAGAACCAGAATCTGCTTTCCTGAGGGTGTGTTTTAATTCTCCAAGGTAAACGATCTCCCTCTTTCAGGCCAGGACACTGCTCCCTTTCCTGGGAGGAGATGGTCTCTATTAATGGCAAATTGTCTTGGAAAAGAATATCCTGAAGGTGAGGGAGGGTAAAGCCTTGATCATGCTAAACTATTCAAAAGAGGAGCTTAGAGGAAGAAACTGTCACACTTGTCTGAGTCTGATGTAAAATACATTTCAGGACCAAGACAATTCATCTGTCAGGCTTCCTGTTGAAAGAATATTTACTCAGCTGTGAGAAGAGAGCTTCAGTGAACATCCAAGATAATGAAAGTTTGATAATACTCAATATTCTGGAAGGAACCCTGAATCGAGTAGGTTTTTAATGTCAGATGGCAAGATGATAAAAAACCTTCAGAAAACTTCCTGGGCAGCAGAAAGCGACAGGATCCACATCAGAGTGCTCTGACCGGGAGGTAAGTGTCCTGTCTTTGTCAGGAGGAAGAAAGAACACATTCAGTTCACTTCTTTTTTGTTTGTCTCAACTTTTTTTTAAATTGTGATAAAATATATATAACATGAAGTTTACCATTTTAACCATTTTAAGTGTTACAATTTAGTGGCATTGCGTACATTCACAAGTGGGACCATCACTATATCCATTTTCAAACTTTTCCTTACCTGAAACAGAGACTTGTAACCATTAAGCAGTAATGCTCTGTTCCCTCTCCCCTCAGCCATTGGTAACCTCGATTCTACTTTCCATAGCTGCTAATTTGCCTATTCTAGATAACTTCTGTAAGTGGAAGCATACTATATTTGTTCTTTTGTGTCTGGCTACAGTTCACTTTTGCATTCTTAGTGCCTAGTTAATGCCAGGCACAAGAAAGTATTGGATAAATAAATATGGAACGAGTGAAAGTTTTAGTTGGAGAATGGGAGTAGCATGCATCTTCAGTATTTAACCCAATTTTTTTTCTGCTTATAATAATAATGACATAGCCTTGTATTTAAATAGTGCTTAATGTTTTTCCAAAAGCTTTGATATTTTATCTTATTTGATGCTTGATTACGTTGGGGAAAAAATGCCACTCTTTTAAGATTAGATTTAATTAAAACATGAATTTACCATCATGTTAATATTTTGGTTTTGCTAGCTTAAATTTACTTAGTAACATTTTAATGTGCTACTCTTGGGGATAGCGCCATGCGATAGGCTGCTCTGGAGGCATGAATGAAATGCATGCTTCATAATCATTTATTGCTAAGGTTCAGGTCCACTGCGGGAAGGAAATGGAAGTGCTAAGTTATTAAGTGCATCCTTTCAAGGTCCCCCAGGAAATTAGCAGCAGAGCCAGAATTAGAATTCACAGCCTTCGGGTCCCCAAGGCTCCACGACCCTCAGCTGCCCACAGTTTCCCTCTTCCCATGCGTCTATTCCCAGTGATCTCTAACGGTAGCTACAAAGCATGAAGGAAAAGTAACCATTCTTCCATGAATCCTCCCACCAGCGCAAACAGCGCAAATTGTTTTCTTTTTGGGTCAAAGCTTTGCCACCTGCCATTTCAGACTCTGTGGAAGGCTGGAATACATCATTTGAGGGGTTATATACTGTACCTCACCCATTACTGACTAGTCCTGACTTCTCCCTGGGAGCTCAGCTCCCTCTCCTGCCTGCTGCTGCCTCCAGGCTGCTTGTCTGTTAAGCTCCAGGTGCCTTCAGGAGACCAGAGGGGACATTTTGCTTCACTGACAGATGCAGTCAAAAGGAAAGGTTAAGTAATTAAACTAATGCCCTCTTCATTGCCAATTTTATTTTTCCCTGTTTCTACGGTCTCATTTTTTTCTTTTTGTGCAGTTTGTGGTTCGACATAGCCCCTTGCACTTCTCCTCTGATATTGTCTCATAAAACTCTGTGTCAGTAATATAATTGTCCGACCAGCTTTCTAGGTTATGTGTTCCCCCACGCCCCCCGCCCTTAAAGCACACCGGTAGAGAAAGCATTTAAGTTTGACATTGTGACTTTCTTGGGCTAAGTTCCGTCCTTTTATCACAGAAAGGCTTTCAAGTATGCACTTATTTTTTTCTTAATATAACTTCCATCCACCTTCTTTGTCTGCTTGCCAAAAGAGTCCAATAGACTTGTCTGCTTGGATTAATCAAATGAGACTCTGATAGGAAAAATAGGTCAGGGAATAAGTAGCTAATTTACTGGGGACAAAACATTCATTGGAACTTGGAGTTTTTTATTCAACAGTCTTGAAAAAAAACAAGTTTTAACAACCATGATGATACTTCAGTGGCAAGATTTGGGGCTCAGTAGGACACTGATGTGGAACCAGAGAGGGGAGCAGGGGGAAAAATGGAAGCATAAGTGAAGCCGTGTCAGCTGGGTAAGTGCAGTGCTGCTTCTGAGATACGCATGTGAGTCGTGAGCATATGCCGTGAGGATCTGGGCCATTACTTAGGGATATCGTGTTGGTTGCCTGGCCCCTCTTGTCGTACTTTGGGTCGCAAGAGGCAGCTCCCCTCTATCTCCTGTGAGGCATGCTGGAGGATCCTGCATCAACTACACTCCCCATAAGAACCTGACAGTTCTAATTTAGCACTGTGTCTTTAATCCAGCCTCTTTTTACCCTTCCTGTTACTATTCTGATCAGAGTCTCACTGGGTCTCTTTGACGATGATGAGTGGTCCCCTAAGCAGGCTGATCTTCAGAATCAGTTGGGGAGTAAACACACACACACACACACACACACACACTCACCAAATCCACCCTTGTTGATTTTGACTCATTTGAGTGGGGCTTAAAAATCCATATTTTAAAAACACTTCCCCAGGTTGTTCTAATGATCAACCATATTTGAAAATGTCTTTCTTTGCCCATTTCAACCATTTGTTAATTAGATGTCCTGCCTAATGTGTCCCTAGCTCAGTCTATCATCTTCCAGGTTATTGCCCTAAAAATGATAGAATCACAGTATTCCACACACTGTTTAAAAACTTGTTTCCTCTCTCTCCTGTTCTAAGGATGAAATTCAGACTTCCTGGTTTAGTATGTTGGGACCTCTCCATTGCAATCCTTCCTGTCTTTCCAGCTTTCTTGCTTATTATTCTCTTTCACGCACTTTATTATCCATCCACACTGAACTTCTATCAGCTCCCTGTACAACTGCACATGTGAATCCCAAGCTTTTTCAAATGGCTTTGCCTTTGCCTGGAATGTCGTACCTACTCCATCTATACCTTGAGGCAAGACTTCTCTCAATGGGCACCTCCTATATGAAGCCTTCCTTGATTGGGCCAGACACTTAGTTGTTCTGTGATTCTGAAGCACCTCATTCATGTCACTAAAACAACATTCATCAGACTGTATGCTAATTTGCCTTTACTAGATTGAAGGATACTCGATGTCAAGAATTATTTAGCACCTAGTCTGGAAAAAAATAGTTCTTAGAACTGTGTATGGAATGAATGCATGAAATTACACTTTTATAATGTGGCAATTAAGAGCCTGGCCTCTGGTCCCAGATTAACTGAGTTTGCGTCTTGACTATGCTGCCTATGGTCAAATCATTTACCTTTCTGTGGTTCAATTTCCTCATATAGCATAGTGCAAGTTTTTATTACCATTACTGCCACTATTATTATTTTTAAATGGTGGAAGAGGATTAAAGGGATATTGTAAGAGTTTTAATGGAAATAATAGGATACAATGTCTCCTTTGTGACTCTGGGTGAGTCACATGACTGCTATATAAAATGATGACTCAAAACCCTAGTTGTATCACAGGTACATAATAAGAAGCAGAAATAACAATTGTTACCACGTATTGAGCACTTCTCACAAGCTAGCTGCTCTTTGAAGCATTTATGCATATTATATCATTTAATTTTTATAACACCCATGTAAGGCAGATATCCTTACATCTTCCTCCTACAGATGAAGACATTGAATCAGTTGCCCATGGTCACAAAATTAGCAAGTGAGAGAGCCAGGACTTGGACCCAGGCCTGTCTAGCTCCAAAACTGTACTCAGAACTATGTGTAAAATTGCATCCCAAATAAGATAACATTGCACATGAAAGAGTGTGCTGATTGCATGGTGGGAAATAGTTGCTCATACTGTTTTTACTTAATGCTTGGCTTGGCTGCCGTACATCGAGAGATGGAGAGCTTTGATTTGGATGTGCTCCAGGAGAGGAAGGAGAAAATGAGAGTATCACAGAGAAACATTGGAGGGTAGGCGCCCAACTGGGCAGCTGATTTGGTGGGGAAACTCGTGCCCCACATCTGTTTATTTTCGGCTAGCATTAATCCTTTGCCTAGAAACTAGGTGACAAGTAGGAGCTTTCATTCAAGATGGCTTGTCTTCAGGGCATGAGATGGAGTACCTCTTGGCTCTTCCCTCCTGTTAATTGGTCCTGGAAAATCTGAAATAAAGAGGAAGAGGAAGAGGCATGAGCTGGCTTCTGTGTTTTAGCACACGGGCATCTCAATGACAAGGTGTTGCCTCTCCAGACATGGGAAGGAAGCCCCCTCTGTGGGCCTGGGAGTGACCTTCCACCCTTTTGCTTTCTTGACTTCTTGCTTGTTTTCACCTGAGAACTCCCTTCCTCTTTCTTCATCTAGTGATGCCGACAGCTAAGATTTGGGGGAGAATATCTGCGTTTTAATTTCTAGGGATTGTGTAGGAGCTACGATGGCCAGCACTGAGGCCGGGTCTGCATGGCGCCAAAGCTGACCATCAGTCTAGCCCATTGCTTGGGCTGGGCAACTGGCTGATGGACCAAAGTGGAACCTCTCATAATGTTTCTTTGGTGTTGTGTAGTAGAACAGGAAAATGGATGCGAGGTGACCTCTTGAAGTATCTCATGGGGAAAAATAGAAAGTATGCTGTAATAGGGAACATCCCAGAATGGAAGTCAGGAGACAGGGTGTGTGTTCAGACTGTCCCTGGTGAGTCGTGTCGCCCTGAGCAGAGTGTCTCTCTCTGGATCTCAGCCAGGAAGTGAGATGCCTTGGAGGTATTACACTTTATAGTTCTGTTCAATGATATTTAGGTCAGATGACTTATTAGGGCTTTTTCCTTTAAATAAGTGTCCGGATGTACTGAGGTTTTTTTCTGAATTCCTCTTATTTACACATTGGTACAGAGGCCCTTAGAGTGTTTTTGTTTTTAAAAAATACTCTTTTTTAGAGCAGTTTCAGGTTCAAAGAAAAATGAAGAGGAAGATACAGAGATTTCCCATCTACCTCTCACCTCCATCCATGCACAGCCTCCTGCCTTCTCATTACCCGTCGCCAGAGGTGTACGTTTGTGGCAGCTGAGGAGCCCACGTTGACACATCATTACCCAATGTCCATAGCTGACCATACGGCTCGTTCTTGCTGCTGTACATTGTGTGAGCCTGGATGGATGTGTAATGACATGTGCCCGTCACTGCAGTGTCATCCAGCATGATGGCACTGTCCTAAAAAATCCCTCTGTGCTCCACCCCGCCCTCCCCTCCCCGAGCCCCTGCTAACCACTGAGTTTTCACTGTCTCCATAGCGTTGCCTTTTCCAGAAAGTCATATCATTGGAATCGTGCGGCATGTAGCCTTTTCTGACTGGCTTCCTGAAAGTGTTTTTAAGGAGCACACAATTACAGATGCAAAAAGCATCCAAGTTCCCTCACTTCGTTGGGCCGCTCATCTCAGTCATTCATTGTCTCCAGCTCCAACCGTGCTCTCTGCTGCTGGGAAACCCATGGCTGTTCCTCAGGCTGCTCTCCTCTCTCTTCTGAGGTGGATCCCTACATGCTCTCTGCATCTTACCCCACCTGTGTTTTGGGGAATTTTGTTTTTTGTTGTCCCCCTCCCCCCCAGCCCCGCCAACACCACTCCCCTCAACCCCGGCTTTATTATTTTTTGAGTTTTTAACCTATCTCCGCTGGCTCCTTCCTGTGAGTGTTTTAGCATGTTTTTATTTTTTTAAAAGTGGCAGTGTGTCTAATTAAAAATGCTCTGTCTGGGTGTCTTGCCTTTAACACCCCAACTTCTACTCTGGCTTTCAGGGTAGATGTCCCTGCTTTCAGAAAGCACCCTCTGATCCCACCTCTTTTTCATCCTGCAGCTCCCCACTCGTGGACACAATAGTGTGACTGTGTTTTCTCTCCCCCCACCACTCCCAGGCTGTGAGCTTCAGGAGCACAGAGAGTTACCTTCATTCCTTCTTCATTGTAGCCCCAGCACCCAGAAGAGTGCCTGTCATACAGAGGAATAGAGGAACTTGTGAATGCATTAGTAAATGGATTAAAGGAAGAGGAAGACACACAGACTTTTCCCCTAGTAAAATACATTTTACCCTGTGGTTCTCTCCTGTCTGCTTTGACTGGGAAAATATAATGGTGAGTGCTTTATTTTATTTTTTGGTGTACTTTAAAAAATGTATGGCTGATACACAATATTATATTGGTTTCAGGTGCACAACATAGTGATTTGACAATTACATACATACATAGGGCCTCACCACAAAAAGTGTTGGTATGGTGATACACAATATTATACTGGTTTCAGGTGCACAACATAGTGATTTGACAATTACATACATACATAGGGCCTCACCACAAAAAGTGTTGGTATGGTGAATACAATATTATACTGGTTTCAGGTGTACAACATAGTGATTTGACAAATTACATACATACATAGGGCCTCACCACAATAAGTATAGTGGCCATATGGCCACATACAAATATATAGTAATATTGGCTATACTTCCTATGCTGTGCTTTCATCCCTCCGACTAATTTATTTTATACCTGGATCTTTGTAGTTAATGGTGAGTGCCTTAATCAAGGAGATCAGGTTGGAGAGGAAGGTACTGCTGACTTTTTTTCAGAAGGCAAATAGCCATTCCAGGTTGCAAGATTTACTTTCTTATCAAATTTCAAGTGTACAATATAGTGTTGTTAAATATAGTCACCATGCTGTACACTAGATCTCCAGAAACTATTTATCTTGAATGACTGAAACTTTGTTGTTTTGGCCAATATCTCCCCATTTCCTCTACCTCTACAAACCCTGGCGACAACCATTTTTCTCTGTGCTTCTTTGAGTCTGACTATTTTGGATTCCACATGTAAGTAAGATCACGCAGTATTTGTCTTTCTGTGTTTGGCTTATTTCACTTAATATGATGTCCTCCAGGTTCATCCATGTTGTCACAAATGACAGGAATGCTTTCCTTTTCAAGGCTAAATAATACTCCATTGTGTATGTATATATATGTGCATCTCTGTTTCTCTATTACATTTTCTTTATTAATTCTTCTGTTAACAACCATTTAGCTAATTTCCATACCTTGGCCATTGTGAATAATGCTACAGTGAATATGGGAGGTACAGATATCTCTTTAAGATACTGATTTCATTTGCTTTGGATGTATCCCCAGAAGTGGGATTGATGGATCATATGGAATTCTATTTTTGATTTTTTGAGGAATTCTATTTTTAATTTGTAATAGTAAAATACTATATTCCATAAAGACTGTGCCAATTTACATTCCCAACAACAACATACAAGGATTCCTTTTGTTCATATCCTCACCAACATTTATTATCATTTGTCTTTTTGATAATAGTCATTCTAACAGGTGTGAGGTGGTATCTCATTATGGTTTTTATATGCATTTCTCTGATGAGTAATGATGTTGAGCATCTTTTCTTTTATCTTTTGGCCTTTTGTATGTCTTCTTTTAAGAAATTTCTATTTAGATCCTTTGCCTATGTTTAAATCGGATTATTTATTTATTTCCTATTGAGTTGAATTCCTTAAATACTTTGGGTATTAAGCCTTTATAAGATATATGGTTTACAAATATTTCCTCTCATTCTGTAGGTTGCCTTTTCACTCTTTTGATTGTTTCCTCTGAGTGAAGGAGCTTTTTATTCTGTATCTGTTTTTGCTTTTTTTGCTTGTGCTTTTGGAGTCATATTAAAAAATATCATTGCCCAGGCCAATCTCAAGAAGTTTTTCTCTGGGTTGTCGTCTAGTAGTTTTAATGTTTCAGGTCTTATGTGTAACCCTTTAATCCATTTTGAGTTGTTTTGTATATGTTGTGAGTTAAGGGTACAATTTCATTCTTCTGAATGGGGGTGTGTAGTTTTCCCAATACTGTTAATTGACTATCTTTTCCTCATTGTGTGTTTTTGGCACTGTTATTGAAGATCAAGGATGTGTCTATGGGCATGGATTTATTTCTAGGCTATCCATTCTGTTCTTTTGATCTATGTCATGGCCTGAATGTTCGTGTCCCTACCCCTCCCCTCCTCTGGCAACCAGATTCATATGTTGAAATTTTAACTCCCAAAGACAGTGATATAAGGAAGGTGGCACCTTTGGAAGGTGCTAAAGTTATGATGATGGGGCTTTATGAATGAGATTAGTGCCTTAAAAGAGGCTTCAAAGAGATTCCCAGCCCCTTCTATCATGTGGGACTACAGAGAGAAGGCGGGGGCTATGAATAAGGAAGGGGGTCTTCACCAAACACTGACAGTACTGGTACCTTGATCTGGGACTCCCCAGCCTCCAGAACTGTGAGTAATGCATTTCTGTTGTTTACAAGCTACCTAGTCTGTGGTATTTTGTCATAGCAGGCAGAATAAAGTAAGACAGTAGGTAGGTCTCTTTTTATGCCAACACCATACTGTTTTGATTACTGTAGCTTTGGACATCTTAATATTAATTATTCCATATAGGATGTCTTTCCATTTATCTGTGTACTCTTTACCAGCAGGCAGTGTGCCTAGGGCCCACAATACTTCGAGGGACCAAGGAAATATTTTAATTTCTTTTAAAGTGTTTTGATTTATTTTAGGGGATCATGAAAATGCCTTGATTTCTGTTAAGAAACAAACAAGTAATATTTTAATACACAATATTAATATATGGATATATTCACCTTTATACCAACATAATCATAAACTATAACTTAGAAAAGTTTTTATGGAGATAGGAGACAAGGAAGGCAAAAATACCTCAGGCCCACTAAAGTCATACTGTAGACCTGCTTAGGAGCGTCCTAACTGCCCTCTTACCCTCAAGAGTCATTACTATCCTAATTTTAATTCAGATGCTTATTGCATTTCTTTATAGTTTTATATCCTGTGTTTATTCCCTAAATACTAGTTTTATCTTTCACTTAAAACTTTTATTATGAATTTCATTTACTTTCCTCTAAACATTATTCTTTCATCCCTTACTTTACCTTAAAATTGATCTGTTGAATAACCCGAGTCCTGTGACCTCTGGTTTTCTACTTGAGGCTCTCTCTGATTGCATATTCAAGAAGCAGTTTAGTGTTTCCTCTGGCCTCTATATTTTCTGTAAATGGTCAGTTGGATCCAGAGGCTTGATCATTCTCAAGTTTAATACCTTTGACAATATCTTATAGGTGGTGCATCTTACAGGAAGCACATCGTGTCAGGCTATCTTTCCTTTTGTAATGCTAGAAGCCACCGGTGCTGAATTCTACCAATTCTTATAGTAATGTTTCTCTAGTTATCTTTGTTTTTTTGTAACTCATTATTTGTACATTCCTTAGGAAAAATTTATGGGCATACTGTTCTCTGAGTTCCTGGTGGTGTTAACATTTTGTCTGTGCCCTTTGAACTTGAAAATCAGTTTGTTTTTTTTGATATGTGAAATTCTTTGTTCATGTTTTTTTTCCTTACGTATTGTGATTGTTAATTTTATGTGTCAACTGGCTGGGAAGCAGTGCCCAGATATATTGTCAAACACTCTTCTGGATGTTTCTGTGAGGGTACTTTTGGATGAGATTAACATTTACATCAGTGGACTTTGAGTGAAGCAGATTGCTCTCCATGATGTGGACTGGCCTCATCCAATCAGTTGAAGACCTAACAGAACAGAGCACTGACCTCCAAGTAAGAGGGAATTTTGCAGTGCTTGAACTGCAATGTCAGCTCTTCCCTAGTTTTCAGTCTGCTGGGCTCATAACTGCCTGAGCCAGTTCCTTAAAACAAACTCTCTCTCTATGTGATTATATTGATTCTGTTTCTCTAGAGAACTCCAATACAAGTGTCTTTTTTTTTTTACTTTTAAAAATTTTGGTATTAATATACAATTACATGAGCAACATTGGGTTACTAGACTCCCCCTATTATCAAGTCCCCACCACATACCCCATTATAGTCACTGTCCATCAGCTTAGTAAGATGTTATAGAGTCACTACTTGTCTTCTCTGTGATATACTGCCTTCCCCATGCCCACCCCTTATTCCCCTTCTCCCTCCCTTCCCACCCATCCTCCCCAGTCCCTTTTTCTTTGGTAACTGTTAGCCCATTCTTGGGTTCTATGAGTCTGCTGCTGTTTTGTTCCTTCAGTTTTTTCTTTGTTCTTATACTCCACATACGAGTGAAATCATTTGATACTTGTCTTTCTCTGCCTGGCTTATTTCACTGAGCATAATACACTTTAACTCCATCCATGATGTTGCAAATGGTAGGATTTGTTTTCTTCTTATAACTGAATACTATTCCATTGTGTATATGTACCACATCTTCTTTATCCATTCATCTACTGATGGACACTTAGGTTTCTTCCATTTCTTGGCTATTGTAAATAATGCTGCAATAAACATAGTCTTTTTCAAACTGGGCTGCTGCATTCTTAGGGTAAATTCCTGGGAGTGGAATTCCTGGGTCAAATGGTATTTCTATAATACAAGTATCTTAAATATGTTACTCCATTAAAAAAAAATTGTGATGTCGAAATGTCTGATAAAAACAGAATTTTCTTTCCCTAATGAGCCATTTTCTCTCCCTTATGAATTCTTTTCTCCTTTTTTCTAGATCCTCAAAGCTTTGATAAAATTCTACTTTATATCAATTTTTTTTAACGTATATGCTTTACTTTGTAAACCTTCCTATTTTTATCTCTTGCTGTACCCTTTCTCTTACTCTAAATTCCAGGCCTATCATATTACTGATACTTTTCTTTCAGGTCCCCAAACATGCCTGGCTGTGATAGTCTTCACTAACCATTTCCTACTACCAGGAATATCCTACTTCAAGTCTTTAAGTCTAATAACTTCCTATTTTTTTCTGAGCTCAGTTAATACCACCTCCTTATGAAGAATTTCTGAAAAATCCAGATACTGCTCATTATTTCTCCCTCATGCCTCTATTTTACTCTATACCAGTGCCTATTGTAGCACTTATTTATTTATATTTTCCTCCCACTGTATTGGTTAGTGAGTACTTTTAGGCCAGAGACTTGTCTTTAATTTCTAAATAGTAACAAAGCCTGGTATACAGGTGGTGCCCACCATTTGCTGACTGGATGAATGAATAAATGTCTTATAATTCCCAGTGTCTTCCAAGCTCACTGAGGGAATGCATTATTTTTAATATTTCTTTCTTACCAAGGAGGTTTGCAAATAATATATATTTTTGTTGGTGACAATTTTTATCTTTGATGATTCTGATATTACATTATATATTTCAATCAATAATTTTTCAATATATATATTTCAATATACAATTATGGGTGAAATTTTGGAGAGTAAATTTAATTTGTGATGATTTTCGAACTCCAGTTTCTAGACTAAGATTCCTGAATTCTAATGAGTTCAAATGTAGTAACAGGTATCAGTGAATTATTTTCACTATTGTACAAAATGTAATTGAATTATATATCAATCTCAATGAGGTTGTCCAGATTAACTGAAGCATTGGATCCTTTGATTTTTTTTTATACTTATGATTGCAGTTTTATTACAAAGGGTACAACTCAGGAGCAGCTAAATGGAGCAGATGTCCAGAGTGATGTATGAGCCAGGGGTGTGGAGCTTTGGATCCTTTGATTTTTAACATAATTTTGTTATATGGTAAATCAGAAGCTCAGAATGACAGCTATAATCATTGACTAAATAAATAATATTTAATAATTACAAGTTGGAACAGAAAATCTTTCAAAGAAAGGTGCACATGGGAGGGCTGTATAAGAGGTTTTTATCAGGGGAAAGGAAATTGTTTTTATGAATAAATTTTGTTACAATTTATATTCCTATGATTGCTTTTTCTTGTTTGTCTTGAAAGTTTGGTATTGGGAAATGTCTCAATAATTGAGGGTTCTGCTGAGTTGGTTTCCAGTGAATCATTTGAGATTATATGCTTAAATTGCCCAGGAGGACAGACCAAGTTCACCACTTAAGTTTCTTGAAAATATACACACTTTTCCTGTAACTTCATTGTCAGTTGATATGTTTTCTGTGAATTGTTTTGATTTTCTGGCAAGCTTTAAGGCATGAATTTCATCCTTCAGCAGCTGAAGTTACAAAGATGAGTCAGTGGTGTTTCCTCCCAAGAAACTTCTGCCTTGCCTTTGAATAAGAGCAAGGGATAGATATTCTGGTATTTATGTAAATCTGAATCAGCAAATAATTTGAATAGTGATCATTTTGATCATATACATTTATACAGAATATGCAGATAAGTTTGAAACAAGAAAGTGAAAATATAGACCTAAAAAATGTAGTGATTTTTATGCCAAAGACCCATGACCAAGGATGAAGCAATCTCTGCGACAGAAAGCCAGTTTCTGTCCTTGAGTATCTCATTGGCTGCGGCTGTCACGTAGGGCTGTAACAAATGGCGAAACCTGAGGCTGAGCATTGCACAGCCTACAGCATTGTATGTGACAGCCCTGCTCTACTCTCTTTGGGCTTCTAGTCTCCTGAAGACTTCTTGCCCTTTCTCTAGGATACTTTTCATTTGCTTTAATTTTGTTTGCGAAAACTTCGAGTAATTTAAACTTTGCAATCACTTATAATCTTGATAAATAAAATTCTACTTTATATGAACATGGTTAACACATAGAAAGGAAGGACTCCTTTCCTTTAGGAAATATTTTTTCCCACCTCTCTTCCAGGTTACAGCTGTTGCTGCCATACATTAGTACAAAATAATTCTGCCCCCTGACTTGGTTGATTAGTCTAGGAGTTGGAATCTGGCCCAAGATGGGTCAATCAGAGCATTCTCTGTGTGTGGCTGATAATTCTAGTGGCCTTGTTCTCTGTTATAGGGACCAGAAAAGCAGGAAGAGTAAGTCTAGAGAGAGGGTGAGTGATAGGTAAAGCAAATAAAAAGCAAGCCACATAAATTAGAGAGAGACAACTGAGAGTGTTCTGCATCACTTGAAGTGCTTCTTAATGTCTGGTACATTTCTATTCTTTGGAGTTTTGCGGACAGCCCAGAAATTTTATGATAATGCACCATTTTTACTTGTTTGAGAGGAGTTCTGCAGTACTGTGTTTCAACCTAGGCATAAGCGCACCTCTCCAAGGCCTCCTGCTTTAGAAGGCTTTCCTCCAGCTATATTCCCCTCAGTGGGCAAGTTTGAGAGTCAATGGGATATGCCCATAAAGCCATGCTCTGTCTTCTAGACCATGTACTGGGTACATGGGATCCTGGATTCCTGCCCCCAAAGTCCCTAACATACTTCCAGGATCCCTGTTGACTTCTTTTCCATTTTCTTGTGGGCAGATCACACAGTCAGTGTACCCTCCCCTAGTCCAGTGTACCCAAGGATGGCTATGGGATGGCTGTTTAAGGTGGGATGTGAACCGAGGCAGGACTTGCAGGTTGGGGCATTCACTTGTGTATGAAACAAGCTCCTTAAGGTGCAGAATAGGGCTTGGGGCAAGAAAAAAAAGGGACATGCCACTAGCCTGGGGCCAGGGGGGAGCTTGGGGCTAGTATATTCATTTACTCAACTTCTAAAAGTCTGAGAATTTTTAATTTGGGAACCTGGCCTTTTTGTCAAAGTATATTTGTCAATGTTAGAAGCATAGAACATACTCTATTTAACAGTTAGTTAGCTTTATTAGAAGTTTTCAATATTTAGACATATACTATATGGACTTTCACTTGAACTTTCGTCCCAGACTCTGCAAATGTTAGAGGTGGGCCTTACCAAACAAGCCCATATAATGAATATCTAGTCTTACAGTAGTTAAATGTAGCATTCATGATTTATAGCATAAAAGAATTTCTAATAAGATTCTTTTAATCAGGCTAGTAATTGTTTCCGGCTAGTGAAAAGATCACTGATTTAGAACTTGTATTAGTTATCTATTGCTGCCTAGCAAATTATCCTAAGTTGGCTGATAAAATAACAAACTTCTATTCTACCACAGTTTCTGCGAGTCAGGAATCTAGGAGCAACTTACCTGGGTGGTTCTAGTTCAGACTCTTATTAGACTGCCATCAAGATGGTGGCCAGGCTGCAGTTATTGTTGGGCTCAAGTGGGGCTGAAAGAATCACTTGCAAGCTTCCTCCCACGTTGTTGGTAGGCCTTAGTTCCCTCCAGTGGGCCTCTCCATAGGTTGTCTGGGCGTCCTCGGGAGATGGCTCCTCCCAGGGTGAATGGTGAAAGACAGAGAGAGACAGAGAGAGAGAGAGTGAGCAGGAGGGAGGGCTCAAAGTGTAAGCTGCAGTTTTTTATAACCTAATCTCAGGAGAGATATACCATCATTTCTGCTGTATTTATTGGTAATACAGACCAACTCTGGTACAGCGTGGGAGAGAACTGTGTAAAGGTATGAATGCCAGAGATGGGGATCACGGGGGGCCACCCTGGAGGCAGGTACCCTAGAACCCCTTACTCAGTATCTCCAGCCACTAGCCTTCCTTTGCTTCTTGAACACAGCCAGTTCTATCCCACTCCAGGGCCTTTGCATTTGTGGCCCCTCCATGGTGTGCTCTTTCTATTGCTCTTGCTTGACTGACCCTCTCTTTTGGGTCTCAGCTTAATGGTCACTAGTCTAGAGTGGTCTTCACTGATCACTCAGCATATAGTAGTTATCTACTCATTCTCTATTTTATCACATTATTTTAGTTCTATGTGTCTGGCATATAAATACATAAATATATGTTGAATGAAGGAATCTTAGTAATGATATGACCTAGGGGAAAAGATAAGCTCTCTAAACCTCAGTAGCTTTATCTGTGATAAATGATCCCCTACCCACTATATAGGCTTTTGTGAGAACCAAGGGAGCTAGAATTTTCTCTAACAATTGATGAGAGTATTACTGTGGTTTAACTTTTTTTTTTCCTTTTTCCCGCCTGGGACAGAGCATTGTCCAGGAATGTACTTTCTAATTTTACTTTTCAGGTTCCCTTTATCTACCTCCATGGTAGGTTCGTTTTTTCATGTACCTTCTCACTCGACTTATATTTACTGCCCAAAATAAGTCTCAGAGGACTTATTTTGAATTAAAGTTCTGATTTCACAAGTGAAAAGTACTCAGTTGGGAGCAAGTTTAGTAAGGCTTATTCAAAGTGTAAAATGACATTGTGGTTTTGCAGCATAACTAATCACAGCATCCCTTTGAACACGGGAGGTAGTATGTGCTTTTTAGAAGCTAGTTATGCACAAAAGAACAAATACCAAGAATGAAAGCAAACTTTTAATAATGCCCAATTGGAGTTCTGGTCATGTTTGAGCCATTCAGAGTCTAATCAGTAAAACCCCCTTGAGTCAATAATTGCCTTCTCCTTGAATCATTGCAGGTATCTATTATGCTGTACATTATCCACATGGAAATGAACATATGGTTATTGAACACATAACAAAACACACTCTGTTGGAGAATGTTTCCTTTAGGATGTCTTAAAACATTCTTGAGCAGAATATTATGTAAGCTGCTTACTCTCCCTTCTGTTCCTGGGGTTACAGGAGGGAAGCTGCTCGTCGCTTTATTAAGAACAGTGAATGAGCACATGGTAAGAAGCTGAAAACTCAGACTGTATTTATTTACTTAGGGAGAAACATAATTCTCTCCATGATGAAAACGGAGCAATAGATGGAGTTTCTTAAAAGTTGGGAAACTCTTTTTTTCTCTCTTGCGTAGCATTTCGGGGAATTGAAATGTTGGGAGAGTGGGTCCATCCCTGATCTGAGCTTTGTTCTGCCTTTTTGTAACAGCGACAAGAAATAAAGGTATTGTCCAGAAAAAGGAGAGAGGAAGAGTTTTAAAAAAAAGAGTAGAGAAAAAAACCTATATTAACTTGAACCTGGCTAATTTCTGCTCTGAATTCACTGGATTTCCAGGTTGCACTCAACTTAAAAGGTAACAGACAAACCAAAAGGATATAAGAAGTCACCTTATTTGAATCAAATAATTTAAATAATTATGACATATTTTAACAACTTTGTTCAAAATGACACAAATTTTCTGATTAACCAGAATGCCCATTTCCTAAACCCCCTATAAAATTGGGGTATAACAAGTAATCATATTTATATGTATGATACATGCATATTCATGAGTGCACATACATGTCCAAGTGCATGATGTTAAAATAGGAGTTTCAACTAAGACTCTAAAGTTGATAGATATCAGATATTAAACTGACTGGTGAAACAACGAATACGCCAATTAAATGGAGACTCCTAAAGAACGTCATTAAAAAAAAGTGACTGATGAGATCAACCATCCTGCAGGACTTATCAAAAAAAAGACTGAAATTCGTATGGATGATTGTTAAGCTCCTCATACTTGGGTGATATAAAAAATTCAGGGGAGTGGAAATTAGAGGTAGATTTATGTAGAGGACATTTGGGGAGAACTGCTGATGTGCTGAGTTCCTCTCTCTTTCCCCCAGAATGGGGGTTGTGGGGTACCTGCCCTTCACCTTGAGCCTGGTGACAGGAGTTTCAGTGGGACCCCTTGGGAAAATGTGATATGTGTGCCCTGCAACTTGGTGCATGGTGGACTGGTGTCTGACTTTCATCTGAGAAACGGAAAGAGGACACACACACGCACACACAGTTGGAGCCCTGCTGCGGCTTCTTCTCAGACCCTGTGTAAGAACAACACTTGGAGGAACAGTCAGACCTCAGCAGAGAGAAGCTGCAGGTCCAGCTGGGTTCCTGGGGTTGGGAAGGAAATCCTGACCAGCAAGAAGAGATATGAATTTATCAATACAAGGGCACTACCCCTGAGGCAGCCACAACAATATAGGGGAAGGGGACCAGCTGACATTCCTGAAGGCCTCAGAGACCTGAA
Organism: Smutsia gigantea; assembly: GCA_032199065.1. Lineage (NCBI taxonomy): Eukaryota > Metazoa > Chordata > Mammalia > Pholidota > Manidae > Smutsia > Smutsia gigantea. The sequence goes on from JAVSCE010021180.1 coordinate 271,800, forward strand.
GTCAGCTTATGACAGTAGGTAATTAAGAGATGTTCTCCCTTCTCCAGGTACAATAATGCTTGAGGGATCAGGAAGTGCAGTTTAGGAAGATGAGTAGGAATGCTAAGTGGTGAAAGAGAAAAGGAATCGGTCCGCTTTCTTCCCCAAATGCAGTCGCCTTATCTGGTGCAAGTCTGAGCAGCATTTGCCCAGGCCTGGGAGAGACTCTTGACCTTTACGTTGAGAGTGAAGTTTTTATTATTACCTTGCATAGATGTGAGCCTTTTTTGTTAGGGACTTAAAGTACCACAGGAGTGGCTCTTACCTAAGAGAGACTAGAACAGTCATGGGGCCCCCTTAAGTTTTCATTCAAGGACAGAGGAAGACCTACTAGTTACATATATTTGTAAAGTGCAGCAAAGCTGGAAGGAAAATAACCAACTGTTCACAGGGGTCACTTGGAGGTAAGACTGAAGATACCAGGAATGGAGTTACTTTCATATTTTGCTGTGGGTAACTCCCACTCCAAAACGGCAGAATTTGAATTAATTGTACTTTTTAATATTTGCACTTTCAAAATTGAACCCATTTTAAGTTCTTACACACATATGCTTATTCAAGTGAACAAATATTGTACACACACAGAATGAATGAGTGTGTGTGATTTCAGAACTAAAGGGGTTATATTTCTGGTATGGTATGTGCGATGACTATCGAAAGCCTTATTTGATTAAAAAAAAAAACAGTGTGAACAGTGCTGGTTATTTCCCCAAAGAGCCACTTGTGTTAGTGACTCTGTTCAGGCACTGATCCTGCTTTCTGGGCTGGCATCTCCAGTTCGTACCAGAAGGAATAACTGTCTTGTTTCACTATGAAATTCATGGAGCTCTCTGCTTGAAATCATATAAAGAACCTTTATTATTCAACCTGTGCGTTCATCTATGCAACCACATCTCCTTAGGGAAATGCTTGAAAATGGGATTTTCGTGGCCTTTTCTCCCATTTGACTTTCCTTTCCCTCCCCTGCCCCACTTTTCCCCATATCCTCTCTAGGTATCTATTAGTTATCTCTTTCAATAACACTGTTCTGGCTGCATTGAAAGTGCTTTTTAATGTAGGAGATGTACTTCAGGCATAACACCAGGTCACTTTCTGAGTAACATTTTATGGGATTGATTAAACTTTAGCACCATAACTGTTGACTTTACAGGCCAGAAAAGAGAGAGTCAGAGTGTTACACTCTGGACAATTTGTGCCTCACAGATTTTGAAAAATCACATGGATATAACAATTTAATGTGTTTGAAAAAGAAGTTGTCATCTATTTTTGAGACTTCTATATCTTAAAGACTTCACATTTAAAATGAAATAATATCTTTTACACTAATGAAGTGTAGTTACAGTAAATAACTGTATATAAAGGAAGGTAGACTTTTTAATTGTAGTGGTCGGGCTAAAGACTTAAACTGGGTTCTTCATTGCTCCAAACATGATTGCTCAATTTCTCCTCTTTTGCCACTAAAAAATGATGGTACATTTGCTCTTGGTGGAGTTTTTGAGGCTGTGAGATGATGCATACCTAATCTTTTTATTAAAGCAACTAAAATACAGTGGAATTGTGGACTGAAAGCAGAATTTTTTTCATTTGTTTTGGGACTTGGAACTTTGTATTATTTACTTTATCTGCACACAAAGGTATATCACCAGTGGCTCAGTGATGTGGTTCATAGTTAGCAGAAACATTGCATGGAAAGGATAGAAAATTTGAGATAGGGAAAAAAGTCCTTTTTCCTTCACAGGATTGACTTTGTAGTGTCAGCTTAGCTAGGTTGGAGCTATGTGTCCCAGACTTCCCTGCCCTTTACGGTCCTAGGTGAGAGCTGGCCAGTAGGAAGGGGCTGGTGAGAGCTGGCAGGTGGGAGCACAGCCGTGGCCACTGCACTTGGAAGGTTGTCAGCATCGCTGCTGATCTGCTGGAAGGCACTGCACAGACGGCTGATCTGCTGGCTCACCTCCTGGGTATGGGGCCGCAGCCGGGCCTGTGGCAGCTGCAGCTCTGGCTGTATCAGCACCGCCAGCTTCTCTGAATCCTAGGCCAGGCCCGTGTACAGCTCAGGGCGCAGGGCACCAGCCTCTTCTGCCGGTCGCCTTCATCACCGGGGTTAAATGGTGTGGAAGCTTCCAGTCTGTCCTTGCTTGCCCTTGATTTGTTCTAGCTTTTCCTCTTGACTGCTGTCTGCTGACCTACAGTGACCTCAGACTTCCCAGTAGATACACAGCCTGCAGCCTTCCAGAAGCCTCTTATAGGATGAACGCTGTTAATCTTGAATTATGCTTTGTCTGAAAAATATAATGCCATCTCAATTAACTTAATTTTTTAGCTCCTATTTTAAAAAAATTTTACTTCTCCACTTAGACTTAAAGAGAATAGGGCATAAAAAACCCAGTGAATAATTTTTTCTTTATAGACTATCTGATTAAACTTTGAAATAAGAGTAGAGCAGTCTGAACTTGGTATATTAAATGATTTGCAAATCGCAACGTGCTGCACTTTTGGTTACATGCGTAAGTAGAATAAACCAACTTCTGTTTTATCAGCACTGGGGGAATTTTTCATGTATGATCACTGTGTTTTAAAGCCAGCAATATACACACTGTCTTTTAGATAAAGATGATGTTACTAACTTTTTTTCAGTTAAGGCTTAATTTTTGTTTAAAGCACAGTTCCCAGCATAGAGGGAAACATTTACTATATGGTAGCTATTATTCTTACAAATATATAATAAAAAAAACTCTAAATTTTTAAAAATTGACTTCACAATTTCAAAAAGTCTCCTTTAATATTACTTTTTGCATTTGGGAGTCTGATCTGCCTAGGCATAAATAGAGAGATTGCTTTTAGGTAGATAATTGTTGTAGTGAGTGCTACCTTCATTTTTATGAAGTGATGAGGGGTGTGTGTATGTTTGTGTACATGCATGCAATCACAAACACCCAGACGCAACTTTAACTTGTGGATTCAATTATTATATAGTTCACTTAGTGTGTTTGTGTCTCTCAAATGCAAGGTGAAGGTTTAACCTTAGCAAGTTGTTTTTAAACATATACCAGTGATAAGAAAACATATGATAGCGTCCAGACATAATGTGAAAGTAGATGTTCTATCAATAGCAAGCTACTGATATTTCTTTTTTGTTGTTTAGCAATCTTTATGTATGCTTGTGTAAATATACAATTGCATAGATATTTACATACAGGCAACTGTATGTGTGAATATAGATATACTATATATGGTCTGCAATGAACAGATCAGTATCAACCAGAATATTTTACAGCCTAATCCTGTCCTAAGATTTTCCTATGAAGCTTACTATAATTTCCATAAGGGAGTGGCATAGATCTAGCAGTTATAAGCCATCTCTTTTCTGTCCTTGTCTCTGACAATATTCTCAGGGACTCTGATAACATTCTCTTTTCTTCCCTTTCATTCCATATATTCTAGTCCCTCTTTCCCTTGTCTCAATACTTCTATCAAGCTATTGTAATTTTAGGTAAGTGAAAAACTAGTTGTCTCTTCCCAAATGGCTGGAGACCTCTAGTATAAATTCATACAGATGTAAATACATATGCAGATTTTCTGAAGCAAGCCCTCTCACTCCATTGCACTTGCAAATTTCCCAAATACTGTTATGATAATACTAGGTGATTTATTTTACATAAGGATGCATCTGAAGGGTACAGCACATTGTGATTTGCAAACCATTTAACTTGCTAAGATCAGACTGTTCTGCTTTATCTGCAAAGTTCACCCACAAGGAATTTAATATAAAGGCTTTTATTCTTGTTGTTTCATGTTTTGCATTTTCTTGAGATCTGATGGATGAGTTTGAAATGGGTGTGTGGGGGAGG
>JAVSCE010021181.1:0-29927 GCA_032199065.1 Smutsia gigantea
AGGTTATTTCCTGAGTGGCTGTTGCTTGATTCTTGAAAAAGAAGGTATTAGATCAGGGAATGGAAGGAGAGAGGGAAGTTAAAATATTTCATTCTAAATCACTCCCAGCTTTAGAGGTACATCTCTGGCAGTTGTACCACTCCACTACTAAAGCTCCTTCTGGGTCAGTGGTTCCATATATTTGTATGGTACCATGAACATTATTTCCTCCTAGTATCATTTGGTATTATCATACCATAGTATTATTTGTTACTATCTCTGGGTGCCTTTCCAATTCTTCACAGTTTTTCTTAACATTGCCCAAAGATTTTAATCACTTAAATCTATCCACTTGGGTTTTCTGGTGTAAAACTCACTTTCCCCTGTGTTTCTATTATTATACTCAAACTGAGAATTGTTATTCAGTACTACACAGCATACATATAATATTTCCCTGCCAATCAAACATCATATTCTCTAAGATGAGTATTTCATAGCATCTGCATTCTCATAGAACTCATAAGAACTCTTCCCTTTCTATATTCTCAGCTGATGATCTTGCTTCTTGATTCACTAAGAAAATAGAAGCAATGGAAAAACGTGCTTATTATTCCAATAATGAAATCTAATAACCTAAATATTTGTTATCTATATAATCCAACAATCTTCCTATTAGAAATAGACAAATAATCTCTGCACTTTTCTCTAGTCATAACTTTACTCATGTACTAAATCACATCTTCTGACAGATTACTGCACAATATATTATTTAAACATAAATTCCTTAACAGTATAAGAGGACCCTATTAATAATCCCACCAGTAAAACAGGCAAAATGGAGACATACCTCACAAGAAATATGCATGGATATACTATATCTTACCTGTTCAATAATTTTTCTCTTGTAATCCCCCATCTGACATGCATAACTGTTTTTTCTTTTTTAATCAAAACAATCCCATGAACATAAAAACATATTGAAATAGAAAAGTGAAGTCAAAAAATCGGCAGAATAGGAAGTCTCATACCGTCATGCCTTTCACAGACACATTAATTCAGTAAACCTGGACCCATTAATAGATATCCAGAAAACAGTTAAGAGACTTCTGCACCCCAGACAAGCATGAAATCCCACATCAAAGGTGGTATGAAACCGATTGGAAGATTAAATATGGCGGCATGAGAGGTGAGACACAGGCTTCCTGCTAAAACTGCATATAATATGAAAATATAACAATACAACTAATCCACTTCTGGGAAGATGGCGGTGTGAACACGGCGGCAGAAATCTCCTCCCAAAACTATGTTTATCTATGAAAACACAGAAAATATATCTATTCCTAAAAGAGAGACGAGAATACACAGGAAAGCACACAGCGTGCAGCTACACCCGAGAGGACTCGGCACTCCAAGAGGCGGGTAAGATACGGAGCCGCGACCCGGCGGGATCCGAGCCCTCCCCCACCCCAGCGCACCGGCGGGAGGAGAGGATTCAGAGCCGGGAGGGAGTGGAAGTACCCCCCGCGAAGTAGCCAGCCCCGGTGATCTGCGTGGGGAGCGCGGACCCACATTGCACAGTGCAGCAGAGATTGGAGAGACAGAGGGGCAGGATCTGAGCGGGGAACGTGCCAGGGTCCTTGCAGCTGGCTCCCGGGAAGGAAAAAAAAAAAGTGTGCACATTCTTCAGCGGTCTTAAAGAGACAGGAGCCTAGCGGAGGAGCCGGATCACCCCAGCACACTCAGCCCAGCAGGCTGGGAGTCCTGGGGAGTTTCAGATGCCTTAGCTGGCCACAGAGGAAGTGTAGCCATACTTAACACTTCTCACTGAGATCAACAGCCTCCTATTCGTTCGCACCCCTGCCAGAGCTATAAAGGGCCCTGCAGAGCGGCACAGTCACAGCTGTGGAATAGTGGGGCAATAGCGCCACCTAAAGCATTCCCACAGAATCTACGTCCGGTGGGCATTTTTCTTTGTTTTTTTTTGTTTTGTTTTTGTTTTTTCTTTTCTTTCTTTTTTTTCTTTTTTTCCTTTCTTTTTTTCTTTTTTTTCTTTTTTTCTCTTTTTTTTCTCTTTTTTTTTCTTCTCTTTTTAAAGTCTTAAAGAGCACAGCTGACATACATGGCAACTATCAGTGACCAAATTATACAGCCATGAAAAGACAGAGGAATATGGTTCAGACCAAAATCAACCAGACAACCCCAGAGAGGGAGTCTAAAGGGATGGAAATGCACAGCCTCCCTGAAAAAGAATTTAGAATAAAAGTCATAACCATGCTGATGGACCTACAGAGAAATGTGCAAGAGCTGAGGGAGGAAGTGAGGGAACTGAGGAAAGACAATACAGAAATAAGACAAGCGATCGAAGGGCTTAACAGCAGAATGGTTGAGATGCGAGAGACTGTTAATGGAATAGAAAACAGAGAACAGGAATACAGAGCAGCTGAGGCAGAGAGCGATAAAAGGATTTCTAGGAATGAAAGAATATTAAGAGAACTGTGTGACCAAACCAAACGGAACAATATTCGCATTATAGGAGTAGCAGAGGAAGAAGAGAGAGAAAAAGGGATAGAAAGTGTCTTTGAAGAAATAACTGCTGAAAACTTTCCCTCGCTGGGGAAGGAAGTAGTCTCACAGTACACCAAAGCTCATAGATCTCCCAACACAAGGGACCCAAGGAAGACAACACCAAGACACATAATAATTAAAATGGCAAAGATCAAAGATAAAGACAGGGAATAAAAGGCAGCTAGAGAGAGAAAAAAGATCACCTACAAAGGAAAACCCATCAGACTATCATCAGACTTCTCAACAGAAACCTTACAGGCCAGAAGAGAATGGCATGATATATTTAACGTAATGAAACAGAAGGGCCTCGAACCCAGAATATTGTATCCAGCACGATTATCATTTAAATATGATGGAGGGATTAAACAATTTCCAGATAAACGAAAGTTAAGAGAGTTTGCCTCTCATAAACCACCACTACAGGATATCTTAAATGGACTGCTCTAGATGGAAGCACACCTAAGGCTAAAAAGATGTCACCAGAGAAAAAAAGTCATAGCAAAGAAAGCAGACCATCCAAATACCAACTAAAGGCAAAGAATAAAACACCTATTATAGAAAGAATGGAGGAGGAGGAATAAGAAGGGAGAGAAATAAAGAAACATCAGACTGTGTTTACAATAACTTAACAAGAATGTTAAGTTAGATTGTTAGATAGTAAAGAAGCAACCCTTGAACCCTTGGTAACCACGAATCTAAAGCCAGCAATGGCAATAAGTACATACCTATAAATAATCACCCTAAATGTAAATGGACTGAATGCACCAATCAAAAGACAGAGAGTAACAGAATGGATAAAAAAGCAAGACCCATCTATATGCTGCCTACAAGAAACTCACATCAAATCCAAAGATATACACAGACTAAAAGTGAAGATATGGAAAAAGATATTTCATTCAAACAACAAAGAGAAAAAAGCAGGTGTTGCAGTACTTGTATCAGACAAAATAGATTTCAAAACGAAGAAAGTAGCAAAAGATAAAGAAGGACATTACATAATGATAAAGGGGTCAGTCCAACAAGATGATATAACCATTATAAATATATATGCGCCCAACACAGGAGCGCCAGCATATGTGAGACAAATACTGACAGAATTAAAGGAGGAAATAGACAGCAATGCATTCATCTTAGGAGACTTCAACACACCACTCACTCCAGAGGACAGATCAACCAGACAGAAAATAAGTAAAGACACAGAGACACTGAACCACACACTAGAACAGATGGACCTAACAGACATCTACAGAACTCTACACCCAAAAGCAACAGGATACACACTCTCCTCAAGTGCACATGGAATATTTTCCAGAATAGACCACATACTAGGCCACAAAAAGAACCTCAGTAATTTCAAAAATATTGAAATCCTACCAACCAACTTCTCAGATCACCAAGGTATAAAACTAGAAATAAATTTTAGAAAGAAATCAAAAAGGCTCACAAATACATGGAGACTTAACAACACTCTCCTAATTAATCAATGGTTTAAAGACCAAATCAAAACAGAAATCAAAGAATATATGGAGACTAATGACAACAACAACACAAAGCCACAACTTCTGTGGGACGCAGCAAAGGCAGTTCTAAGAGGAAAGTATATTGCAATCCAGGCCTATTTAAAGAAGGAAGAACATTCCCAAATGAATAGTCTAAAGACACAATTACTGAAATTGGAAAAGGAAGAACAAATGAGGACCAAAGTCACCAGAAGGAGGGACATAATAAAGATTAGAGAAGAAATAAATAAAATTGAGAAGAATAAAACAATAGAAAAAATCAATAAAACCAAGAGGTGGTTCTTTGAAAAAATTAAAAAAATAGATAAACCCCTAGCCAGACTCATTAAGAGAAAAAGAGAATCTACACACATAAACACAATCAGAAATGAGAAAGGAAAAATCACGACGGACCCCACAGAAATACAAAGAATCATAAGAGAATATTATGAGAATCTATAGGCTAACAAGCTGGAAAACATAGAAGAAATGGACAACTTCTTAGAAAAATACAACCTTCCAAGAGTGACTAAGCAAGAAACAGAAAAACTAAACAAGACCAATCACCAGCGATGAAATCGAATTGGTAATCAAAAAACTACCTAAGAACAAAACCCGTGAGCCTGACGGATTCACCTCTGAATTCTACCAGACATATAGAGGAGAAATAACACCGATTCTCCTTAAAGTTTTCCAAAAAATAGAAGAGGAGGGAATACTTCCAAACTCATTCTATGAAGCCAGCATCACTCTAATACCAAAACCGGGCAAAGACCTCACCAAAAAAAAAAATTACAGACCAATATCCCTTATGAACGTAGATGCAAGAATACTCAACAAAATATTAGCAAACCGAATTCAAAAATACATCAAGAGGATCATACACCATGATCAAGTGGGATTCATCCCAGGGATGCAAGGATGGTACAACATACGAAAATCCATTAACATAATCCACCACATCAACAAAAAGAAGAACAAAAACCACATGATCATCTCCATAGACGCTGAAAAAGCATTTGACAAAATTCAGCATGCATTCATGATTAAAACTCTCAACAAAATGGGTATAGAGGGCAAGTACCTCAACATCATAAAGGCTATATATGACAAACCCACAGCTAACATCATACTTAACGGCGAGACGCTGAAAGCTTTTCATCTAAGATCGGAACAAGACAAGGATGCCCACTCTCTCCACTGTTATTCAACATAGTACTGGAGGTCCTAGCCACAGCAATCAGACAAAACAAAGACATACAAGGCATCCAGATTGGTAAAGAAGAAGTCAAATTGTCACTATTTGCAGATGACATGATACTGTACATAAAAAACCCTAAAGATTCCATTCCAAAACTATAGAACTAATATCTGAATTCAGCAAAGTTGCAGGATACAAAATTAACACACAGAAATCTGTTGCTTTCCTATACACTAATGGTGAACTAACAGAAAGACAAATCAGAAAAACAATTCCATTCACAATTGCATCAAAAAGAATAAAATACCTGGGAATAAACCTAACGAAGGAAGTGAAAGACCTGTACTCTGAAAACTACCAGACACTCCTAAGAGAAATTAAAGAGGACACTAACAAATGGAAATGCATCCCATGCTCTTGGCTAGGAAGAATCAATATTGTCAAAATGGCTATACTACCTAAAGCAATCTACAGATTCAATGCAACCCTATCAAACTACCAACAGCTTTCTTCAATGAACTGGAACAAATAATTCTAAAATTCATATGGAACCACAAAAGACCCCGAATAGCCAAATCAATCCTGAGAAGGAGGAATAAAACGGGGAATTACACTCCCTGACTTCAAGCTCTACCACAAAGCCACAGTAATCAAGACAATTTGGTATTGGCACAAAAACAGACCCACAGACCAGTGGAACAGAATAGAAAATCCAAACATTAACCCAAACATATACAGTCAATTAATATTTGATAAAAGTGCCTTGGATATAAAATGGGGAGATGACAGCCTCTTCAGCAGCTGGTGTTGGAAAAACTGGACAGCTACATGTAAGAGAATGAAACTGGACTACTGTCTAGCCCCATACACAAAGGTAAACTCAAGGTGGATCAAAGACTTGAATGCAAGTAATGAAACCATAAAACTCTTAGAAAAAAACATAGGCAAAACTCTCTTGGACATAAACATGAGCAACTTCTTCATGAACATATCTCCCCGGGCAAGGGAAACAAAAGCAAAAATGAACAACTGGGACTATATCAAGCTGAAAAGCTTCTGTACCGCAAAGGACACCATCAGTAGAACAAAAAGATATCCTACAGTATGGGAGAATATATTCATAAAAAACGTATCTGATAAAGGGTTGACATCCAAAATATATAAAGAACTCATGCACCTTAACAAACAGAAAGCAAATAATCCAATTAATAAATGGGCAGAGGACATGAATAGACAGTTCTCCATAGAAGAAATTCAGATGGCCAACAGGCACATGAAAAGATGCTCCACATCGCTAATCATCAGAGAAATGCAGATTAAAACCACAATGAGATATCACCTCACACCAGTGAGGATGGCCAACATCCAAAACACAAACAACAACAAATGTTGGCGACAATGTTGAGAAAAGGGAACCCTCCTACACTGCTGGTGGGACTGCAAATTAGTTAAACCATTGTGGAAAGCAGTATGGAGGTTCCTCAAAAAACTCAAAATAGAAATACCATTTGACCCAGGAATTCCACTCCTAGGAATTTACCCTAAGAATGCAGCAGCCCAATTTGAAAGGACAGATGCACCCCTATGTTTATTGCAGCACTATTTACAATAGCCAAGAAATGGAAGCAACCTAAGTGTCCATCAGTAGATGAATGGATAAAGAAGAAGTTGTACATATACACAATGGAATATTATTCAGCCATAAGAAGAAAACAAATCCTACCATTTGCAACAACATGGATGGAGCTGGAAGCTATTATGCTCAGTGAAATAAGCCAAGCCGAAAAAGACAAGTATCAAATGATTTCACTCATATGTGGAGTATAAGAACAAAGAAAAAAACTGAAGGAACAAAACAGCAGCAGACTCACAGGACCCAAGAAGAGACTAATAGTTACCAAAGGGAAAGGGACTGGGGAAAATGGGCGGGAAAGGAGGGATAAGAGGGAAAAAGGGGCATTATGATTAGCAGATGTAATGTTGGGGGGGCACGGGGAGGGCAGTACAACTCAGAGAAGACAAGTAGTGATTCTATAGCATCTCACTACGCTGATGGACAGTGACTGTAATTGGGTTCGTGGGGGGGACCTGATGAAGGGGTAGTTTAATAATTGTAATATTGCACATGTAATTGTAAATTAATGATAATAAAATAAATTATATTAAAAAAAAAGAAAAAAACTGTAGAAAGCCCACTGTTACATATATTGTATAAAAAAATCACCACAAAACCTAGTGGCTTAAACTAAAACTTACATTTATTATTTCACACAATTTCTGTGTGTCAGTAATTCAGGAGCAGCTTATCTTTGGGGTTCTGACTCAGGGTCTCTATGAGGTCTTAGTCAAGATGCCAACAAAGGCTATGGTCATCTGAAGGCTTTACTGGGGCTGGAGGATCTGCTTCCAAGATGGCACATTCACAAGCTGTTGGCAGGAAGCCTCAGTTCCTTGCCACGTGGACCTCCCACAGGGCTGTTTGTGTGACTTTACAACATGACATCCAGCTCCTGTCAGAGCAAGTTATCCAAGAGAGAGCAAAGGTAGAAACCAGAAGCTACAGTGTCTTTTATGATCTGACTTCAGATGCCACATATCATAACTTCCTCAATATCCTATTGGTTACCCAGATCAGCCCTAGTCAGTATGAGAAGGGACCAAAGAAGAGGCAGAATATGGAAGCATCATTGGGGCCAACTTAAAGGCTGACTACTATACCAATCTGATTTCATAAAATTAAAAAGTCTCTTCTTTGAAACTATAAAGAAAATAAAAATACAAGTGACAGATTGGGTCAAAATATTTTCAAATGATGTATCTGATATAGGACTTGTATCCAGAATATATAAAGAAGTCTCAATATTCAATAATAATAACATACTTTTTTAAATGGGCAAATTATTTGAAAAGGAAGATATACAGATGGCAAATAAACACCTGAAAAGAGCCTCATTATCATTAGTAGGGAAATCGAAACTAAAACCACAGTAAGATGCTACTCTGCACATAGGAGAAAGTTGAGAATTAAAATGTGATGAAGTTGTGGAGCAATTGGAACTCCCATTCATATTTTGTGGATGAAAATGCAAAAAAGTATAGGCACTGTGGAAAACTTCGGTAGCTCCTTATATAGCTAAACATATTTAGCATATGAGTCTACTCCTAGATATTTATCCAAGCAACATATCTATAAAATGGAATACTACTCAACAACTTTTTATGAATGAGCTGTTCAAAAATGCAACATAGATACATCTCCAAAACAATCTTTCTTGAGTGAAAGAATTTAGACAAAAGAGTACATGCTGTATGGTTCCATTTATATAAAATTCTAGAAAATTCAAACTAATATAAAGCAGATCTGTACTTGGGTTGCTTGGGTATGAGAGAGAAGGTAGGGAGAGGTGTGAGGTAGGGATTTCAAAGGACATAGGAAACCTTCAAAGTTAATGAATATATTCATTATCATTATTGTGCTCATGGTTTCACAGATGTAAATGCATGTCAAAACTTATCAAATTGTATACTAAATATGTGCAGCTTATGTGTCAGTTATACCTCAATAAAGCTGTTTCTTTAAAAGTGGCAAAAAAAAAATAATAATAATACAACTAATCCTGAAAGAGCAATAGGAAAGAAGACTGTGCCAAACTGCATATAACTGGAGAAAAGAGCAGACCTTACAGAACAGGGTAACATACCAAGGCTGTGGCATGGTGGGACACAAGCCCTTCCCCCACCGCACATCACCAGCAGGAGGAAGAGAAACTGAGCAGGGAGGGTGTGGAGGCCTGGGACTGCTGAATACCTAACTCCTGAGATCTGCTCTTGGAGCACAAACCTACAATTCATTGTCCTTGCATGATATTCTCATGATTACAGGCTTGGAAAGCTGACATAGGCAGAATTACTGGAGAGACTGAAATTCCAGCCACTTCTGAAAAACAGAGATACATATCCAGCTGCTCTGGGACAAAAGAAAGGTGGAGAGTCTGAAAGACTATCTAACAAGGAAGCCTTTAGCAGGAGGGATGCTAAAGGGGCAAGGATTAAACAGAGCTTACTGCTCAGGAGAGAGAACAGGCAGACAAAATTGTCCGGGTGTGCTTTGCCAAGCAGGTTGGGAGCTTTGCCATATAGACTTTCATATTTATGGAGGAAAAAGAAATCCTCCTTAGATGATATTCAGATGCTCCAGCTCTCTGGCTGGCTACACAGATCCAAGGACCCCCACCATGATATGCAGCCTACTGTGCCTTTCTTCGAGCCAGCCCCACCTGGCTCACAAACAGGCAAACTGTACCCAGGTGTTAGGCCAGCCAGAGGGAAGATCTGTCTACAGCAACTACAAACACAAATCAAAGAGGCTTATACCTATGTGCTCAGCCCACTGGTTCAGGCAGTGGAGACAGGCATAGCAGCCGGGAAGCAGGAAAATACCCATTCCACCTCCCAGGCACCAATACCACTCCCTGGCGACCCCCAACATTGCTTTAGGGGCTGAGCACCTCCAGGGGTTAGAGCTTCTGGGCACTAGATGGCACCATATACAAATATGAAATGCCAAAGGAATCTGGTTCAGAGTAAAATTATTAATACCTCTCCTGAGAAAGATTTAAATGACATCGACCTCATGACTCTTCCTGAAAGGGAGTTTAAAATAAAAATCATTAACATGCCCATGGAGGTATGGAAAGATATTCAAGAACTCAGGAATGAATTCCAGTCAAAGAACCAATCATTAAAGAGCAAAATGGACAGTATTAAAAGCATATAGGATATGGTGGAGGAAAAGATAAATGAAATAGAAACTAGAGAAGAGGAATACAAAGAAGCCGAGGCACAGAGACTAAAAAAGATTTCTAAGAATGAAAGAATATTGAGAGAATTGTGTGACCAATCCAAATGGAACAATATTTGAATTATAGTGGTACCAGAAGAAGAAGAGAGAGAGAAAGGGATAGAAAGTGTCTTTGAGGAGGTAATTGCTTAAAACTTCCCCGGTCTTGAAATGGAGATAGTCTCGCAGGCCATGGAGATGCACAGATCTCCCAACACAAGGGACCCAAGTAAGACAACACCAAGACATATAGTAATTAAAATGGCTAAGACCCAGGGTAAGGACAGACTATTAAAAGCAGCCAGAGAGAGAAATAAGATCACATACAAATGAAAGCCCATCAGGCTATCATCAGACTTCCCAACAGAAACCTTAAAGGCCAGAAGCGATTGGCATGCTGATTTAATGCAATGAAGCAGAAGGGTCTCAAACCAAGAATACTTTACCTGGTAAATTATCATTTAAATTTGAAGGAGGGATTAAAGAATTCCAAGATAAGCAAAAGCTGAAAGAATTTAACTCCCACTAACCATCTTTACAGTGCATTTTGGAGAGACTTCTATAGATGGAAGAGTTCCTAAGGTTTAATAGCTGTCACCAGAGGTAACAAAACCACAGAAAAGAAAGTAGAACAGATAATTACTAAGCAAATGTAAAAATTAAAATAACTATCTCCAAAGTGAATCAAGGGATAGACAAAAAGTATAGAATATAATAACTAATATATAAAGAATAGAGGAGGAAGACAAAGGAGGAATTAGAAAAATTTAGATTGTGTTTGTAATAGCATATTAAGTGAGTTAAGTTAGACCCGTAGATAGGAATGAAGGTAACCTTGAACTTTTGGTAAACACAAATCTAAAGCCTGTAATGCCAATAAGTGCATACCTATCGATAATCACCCTAAATGTAAATGGACTGAAAGTACCAATCAAAATACATAGTGTAATTGAATGCATAAAAAAACAAGACCCATCTAAATTCTGCCTACAGGAGACTAATTTTAAACCCAAAGACATACACAGACTAAAAGTGAAGGGATAGAAAAAGGTATTTCATGCAAGTAATAGGGAGAAAAAAGCAGGACTTGCAGTACTTGTATCAGACAAAACAGACTTCAAAACAAGAAAGTCACAAGAGACAAAGAAGGACATTACATAATGATAAAAGGGTCAATACAACAAGCAGATATAACCATTATAAATATCTATGCACCCAACACAGGAGCACCTACATATGTGAAACAAATAATAACAGAATTAAAAGGAGAAATAGAATGCAATGCATTCATTCAAGGTGACTTCAACACTCCACTCTCTCTGAAGGAAAGATCAACCAGACAGAAAATAAGTAAGGAGACAGAGGCACTGAACAACACAATAAAACAGATGGACCTAACAGACAACTACAGAATTCTACACCCAAAAGAAACAGAATACACAGTCTTCTCAAGGGCAGTTGGAATATTTTCAAGAATAGATGATATACTAGGCCACAAAAAGAGCCTCAGTAAATTAATAAGATTGAAATTGTAAAAACCATTTTCTCAGACCACAAAGGTAAGAAATTAGAAATAAATTATACAAAGAAAATATAAAATCCGACACACAAATGGAGGCTTCACAACATGCTCCAAAATAACCAATGGATCGATGACTCAAATAAAAACAGATCAAGCAATATATGGAGACAAACGACAAAAATAATTCAATACCACAAAATCTGTGGGAAGCAGTGAAGGCTGTTTTAAGAGGAAAGTATATTGCAATACAGGCCTACCTCAGGAAAGAAGAATAATCCCAAATGAGCAGTCTAAAATCACAATTAATGAAACTTGAAAAAATGAACAAATGAGGCCCAAAGTCAGTAGAAGGAGGGACATATTAAATATTAGAGCAGAAATAAAAAAAATCGAACAGAATAAAACAATAGAAAGAATCAATGAAAGCAGAAGCTGGTTCTTCAAGAAAATAAAAAAAAATAGGTGAACCCCTAACCGGACTTATCAAGAAAAAAAGAGAGTCTACTCACATAAACAGAATCAGAAATGAGAATGGAAAAATCACTGCAGACACCAAAGAAATACAATGAATTATTAGAGAATACTACAAAAAATTATGTGCTAACAAACTAGATAACCTAGAAGAAATGGACAGCTTTCTAGAAATATACAAACTTCCAAGGCTGACCCAGAAAGAAACAGAAAATATGAACAGACCAATTACCAGCAATGAAATTGAAGTGGTAATAAAAAACCTATCTGAGAACAAAACACCTGGACCAGATGACTTCACCACTGAATTTTATCAAACATGAGTGAAGACCTAATACCAATCCTCCTTAAAGTTTTCCATAGAGTAGAAGAAGAGGAAATACTTCCAAACTCATCCTATGAGGCCAGCTTCACTCTACTAACAAAACCAGGCAAAGACACCACAAAAAAAGAAAATTACACACCAATATCCTTGATAAACATAGATGCAAAAATACTCAAAAAAATAGTAGCAAACCAAATTCAAAAATACATCAAAAGGATCAGCAATCATGATCAAGTGGGAATCATGCCAGGCATGCAAGGATGATACAACATGCAAAAATCCATCAACATCACCCACCACATCAACAAAAAGGACAAAAACCACATGATGATCTCCATAGATGCTGAAAAAGCATTTGACAAAATTCAACATCCATGCATGATAAAAACTCTCAACAAAATGGGTATAGAGGGCAAGTACTTCAAAATAACAAATGCCATATATGACAAACCCACAGTCAACATTATACTTAACAGTAAGAGGCTGAAAGCTTTTCCTTTAAGATCAGGAACAACACAAGGATGCCCACTCTCTCCACTTCTATTCAACATAGTATTGGATGTCCTAGCCATGGCAATCAGACAACGCAAATAAATAAAAGGCATACAGATTGGCCAATAAGAAGTTAAACTGTCCCGGTTTGCAGATAACATGATATTGTACATAAAAACCCCAAATAATCCACTCCAAAACTCCTAGATCTAATATCTGAATTGAGCAAAGTTGCAGGATACAAAATTAATACACAGAAATCTGTGGCATTCCTACACAGTAACAATGAACTAGCAGAGAGAGAAATCAGGAAAACAATTCCATTCACAATTGCATCAAGAAGAATAAAATACCTAGGTATAAACCTAACCAAGGATTTGAAAGACCTATACTCTGAAAACTACAAGACACTGATGACAGAAATTAAAGATACCAATAAATGGAAACACATCCCGTGTTAATGGATAGGAAGAATTAATTATGTCAAAATGGCCATCCTGCCTAAAGCAATCTACAGATGCAATGTAATTCCTATCAAAATACCAATAACATTCTTCTACTTATAAAACCATTCTAAAATTCATATGGAACCAAAAAACACACCGAATTGTCAAAGCAATCCTGAGAAGGAAGAATAAAGCTGGGGGTATTATGATCTCCAACTTCAAGCTCTACTACAAAGCCACAGTACTCAAGACAATTTGGTACTGGTACAATAACAGACCCATACACCAATAGAACAGACTAGAGAGCCCTGATATAAATCCAACCATTATATGGTCAATTAATATATGATAAAGGAGCCATGGACATACAATGGGGAGATGACCACCTCTTCAACAGCTGGTGTTGGCAAAACTGGACAGCTATGTAATAGAATGAAACTTAATTATTGTTTAACCCAATACACAAAAGTAAACTTGAAATGGATCAAAGACCTGAATGTATGTCATGAAACCATAAAACTCTTAGAAGACAACATAGGCAAAAATCTCCTGAATATAAGCATGAGCAACTTCTTCCTGAATGCATCTCCTTGAGAAAGGGAAGCAAAAGCAAAAATGAACTCATGGGACTACATCAAACTAAAAAGTTTCTGGAGGACAAAGGACACCATCAACAGAACAAAAAGGCACCCTACAGTATGGGAGAATATATTTGTAAATGACATATCCTCCAAGGGGTTGACATCCAAAATATTTAAAGAACCTACATGCCTCAACACCCAAAAAGCAAATAACCCAATAAAAAAATGGGCAGAGGATATGAAGAGACAGTTCTCCAAAGAAGAAATTCAGATGGCCCACAGACACATGAAAAGATATTCCATATCACTAATCATCAGGGAAATGCAAATTAAAACCACAGTGAGATATCACAACACACCAGTAAGGATGGCCAGCATCCAAAAGACTAAGAACAAGAAGTAATGGGGTGATGATGTGGAGAAAGGGGAACCCTCCTACACTGCTGTTGGGAATGTAAGCTACTTCAACCATTGTGGAAAGCAATGTGGAGGTTCCTCAAAAAACTAAAAATACAAATACCATTTCACCTGGGAATCCCACTCCTTGAAATTTAGCCAAACAATACAACTTCTCAGATTCAAAAAGACATATGAAGCCCTATGTTTATTACAGCACTTTTTACAATAGCCAACATATGGATTTAACCTAAGTGTCCATCAATAGATGAATGGACAAAGAGGTGGTACATATACACAATTTAATACTATTCAGCCATAAGAAGGAAACAAATCCTACTATTTGCAACAACATGGATGGAGCTGGAGGATATTATGCTCAGTGAAATAAGCCAGGTGGAGAAAGACAAGTGCCAAATGATTTCCCTCATTTGAGGAGTAAAACAATGAAGCAAAACTGAAGGAACAAAATAGCAGCAGACTCAGGGACTCCAAGAGGGAACTAGTGGTTACCAAATGGGAGGGGTGTGGGAGGGTGGATGGGGGGGTTGGGAGAATGGGATTGATGGATATTTTGTTTAGTACACATGGTGTGTGGAATCTCCAGGATACAGTGTAGCACTGAGAAGGCAAATAGTGAATCTGTGACATCTTACTGCACTGATGAACAGTGACTGCATTGGTGTATGGTTTGGGACTTGATAATATGGGTAAATGTAGTAACTGCATTGTTTTTTCATGTGATAGCTTCATAAGAGTGTATATAAATAATACCTTAATAAAAAAATAATATAAGAAAAAAAAAGAAAATGTTTGGCACCCTTTCATTAACAGAGTTAGCAGAACAAAGGCTTAAGATCACATAATCATTTCAGTAGGTGCAGAAAATGCATTTGAGAAAAATTAACAGCTTTTCATGGTAAAAACACCAGAAAACTAAAAATAGAAGAATGTTACTTTAACATAATAAAGACCATGCATGAAAAGCTGACAGCTAACATATAATGAAAAATGGAAATATTTTCTTCTAAGATAAGGAACAAGGCAAAATGCTTACTTTCACCACTTCTATTCAACATATTACCCGGAACAAATTCACAAGAAAAACAAATAAGGCCATCTATATCAGAAGGGAAGAAATAAATTTATCTCTGCTGTCAGATAACAGGATTGCATATGTGAAAACTCTAAACATTCCATAATAAAGTGTTTGAACTAATAAATGGGTTCAATTAAGTTGCATTATACAAAATCAACATAAAAAAATCAGTTGTGTTTCTATATACTTGCAATGCACAGTCCAAAAAAGTTAAGAAAACACGTTCATTTTAGAATAAAATCGTTAGGGGTCAACTTATCCAAGAGACTAAACAAGTTTATATAGAGTGCTATAAAACACTGATGAAATAAATTAAAGAAAATACACACATATGGAGAGACATCCCATGCTCATGAATTGGTGGATTTAATTTTAAAATGTTCATAGTATCCAAAACAATCTACAGATTGAATGCAATCTGTAGCAAAATCAAAAAGACATCTTTTACCGTAATAGAAAAAGAAATCCTAACATCTTAACATACCTATGGAACCATGAGTGACGCTGAATAGCCAAAAGTATCTTGAGAAAGAAAAAAGCTACAGCCATCACACTTCTTGACTTTAAAGCATATTAGGAAGCTACAGTAATTAAAATATTATTCTACTGGCATAAAAATATACATATTGACTAATGGAATAGGATCAATAGCCCAGAAGTATATCCACACATATACAGTCAATTGACCTTTGACAAGGGTGCCAACAATAAACATACATATGTCTCTTCAACAAATAGCTTTGGGAAAACTGGATATCCATACGAAAAATAAATTGGACCCTATCTCACGCCATATAAAATAATCACCTCAAAATGGATTAAAATTTTAAACATAAGTCCTGAAATCATAAAATTATTCAAATAAAATATAGGAAATAACTTCTTGACATTGGTATAGAGAATGATTTTTTGGCTATGACACCAAAAGCACAGATAACAAAAGCAAAAATAGGAAGGTGAGATTGTATAAAGGTAAAAAACTTCCACACGGCATAAGAAATTCAAAGAAAATAATCAACGGAATGAAATGGCAACCTATGGAATGGACAAAATATTTGCCAACCATATATCTAATAAGAGGTTATATTCAAAATATACAAGGAACTCCTACAACTCAACAGCAAAAAAAAAAAAAAAAATCCAAGTACAATTTTAAATTGGGCAAAGGATATGAACAGACATTTCTCAAGAGGAGACATACAGATAGCCAATAGTTATATGAAAATATACTCAACCTCACTAATCATCAGGGAAATTCAAATCAAATCCACAATAAGACATTCTTTCACAACTTTTAGGATGGCCATTATTATAAAAACAACAATTGTTGGCAAACAAATAGTGAAATTAGAACCCTTGTGGATTTCTGGTGGAAATGTAAATTGGTACAGGTACTGTGGAGGACATTATGGAGTTTCCTCAAAAAACTAAAAGTGAAACAATCATATGATCCAGATTCCCACTTATGAGTATTTATACAATGGAATAAAAATCAGGATCTCTAAGATACTTGTTCTTTCATATTCATTGTAGCATTGCTTACAGTATCCAAGAGGTAGAAATAACCTCAATGTCCAACAGTGGATGAATGGAAAAACAAAACGTGACACATACATACAATGGAATATTATTTAGTCATAAAAAGGAGGAAACCATGTTATGAATGACATCATGGATGCACCTTATGAAGACGTTATGCTAAGTGAAATAAGCCCAGCACAGATGGACATATACTGCATTATTCTAGGTATGTGAGTTATCTAAACTAACAAACTCATTGAAAGAGAAAGTAGTAGTTGTCAGGAGGTGATGGTGAGTGAAATGGAGAATTGCTACTGAATTGGTATAAAATTTCAATCATACAAGTTGAAAAATTTAAACATTCTGCTTTACAGCACTATTCATATAGTTAGTCATACTGTCCTGTACACTTATATATGTGTTGGGAGTAAATTTCATGTTTTTACCACAATAAAAGAGTGAAATGTATATACATACATTACTGATATATATTTTTCTTTCTATTATAGTTATTTACAGCTACATAATTTATTTAGAGCAGTATTTTTACTACAATCCATAAATTTTGGTAAATTGTGTTTTTATTTTAATTCATGCCAATGTATTTTCTAACTTTCCTTGTAATTTCTTCAACTCATTTTGAATTTAGGAATATATGCTCTGATTTCCACATATTTGTGAATTTCTCAAATTCCCATCTTTTTTTTTTTACTTCTCACATCATTTTATTGTCATTAGAGAACATATTTTGTATGATTTTATGATTTCAAATATTTCAAATTTATTGAGACTTCCTATGTCCTAACATATGGTCTATCCTGGAGAATATTCCATGATCCCTTGAAAAATGTTTATTTTGATATTCTTGAGTATACTATAGGTCTCAGGTAGGTCTAGTCAGTTTATAGTGTTTTCTAACTCTTCTATTTCCTTGTTGACCTTCTCCCTAATAATTCTGTACATGATTGGAAATGGAGTATTGGAGTTTCCATTACTTGAATACTCTTTATGTATTTCCCCCTTCAATTATGTCAGTTTTTGCTTAATGTATTTTATGACTCTTTTGTGACATGCCTATATGTTTTTAATGTTTATATCTTCTTGATGGACTGAACATTTTATCATTTTTCAATGTCCTTTGTCCCTAGGACCAATTCTTGTCTGAAAGTTTATTTTGTTCTATATTGTGATAGTCACTCTTGCTATCTTTTGTTTATGACTTTGCATGGTATGTTTTTTCCACCCTTTCCTGTCCTTCAGCACATTTGTGCCTGTGAATATAATGTGTCCTTTACACAGAATATAATTGATCATTGTTTTGTTGTTTTTCTTGTTATCAGTTCTGCTAATTATAGTCTTGATTGGTTAATCCATTTACCTTTAATGTAATTATAGGAAAGTTAAGATTTATATCTGCCATTTTGCATTATTTTCTATATGCCTCATATCCATATTATTCCTATCTTCCTCCATTACTACTTTTTAAATGTTAATTATACATTTTCTACTGTGAAATTTTAATTACCTTGCTTATTTTGCTACATTTTGAGGTTTTTCTTTCATGGATGCTCTGAGGATTATCATTAACAACTTAAATTATACTAGTCTATTACTTATCAATACAAATTTAATTTCAATAGTATATAAAAATATTTCTTCCTATGTAGCTACACTTCTTCTCCTGTCCATTTTGTTTTAATTGTCATACAAATTGTGACTTTATAAATTTATGTCCTTCAACAGTTATGATATTTGTTTTATGCCACTATTAAATTACAAGAAAAAAGTTAAAAAATGTTTTAACTGTTTTTCATATTTTCATATGTAGATAATTTTACCAATGTCCCTTAATTCTTCATGTGGATTTGAGTAATTAGCTACTATCCTTTCATTTCAGCCTGACATACTTTCCTTACTTTCTTCTAATGAAGGCTTGCTGTCAATATATTTTCTCAGTTTTCATTTATCTTGGGATTTCTAAATTTCTCCTTTATTTTTGAAGGTGATATTTCTAGACATAGAATTCTTGTTGATAGGATTTATTTTTCTTTTTCACTCCTTGAATATATCATCCACTATGTTCTAGCCCCCATGATTTCTGAGTAGAAGAAATTAGCTGTTACCTTTATTGAGGATTCCTTTTATGTGATAAGATACTTCTTTCTTGCTGCTTTCATGGTTCTGGTTTTGTCTTTGACTTTCAATAGATTGATTAAGGTATGTCTAAATAGATCTTTTAAAATGTATCTTACTTGAAATTTTTTGCACTTCCTGAATATGTAGATCAATGAATGCCTTTCATCAATTTTGAGAAATTTTTGGCCATTATTTTTCAAATACTCTTTATTATGCTCCTTTCTCTCTCAATTTCACTGAAATTCTTATTTTTCCCATAAACGCTCTAAGCTTCTGTTTCCTCATCTGTTAAACAAGGATGATTATCAAGACCATTAACCTGAAGAAACATAACCAGTAGTAGGCTCTCTAAAGAAGCATAATCAGTACATTTTGTGTTTGAATGCATGTGTGTATGTATAAAAAAGCGAGAGATTTATTTGAGTTGGCCTGCACAATTGTGGGTGCTACCAAGTCCAAAATCTTCAGGGGAACAGTAGACTAGAGAGCAAGGAAGAGCTGATGTTGTAGTCATAAGTCCAAAGGCAATCAGGAGGCAGAATTCCTTCTTCCTCAAAGGATCTCAATTGTTTTCACTAAGGCAGACAGCAGATTGGATATGGCTCAGGCACATTATGAAGGGTAATCTGTGTTACTCAATGTCTGGTGATTTAAATGATAATCACATTTGAAAAACTATCTTTATGACATCTAGACTTGTGTTTGAGCAAACATCTGGGTATTATCACCTCGCCAATTCGACATATTAAATACCACACCATCAAATATGCTACATAAAATATGATAAATGTATAGTTATTAAAAATGTGGTAGTATATTTATATAGACCTCAGATAAAATTTATGCATTGTATTAGGACCACTTGACTTAAAAAAAGACTTATTTTTAGAAACCAGGGATATATATATCACCTTCTTCTTGTTGCTGTGATAAATTACTACAAACTTTGTGACTTAAAACAACAATATTTTATTCTTTTAGAGTTAGAAGTCTATAGTTATGTTTCTGGCATGGCTTCTTTCCTTCTAGAGGTTTCAAGGGAGAATCTATTTCCTTGCCTTTTACAGCTATTAGAGGATTACTGCATTCCTTAGTTCATTGCCCCTTCCACCATCTTCCAAGCCAACACCATCACATTTGTCTGACCTCCTGTCTTGCTCTTAAGAACCTTTGTGATTTGATCAGGCTCACCCAATTAATGTAAAAATAATCCCTCTATCACAAGATCCTTAATTTAATCATATTTGCAAAGTTATTTTTGTTATATAAGGCAACATATTCACAGGTCTGGGGTTTATAATGTGGACATCTTTGGAGGGTGTCATTATTCTGTCTACCATTATATGAAAATATATAGTATGCTGTTCAATCTGAACTTTAGAGTTGTACACCCCGAAGTACCACAACTAAATACTTTCTATGGAATAAATATCTTAAGAACATAATATCCTATTTTAGCATACAATTTAATCTGTTTTACAACTTGAAATTTTATGGAATATAGATAATATGAATATAAGCTAATAAATTAGTGTTTGTATATTTTAGTAACAGAACCCGAATTTGGCCTTCTATATAAAATTTTATCTATTTTATATACTGTATTGTTACAAAATAGGAAGTTAGAGAGAAGAAAATGTTGTTAAGAAAATCTTAAGGAAGAGAAAATACATTTACAACATTTAGCGTATTTATTGAAAAATCCACATGTAAATGGACCCATGCAGCTCAAAACCCATGTTGTTCTGGGTTAACTATATATTTATATACATATATGTGGCACATATACATATGGAATATATATGACCTTACTTTCCTAATCAAATTCATTGTTCACTCATCTTTGTGGGGGACATTCTCTATACCATCTCTCATAAGATGAGGTTTAATGATATAGTATATGTAATTGAATGGCTAACCATTAAAGTCCTTTCAGAGACACTTGCTTAAATTTATGAAATCTTTAATTAAAAAACATTTATTGTACAAGTGTCCAACCTCAGTTGGAAGAAATATGTCTTAGAAATACAGGAGAAAGACATAAGAACATGTGTTTGCAGTAAATTCATTATGAGCCAGCAAGGATGTGATTACAGAAAACTGATCGCAAACATGACATGCCATTTTAGCAAAAATTTAGTTCCAAATCAGAAACATAGCAGATAAGCAAAACATCAAAAACACAGGTGTCTGGAAAGAGCCACCAAAGAGAGAGGAAAGAATAGGCAAAAACTCTAGGGATATTGAAATTAGAGAAATAAAGTTTAACAAAAATTTTAGTCTTTTTAAATAAAGATTTTATTAAAGTCAGTGAGTGTGGAATTTCAAAAAAAATCCATTCATTCGAATAAAGAAAAATGTTAGAAGATTCATTAATCTCCTCAATGTCAAAACTTGTCTCCTTGCTGTAATGGAAACAAATGGGAAAGCAAATGAATTAATGGTACTTCTCTGTAGTTAGTTTGCATAGATCACACAGGAAGAGTAGTGAATGAATATTTCCTAGACCAGTAATAGCTACAAATTTCCCTATAACAACATCATTCACAATGGAAGAAGTTAGCTAAATTAGTTGTCTTTTTTTCCCTGGTGATGTCTATACACTATCCAATCTCTAGATGACATACAAGTGATTTCACATTTTTTTGCACACATGAATAGACAATCCATAATATTATCTGCCCTCATAAATGCTGGGAGTATGATTTGTAAAATTCTTTTTCACATTATGCTGTTCATCAGTTAGAATTAATTAAAACAAAACACCAGTTTTAGTAGGGCATTCCAAACCACTTTACTAATACATTTATTTTCTTCCTTATGTATGCATTCTTGCTTCCTTAAAATTACTTTTTTTTTTTGGCTGAAAGTTTTGCTGAGAAACACTAAATTTTTTATAATTAGAATCTGGTAAATATTTCAATCTGTGACACAATTCATGCAATATTGCATTTCTTGACAATATCACTTAGACCTAGTTTAATTTGATACTCAGTGTCTATATTTCACATAGAAGAAGGGCCTCTCACTTATGTAACCTTCATTTTAAAATTTGTACTACCCAAGAGTAATTATTCCTTGCTGCAGTAGGCTTCTCTCAGATGCAATTAAGGAACACTCTCACTGCTATCTGCCAGGCTAATGCAGTCACTTACATTTCACTAAGCAATAATGTATTATTTCCTTACTTGAATATAGGAGATACCTTAAGACACAGATGGTAAGGGTCCATTTGCTTCCTTCAGGGTAAAGGTGTTTGGAAGATACCAACACTTTTCCTAGTCCAGTTTGACTCCACATACCACCCCTGTGCCAGGCTATGTTTTTTAATTTTTGAAACTTGATCTCATTTTGTATTCATGTAAGACACAAATAAAAACTTTATTAAGGCCCTGACTTAAATTTCTTCATTTGTTTTCTGTACTCACTCTGGGCTTAAGAACTTTCACTATAATTTGCAGTTGTAGACCCAATCAGTCCAAGTATCTATCAGACTACCATGTAGGTTCTCAGTGTGTGATCTTGGGAACCCTGGAGGATCCATGAGGTCCTTTTAAGAAACCCTAGAGGTCAAAATTGTATTCAAATAATACTAAAATATTATTTTCCTTTTCCATTGCCATTCTCTTACAAATGAAGAATAGAGTTTTCTAGGAAATCTGTAATGTATGATTTCATTACCCTGACAGCTAATGGAATATGTGCTTTTATGTTCTTGTGTTTTCTAAAATTTGCAAAATGTAAAACAATGACATATTTACTACTACATTTTTGTGTTGGAAAAGATAGTTTTTCTCATTAAAAATATAATATTTAAGTAAATATATAATTTATGTTCACATACAATTTATTACTATTTTTATTGAGGTAAAATATATATAACATACAACTTACCATATTAACCCTTTTTAAGGCTACAGTTCAGTGGCATTTAGTACAGTCACGTTGCTGTGTAACCATTTCCACCATTCATCTCTAGAAATTTTTATCTTCCCAAAAGGGAACATCATAATTAAATAATAACTCCCCATTCTCCCCTCCCCTCAGAACCTGGCAACCACCATTCTACTTTCTGTCTTATTGTTATTCTTGAATTAATTTAATAAATATATAAAAATATTAATTTCATGATTTCTGGTCCAATGAAGATCATACAGATTTGTTTCCCTATGCTCCTGACTGCCAAGTATAAATATAAACCCTAGAAATAACACAGAGGCAAAGGAGAATTCTGAAAGATGGTAAGAAGTAGGCAAACTCTTTGTGATCCCAGGACTGAAGAAAGAACATAGAGGCACATCAAGTTGCATCTACCCCACCCAATACTTAAAAGTGATCTTAACCTAGAATTTCCTGATACTTAACCTAGCAACAGAAGGCAGCTTAGGTTGGCTTATTCCTCCCCGTGATGGAATGGTTGCCCTGGCAAACAACATCAAATGTGTCTGCACCACAAACATGGGGGATAAGTTGGCTAACAATAATTGGCCAGAGAATGTGTCCTCCTTCCCAGCGGGGCCTAAGATGCTTCCCCTCACACTGAGAGATACCACAGTGGTCAAGGGGCTGATCTAGGAAGTCTTTATTCCTGTGGACCTGACAACCCCCACTCTCAACAGATACACCAGAAAGGACTGGCAGAAGCAGCAAGAAGACAGCCCTGCCATAACAAGCAGTTCAACTTGGGAAGTCTTTTTATCCCCATTGGTCTGAAACCTTCCTTCCCTACTAGTAGATACAGCCAGGAAACACCTGTAAGGTGGACATGCCACAATAAGTGACCCAGCAAAGGAAGTCTCTTTGTCCTCAGGATCCTGAGACTCCTCTCTTCCCAAAGAAACCAAGTGTCCATATGGCACAGGCAAGAGGGATTCTGTCACAATAAGTTGCCCAGCCTAAGAAGCCTCTTTATCCATGCTGGCACCACTGAAGAGCATACTTTAAATGGGTGAATTTTATAGTATGTAAATTATCTCAATAAAGTTATACAAAAATAGTTTAAAAATGCAATGTGATATCATCTCACACATTAAGATGGCTATCATTAAAAAAGCAGACTATATCAAGTGCTGGTGAGGATATAAAAAAATACTTATACATTGCTGGGGGATATAAAATTGATGAAATGGTGCAGCCAATTTTGAAACAATTTTGCACTTCCTAAAAATATGATAGAGCTACCATATTACTCAACAATTCTACTTCCCGGTATATATACAAAATAAGTGAATATATGAATTTGCATATAAGCTATTACACAAATGTTCATAGCAACATTATTCATAATAGCCAAGAACTATAAACAAACCAAATGTCCATCACGTGATGAGTGGATAAACAAATGTGGTACATTCATACATCAGAATATTATTTAGGAATACAAAGGAATGAAATCCTGATAAATGCTACAACATGGGTGAGCTTGGTAAACATTATGCTAAGGGGAAGAAGCCTCAAAGTCAGAAAAGACTAATCAAAAAGATTGCGTATAGTCTGATTGCATTAATACAAAATAGCAAGAGTAGTTAGTTGTTCCCTGAGGCTAAAGAGGGAGTGATTGTTAAAATGTGTGGGGTTTCTTTTTGGAGCAATGAAAATGTTTGAAAATTAAAACCATTCAGTTGTGCAGTGTGAATGCTTGAATTTTGTGAAATGCCAATTATATCTCAATATAGTTGTTAAAAATATAAATACATCAAGATAGAATTCTAAATGTTTGAGAAACTCAGAGAAAGAAGAGAAGAAAAGTGAATAAAGGAGAACCAGGGGAAAAGCAAAGACTTGAATGTAGGTGCTGAAACCATAAGACTCCTAGAAAAAAATTTAGTTGGTAAGCTCCTTGACATCAGTCTTAGCAATATTTTCTTCGATCTGACTCCAAAAGCAAGGGAAATAAAAGGAAAAATAAACAAAAATAAACTAAAATGCTTCTTATCAGTGATAGAACATAAACAAAATGAAGAGACAACCTACTGAATGGGAAAGGATATTTGCAAATCATAGGTCCAGTAAAGGGTAAATATCCAAAATATGTAAAGAACTCACGTAACTCAATAACAAAAAATAAAACAATCCAATTAAAAAAATGGGCAGAGGACCTGAATGGACATTTTTCCAAAGAAGACATACAGAATGCCAACAGGCATATGAAAAGATGCTCACATCACTAATCATCAGGGAAATGTGAGTCAAAATCACTATGGGGTATCACCTTACAACTGTCCATATGATTATTATCAAAAAGACAGGAAACAACAAGTGTTGGCAAGGATGTGGAGAAAAGGGAGTCATATGTGCTATTGATGGGAATGTAAACTGATGCAGCCACTATGGAAAACAGTGGAGTTTCCTCATAAAATTAAAAATAGAGCTACCATATGGGATCCAGCAAATCCATTAGTGGATATCTATCCAAAGCAAACAAAAACTAATTCAAGAAGATACATCCACCCCTATATTGGTTGCAGTATTATTTACAATAGTCACAATATGGGAATAACTGAAGTTTCCATTGTTAGATGAATGGATTAAGAAGATGTGATGTAATGTATAAAAATAATGGAATATTACTCAGCCAAAAAGAAGAATGAAATCTTTCCATTTATGACAACATGGATGGACCCTGGGGATATTATGCTAAGTGAAATAAGTGAGACAGAGGAAGACAAATATTGCATTTCGCTTCTATGTGGAATCTAAAAAGCAAAAACAACCAACCAACAAAGAACAGACTGGTAGTTAATGGTGGGGGTGGGGCAGTTAGGGAGTAAAGAGGATTAATAAATACAAATTTCAATTATAAAATAAATGAGCCATGAGGATGTAATATACACCTTGGAGAATATAGTCAATAATATTGTATAACTTTGTAAGATGACAGATGGTAAGTAGATCATTTCACAATGTATACAAATGTCACGTCATTATGTTGTACTCCTGAAACTAATATAATATTGTATGCAATTACACCTCAATAAAATAAAAAAAAAGAAATAAGTAGATGAGAAAGGTGTATTATGAAAAAATTGAAGAAAGCAGTAGTAGCTACATTACTATATTATAAAGTCTGTATCAGAGGAAATATTTACCAGGGACAAAAAAAAGGCATTCCATAATTAATATAATGGTCACTCTCACAAGAAGATGTAATATTTAAGCTCTTTTACAAAAAAAAATGAAAAAAATTAAAAAGAAATCATTTTTTAATCCTAGAATTTTCTCAATCCTTCAACCCTTTACATCTTCTCCTTGAAATTTTCACTGTCTTATTTCTTATGTATTCTAAGGATGTTTTAAAATGGACTTTGCCTCTCCATTCTGACATATGCTTTTTCGAGGCCTTCATTATTTATCAGAACTGCAATTAACTTAACTCACTTAATTGCCCTTTATTTTTCTCATCTCCATTCTATTCTCCATTTTGTC
Organism: Smutsia gigantea; assembly: GCA_032199065.1. Classification (NCBI taxonomy): domain Eukaryota; kingdom Metazoa; phylum Chordata; class Mammalia; order Pholidota; family Manidae; genus Smutsia; species Smutsia gigantea. The sequence continues at coordinate 26,499 of JAVSCE010021181.1, forward strand.
TTCAGACTGGCTTTCCTGAGATATGGCAAGCTACATTATTCCCCTGCTTAAGGTCATTCTATGGTTCTCATAAATTTTCAAAAAAATTTTCAAAGTTTTTAATAGACTGTACAAAGGCTTTTATGATTTAGCTATTTCCTATGTATCCATCCTTTATATTTCACCCCTGGCTTCATGATACCTTGCAATCAAATAATCAATTTATGTTGTTCCCTGACAAACTTTGCTCCTTCATGATTGTAAGTCTTTACACATGTCATTCCTTTGTTGTGGAATGCTCTTTCTGAACCGCTTCTCTTCTTAACCTTCTCCAGGAAACATGCCTGACACTATCACTTATCTTTCTCCCCAGGATGGAATACATGACCAGATGCCTATATGTCGAACAGGATATGTAGTCTATTAATATTTTGTACATACTCCTATTATATTAAATATCAATTTCAACTAAAATTGTAAAGGTTTTGTCTCTCACTATAGATTTTTTTAATCATCATCTTCCACTGTTTGGAACACAATAGATGCTTAGGAAGTGTTTGCTGAATAACTAAATGCTTAGAATTTTATTATAAGAATTTATAGGAATGTTTTCCTGCTTATCCTTGAAACCTAATACACACCTAAGGTCCACTTTCTAAGATTTTTAAAAATCATTTATACTTTCATATATTTTGTTCATTTTTGTCATCTCAAGGTAAGTTTCAATGTAAGTATATTTTATGACTTAAATTATTCATTTATTTCACAAGATTTAAATAAGCATATATATCATGCCAACCAATACTGAGATAGGCACACAAACATCAATAAAAGGTGGCCCATGATTTCTAAAAGTTCATGGTGCTGTAAGAAAAGCATACATGAAGTATACTGTAATGCAATGTAAGTGCTATAAAAATGTGAATCAAGCATAGAATAAATAAAAATATGAAGAAAGGTCTGACTAGATTTTTCCAGGAAGGTTTCTCTGAATAGGCAGCCTTTGCATTTTACATTCTTATTTATATCTATATATGTAGGTCACATAGGATTTTCATCTTGCAAACATATTTTTGTAGTTCATTCCTTCATAATTACAAGTCTTTAAAATTCACACATGAATAATCCCTTTCTTGCAGTGATTCCTCAGCAATCAGGATTATTTTTATAACCCAAATTAGGCCATGGAAATTTCCCAGAAATTTGCTGGAGTGGTGTTTTCCACCTTGTGTGAAGATCTAGCATGAAATTATGTTAATATAAAGGGAAGGAAAGAACTCACAGATGCTAAGAAAGGGACAGTTTTAATGCCATTAAAAAAAAAACTTGTTATATCTGTGCCTTAAGCCACAGATTGTGGACTCTTCATTTGCATGAGACAATCAATTCACTTCTTTTATTAAGGCATTTTGATTTTCTGTCACCTGATTAATAGAATTCTGAGTATCACTATATTCATAAGTTATTTTGGATGGAACACATTCTAAATAATGTTCCAGCGTGTGAAATAACATTTAATGGCATGAGGTTAATGGAAAAACCAGCTTCTGGACACAGAGCATAGGCTTAATTTCCATTTATATAACTTACCACATGTATGACTGTGCATACCTCATCCCTTTCTGACATTAGCCTGAAGATCTCAATGAAGATAATACCCTATATGCTTACTTCCTAAGGTTGTTACTCTAAACATATACATTTCAAATGTCACGTTGTGTTCTTTAGACCAAACATACTAATTTATCACAGTTAAATAGTCTTGGCATACAAGACTTAAATACTTATTGAATGAATAAATGAGAAAAGATAATTATAAGATATATTTATAGGTGATGTGATGAATAGATGAACTGCATACAGCCCTTTTTTCAAAGAACTGATAATCATCTTTTTATAATATTACGGATTTGAAATACAATCTTAATATAGCACCACTTCCGTAAATATTTTGTGTTTCCCCTCTCAAACCTGAATGGATAAAAAGGAGAGATTTTGAAATAATATGGATAATCTATCATGTTGAAGAATCACTACCATTTTAAATGACAATAGAAATATTTATAATTAATGCATTTCCCTTTTGCTCATCTTACTGTTTCATTGAATCAAAAATAAATGTGTCTATTTCCTCTCTCAGACTTCCTCCTCCATTAACCCTCATAGAATGGTGAATGAAGAAAATTTATATCACTGTATAAGTACAGGCATCTTAAGTTACAAACCTCCCCTAAATTTCCAAATGAGGGAATCAAGGGCCAAAATCAAGTAGGTTGATATGCTCAAAACTAGTTTTTTAAAAACCAAGACAGTCCTAAAGTAGTGATCTCTTATATTATAACCCAGCATTTTATATTCTAAATGTGGTTTTATAGTTGAAATTATTACCTTTCATGAACAGTCATAAAGCAGAACTTCTGACTGTATTCTTGAAGAGCCATAAGCAATACAAACAACTGAGCTCATATAAAATATAAAGGGTTTTCTCCCCATTTAGATACAGGTTCAAATACGGATTATTCTTTGTAAAATACAACATATATTTTTACACTTTATAATATCTGACTTTAAAGAAAAAGGAAGTTCTAATATATGAAAATATATATTTTTGGTATAATAGTGTCAAAAATAAGCAGATACAATTATAAATACTACATTGGATGAAAAAAATGTAAAATAAAGTCACAAATCACTGTCATTATGCTAGATAATTCTAGGTGGACTCTTTCATTACTTTACTAAGAACTAAAATCTTACATGACGATTGCTTTTAGAAATACTGACGTACAGTGTATTTTCTTTTTTTTTTTAAATTTTTTTAATATAATTTATTTTATTATCATTAATTAACAATTACATGTGCAATATTACGATTATTAAACTACCCCTTCATCAGGTCCCCCCCACCAACCCCATTACAGTCACTGTCCATCAGCGTAGTGAGATGTTACAGAATCACTACTTCTCTTCTCTGAGTTGTACTGCCCTCCCGTGCCCCCCCAACATTACATCTGCTAACCGTAATGCCCCTTTTTCCCTCTTATCCCTCCCTTCCCGCCCATTTTCCCCAGTCCCTTTCCCTTTGGTAACTATTAGTCCGTTCTTGGGTTCTGTGAGTCTGCTGCTGTTTTGTTCCTTCAGTTTTTTTCTTTGTTCTTATACTCCACATATGAGTGAAATCATTTGATACTTGTCTTTTTCGGCTTGGCTATTTCACTGAGCATAATACCCTCTAGCTCCATCCATGTTGTTGCAAATGGTAGGATTTGTTTTCTTCTTAGGCTGAATAATATTCCATTGTGTATATGTACCACATCTTCTTTATCCATTCATCTACTGATGGACACTTAGGTTGCTTCCATTTCTTGGCTATTGTAAATAGTGCTGCGATAAACATAGGGGTGCATATGTCTTTTTCAAACTGCACTGCTGCATTCTTAGGGTAAATTC
>JAVSCE010021182.1:0-18441 GCA_032199065.1 Smutsia gigantea
GGCCACCCTGAGCGCGGGACCCTCGCTCCCTCCAGCGGCTGCCCACTGACAAACGGCAGCCTGGAGCTCTCCACGGTGGGCAGGCCCCAGACCTGAGCCTGGCCCCTTGGGAAGCTGCGGGCAAGGGCCCTGAGGAGCGGAGGGGAGAAGTCCAGGGTAATTTATTTCAGTGTGAACAGCGGGGTGGAATTAGCAGAGAACATTCCAGACCCCAGGTCCAGCCATACGCTGCTGGAGGCCCCACGCACTGCAGATCCGAGCGGGAGGGAGTTTCTGCCCCGACCACAGCCCCTCCCTCCTCGGAGGCTTCGGGTTAGGTGGCCCCACCCGTGGCTCCTCCTCCACGCGGGCCTCCCTGCCCTGGGCGCCCCCCACACCCCAAGGCTGGGCTAGAACTGTAGGGCTTTGGCGCCATCTGGTGGTGGGTCCTGGGCCCCACGCACACCTTGGGCTGCCTGGAGAGGGTGGGGTGTCCAGAGACGGAGCGCCCTGGCTCCAAGGGACCCACCCAGGTGGGCCTGTGGCCACGCCAGTCTCCGCTGCTCACCTGGCCTCAGGCTCCCACCCAATCCCTTCGGTCCCATTGCTTTGGCGTAGGGACAGACCTCACAGCCCAGCCCTGTCCACTCCCTGCGAAAGCTGGGCGGGGGCAGAGGCGGGAGGGAAAGGTGGGCAGGAACCCCAGATTCAGGCCTTGTAAGGATCTGGCGAGGTGACCCTGGCACTAGACAAAGGGGCCTCTGGCCACGCTGGCTCTCGGGGTGCCACTGCCCAGCAAGAAGGGGCACACAGGCCCGGGGGTGCTGAGAAGGCGGTGAGGCCAGCTGCATGGGGTCCTCTCGGGGAGGGGGCCTCGGGGCCCAGGCAGGGCTGGCACATTCAGTGCACCCACCCCGGAGTGCAGGGCCACTTCCCCGGCCTAGGGCCCTCAACGCTCCAGCTGATGGTAATTTACTGGGGCTGCCCGGGAGGATTTTCCTTGACATTCCCATTATATTTCTGATTCTTAAGTAAAAAATGTGAAGAGTGGTGTCCATTGAGTCACCCAGGGAGGGAAGATAAACGGCCTGGCATGGTCGATGCCCCGGAAGCTGCTCAACCTCACCAGGGACATAGCCGGCACAGAAACGTGCCCCGAGCCTGGGTGCCTGACATGAGGCCACCCTGGGAGGACCTCAGGGCCCAGCACCCCAGCACCCTCCTCTGCCCTTCACCTGCACCCCACTCCCAGGCTGCACCCTGCTCTCTGTCCCCCAGGCCACCCCACCCCTCACACACCACACCCAGCGGACCCATCTACCCTGCTGGCTGAGTGTAGGGACCCCTGGGAGGTGTGAGACCCCCTCGGAGCCCCGTGGGGCCCCAGCCTCAGGCCACCTTCTGTCTGTCACACACTCAGAGCAAAGGAGAACTCAACCCCAGGCCCTGGGAAGGAGGCTGAGAGTGGCCTGAAGCGAGAGCGGGGGCCTCTGAGGCCTGGAGGAGAGGGTCTGGGCCAAGAGCCAGGTGAGGGGCACAGAGAAGGGCTCCTCCTGACTGCTGCTGGCCCAGAAACCCAGTTCCATTTGCTCTGCGTCTGTTTCCCAGCTTCTGATTTGAAGGTGGGCATTGAATGTCAAGGCCACAGGGAGTGCAGGCAGGAGGGCAGCAGACCTCCACACCCCTCTCCCTCCCTAGCCCCACCCCTGCTCTCAGGCCTCAGGCTCCCTGAGGCCACTGGGCATCCTGGCAACAGGCCCAGGAAGTGGCTGCCATGGCAACTGGCGTCCAGGGAGTCGTGCGCTGCCTGGCAACGGGGCCCCAGCCTGGTGCTCCCCACAGCACACTGGAGCCACGCCTTCTGCCTGTGGCCGGGAATCGGGCCAGTGTCTGGACCCTATGCAAACCCATACCGCACCCCCAAGTGGGCTTCCTGGAGCCCAGACTGGTGGCGAACTGCCCCCACCAAACCCGGGTCACTGATCTGCAGGGTACTTTGCATACATTAGCATATGTGTCCCCATTCCTGAAAACACCACAGCTGTGGGTCCCAAGCACCGTCTCTCCCTCTGAGAGCCTCTGGCCCCTTGTGGTGTCTCAGGCTCAGGGCCACACTGCAGGGACCACAGGGAGGTGTGGGGGGTAGGTTTTGGGGAGTTAGGGTCTTCAGGACTGCACTCTGAGCCTCCGGCTGGGGGTCACGGCCTGGGTAAAGATGTGGGTTCCCAGGATGGGGTAAGGGGTGCCTCCAAGGGTCACTGGTAGGGCGAGGATACGGTGGGAAGGGTGCGGCTCTGGCGCCATCAGAGTGCCCCGGGCACCTCCTCGAACCCGCTCAGTGATCGCAGCTGCCTTTGGGACACACAGCCCGGAGCCGTGAAGACACAGCTGGCAGCTCGTGCGTGGTACAGCCACCCTCGCTGCTGTTATTACCAGAGGGGTCGGCACCCTTGCAAGAACCTCTTCTCTCTCATCATCAAACGTCTCTGGGCCCCTGCTGGCCGCTGGCAGGCTGGGAGGCACCGAACGCAGGACCAAGCCCCTGCACCCTGCCACTCCCCCACCCGGCCTCCGAGGCCCCCTCGCCTTGGGGTCCTCAGGGGACCCTTCCTTGGCTGCCGCCCCAGGTCAGCCCTAGAGGGGTGCCCTGAGCTGGGCACATCCTGAGAACCATGAGACTCCAGGGAGGAGCGACAGGGCAGAGGCCGGGGGGTGCCTCCCTCCAGCAGCTGAGCAGACCCCTAGCTGGCTAGGCAGCTGATGCCTGAGCTGGGCTCCAGATGCACCCTTCCTGGTTCATTTCCAGCCAGGGCTGTAGTTACAGGCTGCCAGCCTCCTCGGGCAGGGGCCACATGTTTCCAGCCAGCCTGGCTTGTGAACCGTCACACCATGTCCTCTTGGTGAGCTGTCCACCTGCAGCCCCTGCAGTATATCCGCCTCATGTGGCAAAGAGGACAGGAGAAATAACAGCCTGCAGATGAGGGACTGTGACAAACTCCTGACGGACGTAAGGACTGACTTAGCAGGACAGCTGGGTGGGGTTGAAGAGAGGGCTGGAAAACAGGGCGACTAGGGGATGGCCTGGTGTGGTCGCCCAACATCACAGAGAGGGGGGCACAGGGCAGGAGGGCAGGTGACACAGGGGCTCCCCAAGCTGTCCCTCTGGACGGCAGAACGACCGCAGGACTGGTTTGCCCAGAGGCAGGAGGCCTTCCTTGCAGGGGCCTGAGGTTAAGATGTTCGGGCAGCTCTGAAAGTGGGGACAGAAGCGGGTCAGTGGCTCCTTCCGACCTCCTTTATACACAGGAACGGAAAAGAAAACAAACCAGACCCCGAGGACAGTGTCTACTAGGAGGTTCCAAGACCGAAAAAAAAAAGAACCAGAAAAGAAAAAAGAGAAAATGCAGGACACAAAAGTCCCCTCCCTGCAAAGCCACTTTGCCCCTAAAACAGAACAGCGTGCTCTGAATAAAGAACAGGGGGCTCTCGAGAACGAGAGCAGTACCTCAGAAATGTAAAACACGCGTGCTCGTGGCCTGCTCAAGGCAGCTGCGGGATGCAAGGCGCCCAGTGAACTCCCAGGGGAAAACGACCGCTGTGAACATTCTCTCCCCAGCCCACCACCCGGCAAGCATGCAGTCAGAGTAAGAAGGTTCCAGGCCTGTGAGGTGTCTCACTGCCTATTCCCACCTGACAGACCACTCCAAAACTCAGTGACTGAGACACCCTGACCTAGCCTGAAGCTTTGCGGCTTGGCTGGCCCCGGGGGCTGGTTTCTGCAGGTCTTGCTGGGCGTTATCACCCGGCCTCCAGGCTGCTGGTGCAGCAAGCATGTCGCAGGCCTCCCCGCAGCAAGTCCGCGCCTCTCCACACAGGAGCGGGCTCCGGAGCACAAATGGAGAGGTCAAGACCCAACACCAGCATTGTTCAAGCCTCTGCTCACGACGTGTCATTAAGAGCTCACCGGCCCAAGTGAATCCCGAGGCTAGCCCAGAGTCCAGGAGGAAGAGAGGGACCCCACCTCTTGATGTAAATAAGGGAAAGTCATGTTGCAGAGGGTCAGGGTGCTAGGGGAGGGGGAGCTGGGGCTGTCGCTGCCACACAAGGACTTGCGTTTCCTCTGGTCTACTTTCCAGAGGCTGTTATCTGAGCATGTGCTTTCACAGAACACGAGAGGGCACTGAGAAAAGGGAGGACATGGAAAACAGACTCCAGGAGCAGCAGGTCACAGTAGGACAGCCAGCGTGATGGACTGTTGGAAAGAGGGAGGAGAAACACAGCAGGGGCCTCAGTCTGGCTCCACCATTGGGTGTGGGCTCTGCAGTCGTTAAAGATCCCCTGGAAGAGGTAAAGAGCCTGCTGGGGTCCGACGCAGCACTGACTATAGGCAGGTGACTGAACGTCTTCACGCCTGTTTCCCCACCTATAGAAGAGTGGGTAATAATCGTCACTACAGGACCGTTAAATGTTCAAATAGTAACTTAAAAAAAAGTCCTCAGATATATGTTAGGTAAAAAAGCTGGGTTGTAGGAAGAGCTGCTCAGTGTGGAGAGAGGCAGGCCCTGATGTGCGGTGCAGGGCATACAGCTGTCCCCGGAAGGGATGGATGACCCGGCTCGTGGGAGATCGGGGGGGCTGAAGCAGGACGGAGGGAGGGACATACAGACACCTTGCTCTTTTGCTGTCTAATTTTGTTTTTACCATGTGTCTACATTACCCATTTTACATTAAAAATAGCTAAGGCAGGTGGGTGCAGAGGCGAGCAGATGGGGGCGTAGGGGGAGGGGCCCTGCCGGCCCTGGCTCTGGCCACACCCTCGGCCCATTGTGACCTCCCTGGCTGGGCCCAGACTTCTGTGACATGTGCCCCTGAGGTGGGCCTGGAGGGCCTTCAGTAAGAGGGTGGCAGGTTGGGCCAGGCCAGAGCCTGGACCTGGGTCAGGAAGGGGTCACAGGGAGGAATGGAGGGGCCAAAAACCCGGGGCCCCTGTGGTCGCTCCCACCCCCCAGCTTCAAGCACCCATGGAGAATGCCAGGATTCACCCTGCCAGGGGCTCATAAGAGGGCCCTGCATGGTGCCCCTCAGCTCCACTCGCTCAGTGGCATCTACCAGGCCCTTCCCAGCCCCAGGCGCAGAGGTCGGAGGGCTCAAGGTGGAGGGTGAGGGGTCCTGTAGCTTTACTGAAAATGAAAAGGAAGACACAAAGCAACAGAGACAGAGAGAGCCTGCGGGTGCAAGACAAGGGCAAGTGGAAGCCAGGCCGGGGTGGGGCTGGCCCATGCCCTCAGGACGAGATCAGGCCACACCCAGGCAGGGGGCAGGGACCCCAGCCGCTCCCAGGACCGCCGTCACCCAGCTCCTGGGGACCACAGAGCAGTCCTTTCTGCAGCTAGAGCAGGAGAACCGGAATCTGGTGGGTGAGGCGCCCATCAGGGCTGGGGAGCCCGTCTGTGCTCTGTGCCTTTGTGCCACAGGCTTGAGACTGGCCCTGGCCCCAGCCTCTGCTGCCTGATTCCTGCCTGAAAAGCGGCTGTGACGGGCAGTCCCAACTCTCTGCCCTCCGTCCCCCAGAAAAGGCAGAACCAGTACCTGCAGGAGCAGCTGGAGGCCCTCCTGGGGCTGGGGCAGCAGTTCCTGCCGCTCTGCCGAGAGCACTGCAGCTGCACCTCTCTGGCCGGGGTAAGTGTCCTGCAGAAGCCAGGCCTCAAAGGCCTAAGGGTGCATGTCGCACTGGACCTAAGGCTGCAGCACCGCCCGCCCTTGCCGCTCCCAAGCAGCCGTGACCACAGACGTGGCTCTGGCCTGGGGGGCTAACCCTGAGGCTCTTGTGCAGTACCCGGAGATGACCAGCGCCCGGCCGCTTGAGGACAGGGCCCCTTTGCAGATGCTGCAGCACGAGCTGGGCTGCGGGGAGGAGTCTTTCATGGAACAGTCCCAGGTGGGCCCCGGGACTGGGCAGGGTTGGGCGTGGGGCGTGGTCCTCCGTGCAGCCGGCCCAGGTGGGTCCCGGGACTGGGCAGGGTTGGGCGTGGGGCGTGGTCCTCGTGCAGCCGGCCCAGGTGGGGCCCTGGATTGGGCTGGGGGAGGAGGGGTCCCTCGTGCAGCCGACCCGGGTGGGTGGAGGATGGAGGGGCAGAGCAGTGTGGCCCTGACTGAGCCCGCTCCGTGCCGCCCCACAGAATGAGCTGCAGCACATCCGACTGTCCTTTGAGAGGAAGAAGATGGCCATCACGGAGGTGCCCTTCTGGCCGCGGTGGGGGAGGAGCCTGGGTCTTGGTCCTGGAGCGTGACCCAGCCTCCCCTTCCAGCAGGTGTGGGATGGCGTGGCTGAGGTGCACATGGCCCTGAACGACCAGGCCACCGGGCTCCTGGTAGGTCTGGGAAAGGAAAACTCAGGGCATGAGGCGGGTAGGCCAGGGAAGGAAGGAGGGTGGCCAGGGGGGGAGGACCCCTTTTATCTCCTTTGCCCCTCAGAACCTCAAGAAGGATATTCGGGGAGTGCTAGACCAGGTGGAGGACATTCAGCTGGAGATTCTGGGGTGATGTGTGGGGTCGGGCGCTGGGGGTGGTGCCAGGCCGGGGCCGGGGAGCACTTGGCCCTGACTTCTGCCCCCAACAGGGATCGTGCCCAGTGCCGCACCCAGGCCAGGAAGGAACAACAGATGGCATGCACAGGGGTAAGCCCCCCCTGCAGCCTCATCTCTGGGTAGCCCTACCTCCGAGGCCCCACCTGGGGAGGAGAGGTGGGCTTCAGTGTGGGAGGGCCTGGGGCCAGACCCCCGAAGGCCGGTGACCAGTCATCCCAGAGAGTGGCGACAGGACCCCTGTCCCTCACAGGCCCTGACCAGTGCCTGCCTACAGAAAGCGTGGCCGCAGCTGGGATGCTCCGAGGGTCTCAGAGGCCGGCTCTGGTAGGCGGCTGTGCGAGAGTGGGCAGAGCTCAGACCCCCGGGACTGCCCCTGACCACCGCTGCCCACAGGCTCCTGGCTCTGAGGTTGCTGCTGGGCGCCCTGCTGGCCTGCATCGCTGCCTACGTGTACGTGGTAGATCCTGTGCCCTTTGAGGGTCTGGTGCCCCCCCTGCTGAAACGCGCCACGGTCTGGAAGCTCCGGGCTCTGCTGGGTCCGTTCCTGCGCTTCGAGGTGGATGACTTCCTGCCCTTCTAAGCCCAAGGCCCAGCAGCCCCAGGGAGCAGAAGGCCAGGCAGCCGGTACTGCTCTGGGCGCCCAGCTGCCCCGCCAGCCCCTGCTCACCACACGGCCACACACCGGCCGCACCGGGAGCCGCAGAGCAGGGCTGGGGGATGGGAGTTCTGTCCTGAGGGCTGGGCCTGCAGTCGGACATACAGTTGTGATGCGACAGCGAGTGAGCCCCTGTGCATGGAAACAGTGGGACAGGAGTCTCCAGGGCCAGCCGGTGGGCCTCAGGGGTCCAGGCCTCAGCCCTGAATGGCTGACCTACTGACCTCACAGCCCTCACATAACCACCTGTCCCTGTGTGGCCCATCACCCATACTCCCCACTCCTGTCCCCTGCCTCAGGGCTGGGAGGACGGGAAGCATGTTGGTGGACAGAGCCATGGAGGTAAACACCAAAGATTTTATTTAGGGCATTCAGTTAGGGTGGGGGAATCTACCTTTTAGAACAATAGACAATAACTCTGTGGCTTGCTCAATCCCAAGTGGGAGATGGAGAGCTGCTGCCTGGGAAAGAAAAGGGCTGGCTGGGCCCCCTGCCCCATTGGTGTGCAGGCCTAGCTGGCAGGGGTCTGCAGGACTGGCTGTGGGGCCCTCTGAGCTCCCCTAGGTGCCACGTTGGGGGAGAAGTGAAGAGTGCCCAGCAGAGCCAGGCAGAGCCGTCCGTGGGGCCGCCTCCCAACCGGGCAGGGCCTGGAAGGCTTACTGGGCTGGTGGCTCCAGGAAGTTAAGGCATCTGTGTGCTGGGTCGGGGAGGTTGGGGGAGTGCCCTGACCTGAGTCCCCCACCCGGCCCAACCCACAGAGGCCTGGGCTCCCTGGGGAGGGAAGTGGTGAATAAAGTGCTTGGTCAGGCGGGGAGGTCGGGGTGATGGTGTGACACCCCAGGAAGGCAGGGCTGGGTGCAGCAGCTCTGAGGCTCCTGCCAGGGGTGTTGGGCTTCCAGCAGCAGGTGGGGACCTCCTGAGGTGGGCGGACACAGGGTCACAGGCTTGATGGGCTAAGCAGCAGCCAAGGTGTGGCTGGTGGACGGAGGACCCCAGCCTGCACCCCAGGGTGTGTGGCAGCCTGGCCTCCTGGGCCATCCTCCTGGCTGGGCTGTCCCAGGCCCTGGGGGCCCTGGAGCAGCCTACTTGGTGTCCCGCTCGGGTCCTGAGAGCCCGGTGAAAAGGCTGGAGGCAGCTGAGTGCAGGCGGCACACAGCCCCACGGGACGGCGTCCTGGTGGCTGGGCTCCAGGGGGCCTGCCGTGGTGGGCGGTCCTCAGGGAGGCCAAGGTGGCACAGGTGCAGGCCCGGGGGCGCCCAAGGCTGGCCACGCCGCCCCCATCCACGGCTGCAGGTGCCGATCCGCCCCCTGCGGGCCGCAGCATCCCATGAGAGAGAAGCAGAAAGGCGGAGGTCAGCATGTGCTCAGCTGCTTGGTGCAGGGGCTGCAACCCAGCTCACCTCCCACGCTGGGGCAGCTCTGCTCTCTCAAGCCTGAAAAGCTGTGGATTCCCGATGCCTCCACCCCTTACGTTTGGCAGGAAGGGGATGGGGGGGCTGAGAGCCAGTAGGTGCAGCTGCATGTGGCAATGACCCCAGCCAGCAGGTGGTCCTGCATGCACCCCCTTTCTACCTCCCCTAAGCCGTTGGGTTCCTAGGACGACCCCTGGAGTGGCTGCAGCCCCAACCTTCCTCCAAATGCCCTGTTACTGCCAGGGATGGTGCAGACACGGGAGCTTCATGCTTGTCAGCCAAAGACCCATCAGCCAGCCCCCATCTCCAGGCCTCCACCTGGGCGCCTGTCGGCAGAAATGCCCACCCACAACACCTCACTCCTTTCACTCCTTGACCACCACGTCTTCTGGAACATGACCCGCTCTGGCCCTGCTCCCGGAGCCCCCAAGGGCAGCAACAGCCCTGGCCTTGCTCAAGGAAAGGATCAAAATGACTTTTTCTTTTTTTAATAAAATTATAGATATATAGATGTAGATATAAAAACATAAAACAGACACAATGCAAGCGGACACTGGCATGTGCTTACTCGGGTCCCTGGCCCAGGCGCAGCTCCAGCCCTCCCCAGTACACTCCCCGCACAGTGCCGGGGCACCTGCAGCCTGGGCTTCGCGTGCCCGTTGGGTGGGAATCTGCAGCTTGGCAGGGAGGGGGCTCCTGGCCTTACGGCCCCCCGTGGCAGCAGCGGCCGTGCCTGTTCCCGCCTGACCCCGTCGCCTCCCACAAGGGCGTAAAGCAGAGGTTAAGGCTTAAATGAAAGCAAGTCTCCCAGCAGTGGGGTGGCAGGGGCCCGAGCATTAACACACGGGACACAGTAGCAGCTCAGTGCACAGACATGGGGACACACAGAGCCGGGACCCCACCCACAGCTGGCTGTCCGTCCATCCACCTGTCTGTCAGAACCCAGGGCAACCCCAGAGGTGGGTGCCTGTGGGTCAGGGCTCGACTTCCTGCAGAAGAATCAGACTTGCCAAGCTACGAGCTTCGGGAGGGTCCCTGAAAGGCAACGGGTTCGGAGCAGCTGGGTGGTGGGGCCCTTGATCCAGGAGGATGCCCGGGACCTAGGCCTCTCTGTCCAGCTCTGGGCCACAGCGACCCATCTGTAAGGGGAGGGGACTGGCCTGGGACAACTGTGGGCAGCATGGGAGCCATTGTGCGAGTGCACCAGCCGTCGCCGCCCCACCCGTGGGAGCAGGGGCTCCGACACAGAGCCTGCAGCCTGGTGGCCCTCGGCCCAGCTGCACCCCGGAGAGCAGATGGGCGGGTGGATGGACGGGAGGAAGACAAGGGACAGGCTCGTGGAGTCGCGCTTCTCTCCTGCGGATGCGTCCACACCAGGCCTGGGCACAGAAGGCGGGAGTGGGGGCAGCCGCTGGGGGTCCTGGTCCCTGTGGCGCCTTGGCGGATGGGTGGCAGTCAGTCCTCACACTGAGATCTCGTACGTGGTTCCACCCACGCCGGACACCTTCTTAACCAGCGTGTGCCGCGTGGGGCTGGCGGAGGGCCCCAGGGGGCCCAGGCCCGGGGACTGCCCATTAAGCTTACGTGGGGGGGTCTTCAGCTGAGGGCGGTCCCTGCAGCAAAACAAGGACACACAGGCACGCACACGGTGAGCACGGACTGGCGCGGACAGGGGCCAGTGGAGGCAACGGCAGATGGCGCAGACGGCACACACTAGACAAGCCCATCCTGCCTCTGAACTCTGAGGCCCCACCTGGAAAACGGGTGGAGTGCAGAGCCTGCGGGGAGGGCATGCTGTCACGGGACAGACAGACAGACACTGGAATGGCCATCACCCCCAGGAACCTCAGAGCGCCCACTAGCACAGCCTTGGGAGCAGAGAGACCACCTGGACACTGGCTGAGCCCCCGGGCCCTGTGCTGATGGTGTCCCTGGTCCCTGGTAGGAAACAAGGGCCTGCTCACCCGCCCAACAGCATTTCCTATGTTGCTGTGCAAATACCCATGAGGCAGGGAGCCTTCCTTCTGCTGCCGCCCACCCCGCCCGTTACACCCACAGCAGCTCATTGGCTGAGCCTGTGCTCAGGTGGCCGGGGTGACGCCCTGAAGATGCCAATGAGCCCAGGTGGGGACTGGCACACCACAGGTGCTCAGCTCCTGAACGCGGACCTGACCCCGAGAGGTAGCCAGTGGCAGGCACCCTCAGTTACACCCCTGAGCGCCCCCAGCTGGGCCAGGGCCCTGGCACTCAAGGTATGTTTGCTGTAGGGTTGTGTCCGCCAGACCCATTCTCCTGCACAGGGTCAGTGCCACCATCTCCAGAGGAAGAATCCCTGGGTCTGCATCGGCTGGGGGAGAATGTGGGGAGCTGGGCTCAAGATGCAAATCCTCCCTCTCCGTCCCGGGATGTGCCAAGGTGTCCTTGGAGCCAGGCTACCCTCACATAGGCTGGCCAGGAGCCTCCAAGGACGGTGAGGCCCACCCCCATAGGAGCCACAGGCCCCGGGGGTGGCTGGACACCTGCCCTGTGCTGGGAAGGCCCCTGCGCCCCTGGCACCCACCTCTGCACAGCCAGCGAGGGTGGTGACTCTGGGAGGTCCGTGTGGACGAAGGCGACGGCTTTGGGGCCTGGGTAGGAGGGCGAGCAGGGAGTGCCAGGTGGGGAGGGTGGGCCCTGGCGGCCGGGCGACCTGTGCGAGCCACTGCTGGGCCGGGGCGCTGGGGCATTGCTGTTGGCCAGGTCAGCCTGCAGGGAGGAGGACGAGGTCCGTGGCGCCCGGCTCACGGCACTGGACAGCGAGGACAGCGATGTCTGCAGAGCAGGGTTTCGCGCGCCGCCAAAGCCGGGCCCAGCCACCAGGTCGTCTCTGGAGCCGCAGTGCAGCACAGGGCCGCGGGGACCCTCAGACAGCACGCTGGCCTGCTGCAGGCTGTAGGAGCTCGGGGCATCATAGATGCCGGAGTCTCCGAAGAGCGAGTCAGCCTGAGAGCGAAGCAGCCGCTCCCGCTCCTCCCTGTCCTTGCGCTCCTGGATGGAGGCCATGATGGTCCTGGACAGGTTGTCGTAGCGCACAGGTGAGGGCTCCCGTGGCCGGGGCCCCAGCACGGGGCTGAAGCTGCGGGGCGGGGGCCGTGGTGGGTCACCCACAGGCCCTGGGTGCAGGTAGGGTGAGCGGTAGCTGGCCATGCCAGCTGGCGGGTGGGCTGGACACGCATGGCCCCCGGGTGAGCCGGGGTCAAGCAGACTGTCGTAGGACAGGCTGCCGTCGCGGTTGGGCAGTGCGTGGGGGGCAAAGATGCCACGGTGGGGTGTGGGGGGCCCGCCCTCAGAGCGCAGGGGCTGCAGGGCCACATGGTCCCTGCCCCGCCGGCCTGCCGCCTTGAGGCTCAGGGAGCGCAAGGCCCCCGAGAAGGTGTCGGCCACACTGAGCTGGGGGGATGGGGGGTAGGCTGTGTGCAGGCCGCCTGGTGGGTAGTCGGGCAGGTCCAGGTGGGGCTCCGATGTGAAGTCCAGGCCGTGGACGCTGTCTTCCCCAAGCGTCAGGGAGTCAGGGCCTGGCACCTGTGGGGAGAAAGGGCACATGTCTACGCTGCCCCCTCGCCATGCCCTGCCCAGTCACCTGGTGCCCTGTGCCCACATGGGGGCTACAAGCCTGGTGACATTAGAGGTGGTGACGGGGTAATCAACAAGCTGTCCCCAGAAGCTCTCTGCCCCCTGAGTCCCTCTTCCTTGCCCCCCAGAGAAGTGGGGACAGCCCCACTTCTTCCTGGGGAAGCGGTGCGTGCTGGCCTTGCTCATCGTACCCTGGAGGATGGGAGGGAGCATGGAGCTTTGGGAGCTGGACCTCAAGGAGACGAAGTTACCACACAACCGCCCAGGGCCCTCTCCCGAGGGGTGGGCTGCTGCAGACAGCCAGGGCAGTGCCCTCAGAGCCCACCCAGCCCAGTGAGGAGAGCTCGGGCTGGGGACAACAGGCTGTAGGACGTCAAGACCCGAGGGGCACGCACAAAGACAGATGTGGTCCTGGGGCACTCGGTCAGCCAGCCAGAATCCTCCATGGGGTCCAGGACAGTCCCAGAGTGCCAAATGCACCCCCTTCCCAAGAACGCCTGGCAAATGCTCATCCTGGGGGCAGGGCCACCAATGCCCGCCGGGGAGGCCCAGGCCCAGTGGGCACTCAGAGGCAGGTGGAGCAGGGTGCGGATCGAAGGGATGGGGCCAGGCTGCAGGCCTGTCCCCCGTGTGCCTGTGAAGGTGGGTGGCTGACGGCTGCTCCACGCTGAATATAGAATGCTTATACAACTCGGGGAAAATAAAAGTGCTTTCTCAAACAAACTCAGTTTCTTTTGAAGACTTCCCGTGGGCCTTGGAGAGTGACCAATGGTGGGATTCCTGCTCCTGGGGGCAGCTGCCTACGGGGCTGGGAGGGGCGGCTGGGAGGGGCAGCTGGGACCACCTGTGCCCATCTCTGCCCTCACTGGGCTGGGACGCCAGCAGGGTGGGGTCCTAATGACGCCTGCAGGGCTCTCTGTGGCCCAGGCGGGCCTCCCGGCTGGGTCCCCAGGGGCAGGGCCTCCGGGTGGGGCCTGGCCTCCTCACCTGCTCGCCAGGCCCACAGAAGGGCGCCTTGGGACCCATGGGAAAGGCAGGCCGGAACTTGTACATGGCGGGTGTTGGGGGGCTGGTCCTCTGCACCCTCAGGGCACTCTCTGGGGAGATGGACTGCGGTCAGGCCGGGCTCAGTCCGTGCCCTCCCTCCGTTTGGCCACCCCCACCTCACCAGCACTGCCTGGGCGTGGGGTCTGAAGGTCGCTGCCGAACGTGCCCACCTCCACCTTGGGGGGCAGCGGGGGCCCTAGATCCAGCGGCTTCTCATCCAGTCGGTCCAGGCTGCCCTTGGACTGGGAGGGGGCGAGGTCAGTGGTAGGCAGGGTGCGGGCCAGGGGCAGGGCTTGCCGGGGACTCTGGGGCAGTGGGACCTTCCACTTCAAGGCCCCCCCGACATGTCTGCTTCCCGCCCGCCCCGTCCCCTCGCCCGCACAGGGCACCCACCTTACTGCGGCCTGGGCCGGCCTTGAGCCCGTTGTCACTGAGCTTGACTTTCAAGGGTGCGGCCCGCTCCAGGAGCTCCGGCCGGAGGAAGGGGGGCTTCAGGCGGGCCGCAAGCGGCAGCGGGGGCAGCTCCACCACGTACCTGTGCCAGGGGCGGAGGGCCAGTAGCCAGGGCATCGGCCTGAACTCGCCCCAAGGGCAGGGTGGCGAGGCCACAGGTCCATGGCCGCCCACCCCAGACCCCGTAGAGGACCCTCGGTGCCCCGCCCAGGCCTCACCGGGGTGCAAGAGGACTGCACAGCACGTGCTCCACGTTCCCACAGCAGCCGCGCGTGAAGGGGTTCACTCCCCCACGGAACTTCCCCGTCACCTGTGGACACGGGATCCCTCAGCCATCCCGGGCATCCCAGGTCCAGACCACGGTGGGCAGTGGACAGGCAGGGGCAGCTGGGGTCCTTCGGACTGTGTTAGGCAGTGTCGGCCCAGAGGACCCCCCGACTCAGGCCACCCCAGCCTCTCCCTGCAGGGAGCTGTGGTTCTGGGCCCTGAGTCATGGCGGCTGCAGGGTCCACAGGTGGGAACGGGCAGGGGGCCAGTCCCACACCCCAAGCTCCACCCGGGGCTTCTGGAGCCAGAGCTCCCGCTGGACCGACCCACACAGCCGTGTCAGCGAGGGCTCGGGCCGAAGCCCTGATGCCCCGCAGTCCCCAAGCGGCCCTGGATCAGAGACCTCCCAGTGCCCTCCACCCTGCGACCCGCCCCAGGGTTGGCACCTGCTCATTGGTGGTGCGCCCTCGCGTGACCAGCACCACGTGGAAGCCAGTGAGGCCGATCACAGGGATGAAGAAGAGGCCGGCCACCCCCATGACCGCCATTCTGGCCCGTTAAGGCCAACGGCCGTGGGCGAAAACACAGAAAGGTGCCTATGGACAGACTAAACCCCCACTGCCCGCCCAGGCATGGCGACCCAGCCCCAGGGAGTCCTGGGGCAGCCACGGCCCCCGAGCCTCAGTTTCCCCATGAGACGTGCCCCAGCCCATGCCGCCTCTGTGGTCGGGCCAAGGATACGTGACGGTGGTGTGGGCGGCTCCCAGCCCCTCGGCGTGGTTCAGCACGTAGACCAGGCCGAAGGCGACGACGCCCACCATGTGCGCGCTGAGCGACAGCAGGAACAGGAAGAAGTAGCGGTAGTTGCGCCGCCCGATGCAGTTGTTGACCCACGGACAGTGGTGGTCGAAGTCCTGGGCAGGAGCAGGGCGTCAGGGCACGCCACGGGCCAGAGGCAGGGACACGGTGGGGCGCAGCCGGGCAGCGGCGCAGGGCAGTCACCTCGACACAGCTGTCGCAGACACTGCAGTGGGAGCAGCGCGGCGGGCGGTAGAAGTGGCAGGTGGCGCACCACTTCATCCGGACCTGGACGCCCCGCACGTCCACGCTCTTGTACAGCGGGGCCCGGAAGTCGTCCTCCTTATCCTCGTCCTCATCCGCTGCAGGTCAGGGCCAGAAGAGGGGGCAGGGAAGTGACTTCCCTGGGAGGACAGTCCCTCCCCAGTGCCTGCAGCCCACCCACCAGCACCCCCAACCAAGGCTCTTCCACGTCAGCTGCTCAGCAGGGATGCCTCAGCACGGCGCCCTACCTCGGGGGAAGACGCCGGGATCCATGAAGGTGGCCATGCTGAAGTTGGCCAGGACGAAGAGGAAGACGATGCCATTGTAGACAGGAACGGCTGGGGACACAGCTTGCGTCAGCCATGGGCACCTGCATCAGGAGGCAGGACAGAGCCGGATCTGGGGCTCCGGCAGTCAGGGCTGGGGGCGTGAGGACAGAGGAGGTGGGTGTGGCCACGGATGTGCAGGCTGTGCGCTCAGTGCGGCAGTCGGGGAGGCCCTGCTATCCGTCGGCCTGCTGCTCCTCTGTGCACAGCACCTGGGCACCCTGCGTGCTGACTGGGAACCCAGCAAGCCCCAGGGTGAATTCAACTCACAGTTGAGGACATGGAGGCTCAGAGAGGCCCATAGGCCCGGGGTCACGCCATTTAGGAAGGGGAGGCGCCGTGGCCTCCCAGCCAGCCCAGCGTCTTCCCAGGCTCCCCTGCCTTGGGGGAGGTGCAGGCAGGCCTGGGGGCCCGGGACAGGAACAGGAAAGGAGCCACTCCGCCCATGTGCATGACACGGGCCAGTGACTCCCCAGGAAGCTTGGGCCAGCCCATCCTGGAACCCAGACCTGTTCCCAGCCTGGTGGGGCCCTTGCACCAGGAAGATTCTGGGGTATAGGGAGCCCCAGTTCTCGGCCGGTAAGTGCATGGCATCATGTCACCTCTGCTTTTCCTGAGGGGCATGTCCTCAGGGTTTGGCCCCTGGGCACATCCCCGCCTCAGCAGCCCCTTCCTTTTAGTTTGTCTCCTTCCTCTCCATAGAGTGGTGAGGAGCGCTTGGAGACTGCAGAGAGGCACGGCGCGTGCTGCCCCTCACCACCTCTCATCACCCCTCGACGCTTGGCACCCGCTGAGGGTGGCGCACACCTCTCTGAGGGGCACTCTCTGTCAGCCTCTCGGGACCCCTGCCAGTCCAGGGCACACGGCCTGGGGTCCCTGCAGCGAGCCTCTGAGGCCCCCCAGTCGGCTCCCACAAAGCCCCTCTGGCCTCAGGCCCCCACCTCTGCCATGGCTCCCGGTCACGCCAAGCAAGGGGAACCCAGGACTTTGTTCTCCTCCCCATACCTGGGCCCTCTGCCTACTCAGGGGGCCAGCAGGGAACACCCACATCCGCCCTGACATGACAGGGCGCCGCATCTGCCCGCAGGGTAGCGGTGCCCGCGGCCCCGGCACACGCTGGCCGTGCCGGCACACCCGCGCCTGTGTGGCCAGAAGCCAGCCCCGCCACCCCAGCCACCACCTCTATGGCAGCAGAACTTCGCTATTTTTAGTGGAAAGCAAGAGGCTATTTAAAGATTCCACTTCCCACGGCAGCATGCTCGCGGGCTGGGAGCCACGGTCTACCCCTCCTGTTCTCCAGGACCCGCCACGGAGGCGGACACACTGCTGAGGACGCAGGTTCCCTCGGCACCCTCCAGGTGGCCCGGAGCGCCCACCAGCGGACACCTTCCCTGCTGCCCCTGGAATACAGCTCTCGATGTGCGTTTGTGGCTGCAGATCCAATCCCACCCAGCAAGGAGACCTGGGCCCCTGAGACGTGGTCTGCCCAGCCAGGCGGGGTTTGGAGGGCCACAGGCCCAAACGCCAGTGGTGACGAGCTCTCCAGGCAGGAGGCAGCCACCCCCTCGAGAGAGCCAGGCATGTCCTGGACCCAGGGAGAGGTGGGGCATTGTGGACCCCACTCAGGCCGGGCCAGCTAGCTCCCCACAGTACCTTCTGCATACAAAGAAAATGTGGACCCCTTGTTAAAAATGAAGAATTTCAAGATGGTGACAAGAGGGCATTAAAGCAAAGACAGGGCTCTGTCTGCAGGTCAGTGGAGACAGTCTCCTTCAGGAACTGAAGGGGCCAGGGTCACAGGGTGCACTTGGGCTGGCTGGGGACAGGCAGCTGTGCAGCAGGTGGGTGGCCACGGGGGAAGGATGCACTGGGGATAAGAGCTAGCGCGCTGTCTGCCACTGCTGACTCGGTTTTGCCAGCGGACACTGACAGCCCGCTGCCCACCTGCTCTGTGCAGCGGACCACACACTCCAGCCTTCTGGCCACAGTGAAGGTGCCACCTCCATCCTCCCCATTTTACAGACAAAAAGGAGCTTGTCGCATGCCCAGGGATGTGGGGCAAGACCACAGCTGAGCTGGGATCCAAACCATTATGCGGGCAGCTGGGGACTGAGCCCACGGGCAGGCCCCGCCCCACACTGACCAGAGCTCCCACCTATTCAGGCAGCCTGTACTGCCTTGTCCTTCCTGAGCTCAGTGGCCTGCTGCACAGTGGCCCTGAGTGAGAGGCCAGGGACCAGGGACACTGCCCCTGTGTGGCACTGGGGCCATGTTTGGAAATGTGTACTGTGATGGGGCCACACTTACACTGAGGTGCTGGGTGGCCTCTATCTAGCGGGCACCCCCAGGGAGGGTAGGGTGGGGCCTTAGCCAATGCAGGGCAGGCTTGGAGGGGGTACAGGTTCTCTGACTGGGACCTAAACCACTGCCCCCTTTGCCCACCATCTCTAGCCGCCAAAGCTCCCGGGCTTATTCAGGCCCAGGAATAGGCACTGCCATGCATTCCTGTCCCCCTCCGCCCCCAGTGGCATTCACCCAGGCCATGCTGTGAGGGGGGCCCAGGCCTGGGTCATGTGTAACAGGACCAGCTCACTGGCCAGTGCCACCAGGGCCCAGAACTCAGACACCTCGGAATCAGCTAAGTGGGGAAAAAGAGGACAGAGCACATGCAGGCCCACACAGACACATGTGCACCCATGTGAAGGTGCAAAACACATGCATGTGTGCAGTGCACACACAGATACACAAACATGCTCTAAGACATGGATGTGAATGTGTGCACACTGCAAAGCATGCACACACCACACACAAAAGGCATGTGTGCATGCACACAGGATGTGTAGGCAAGGCACACACATGCATGAATGCTTGTGCATACAGACAGGCACACTCGTGCACACACACAGGCATACCTGAACCCTCACTCATGCACAAATCCAGCCAAGGCGCATATGAACACACTTGGAGGCAGACACGCAGCTCCTCCCACTGGTCCCGCCCTTCACCTCTTTGGGCTTCCCTATGCTCCTGGGGGCAGGGCC
>JAVSCE010021183.1:0-18655 GCA_032199065.1 Smutsia gigantea
GTGACATCTTTTTAGCCTTAGGTGTGCTTTCATCTAGAGCAGTCCATTTAAGATATCCTGTAGTGGTGGTTTATGAGAGGCAAACTCTCTTAACTTTCGTTTATCTGGAAATTGTTTAATCCCTCCATCATATTTAAATGATAATCGTGCTGGATACAATATTCTTGGTTCGAGGCCCTTCTGTTTCATAACGTTAAATATATCATGCCATTCTCTTCTGGCCTGTTAGGTTTCTGTTGAGAAGTCTGATGATAGTCTGATGGGTTTTCTTTTGTAGGTGATCTTTTTTTCTCTCTCTAGCTGCCTTTAATACCCTGTCTTTATCTTTGATCTTTGCCATCTTAATTATTATGTGTCTTGTTGTTGTCTTCCTTGGGTCCCTTGTGTTGGGAGATCTATGAGCTTCGGTGGACTGCGAGACTACTTCCTTCCCCAGCGAGGGAAAGTTTTCAGCAATTATTTCTTCAAAGACACTTTCTATCCCTTTTTCTCTCTCTTCTTCCTCTGGTACTCCTATAATGCGAATATTGTTCCGTTTGTATTGGTCACACAGTTCTCTTAATATTCTTTCATTCCTAGAAATCCTTTTATCTCTCTCTGCCTCAGCTGCTCTGTACTCATGTTCTCTGTTTTCTAGTCCATTAACAGTCTCTCGCATCTCATCCATTCTGCTGTTAAGCCCGTCGATCGCTTGTCCGATTTCTGTATTGTCTTTCCTCAGTTCCCTCACTTCCTCCCTCAGCTCTTGCACATTTCTCTGTAGGTCCGTCAGCATGGTTATGACTTTTATTCTAAATTCTTTTTCAGGGAGGCTGTGCATTTCCATCCCTTCAGACTCCCTCTCTGGGGTTGTCTGGTTGATTTTGGTCTGAACCATATTCCTCTGTCTTTTCATGGCTGTAGAATTGGTCACTGATAGTTGCCACGTATGTCAGCTGGGCTCTTTAAGACTTTAAAAAGAGAAGAAAAAAAAACGGAAAAAAAAGAAAAAAAGAAAGAAAGAAAAAAAGAAAAAAAAGAAAGAAAAGAAAAAACAAAAACAAAACAAAAAACAAAACAAAACAAAAAAAACAAAAAAAAATGCCCACTGGACGTAGATTCTGTGCGAATGCTCTAGGTGGCGCTATTGCCCCACTATTCCACAGCTGTGCCTTGCCGCTCCGCAGGGCCCTTTATCGCTCTGGCAGGGGTGGGAACGAATAGGAGGCTGTTGATCTCAGTGAGAAGTGTTAAGTATGGCTACGCTTCCTCAGTCGCCAGCTAAGGCATCTGAAACTGCCCAGGACTCCCAGCCTGGTGGGCTGAGTGTGCTGGGGCGATCCGGCTCCTCCGCTGGGCTCCTGTCTCTTTAAGACCGCTGAAGAAAGCATGCACTTTTTTTTTTCCTTCCCGGGAGCCAGCTGCAAGCACCCTGGTGCATTCCCCACTCAGATCCTGCCCCTCTGTCTCTCCAATCTCTGCTGCACTGCGCAATGTGGGTCAGCGCTCCCCGCGAAGATCACCGGGGCTGCCTACTTCGCGGGGTGCACTTCCACTCCCTCCCGGCTCTGAATCCTCTCCTCCCGCCAGTGCGCTGGGGTGGGGGAGGGCTCGGGTCCCGCCGGGTCGCGGCTCTGTATCTTACCCGCCTCTTGGGGTGCCGAGTCCTCTGGGGTGTAGCTGCATGCTGTGAGCCTTCCTGTGTATTCTCGTCTCTCTTTTAGGAATAGATGTATTTTCTGTGTTTTCGTAGATAAATATAGTGTTGGGAGATTTCTGCCGCCCTGCTCACACCGCCATCTTCCCGGAAGTTGCCGCTGCTGATTTTTAAAAAGACTTGATTTCAAGTTCTGGGAAGATGGTGGCATGAGCAGGGTGGCAGAAATATCCTCCCAAAACCATATATATTTATGAAAATACAACAAATACAACTATTCCTAAAAGAGAGACCAGAAGATACAGTACAACAACCAAGCTACAGATACACCTGCGAGAACTGAGCGCCTCATGAAGCGGGTAAGATACAAAGCTGCGACCCGGCGGACTCGAGCACTCCCCCACCCCAGCGCACCGGCAGGAGGAAAAGATTCAGAGTGGGGAGAGAGGGGAAGCACAGGCCCGCCAAATAACCAGCCCTGGTGATCTGAGCCTGGAGCACTGACACACACTGTGTGGAGAACTGGAGATTAGAGAAATACAAGTGCAGGATCTGAGATGGAGAACACAAGCGGGTCCCCTCAGGCAGCTCACCGGGACAAAAGAAAAGCAGGCGCTTTTTTAAAAGTCTTAAAGAGGCAAGGGCCCACGAGCAGAACAAAATCATCCCAGCGCACTCAGCCCAGCAAGCGGGGGATCTTGGGGAATTTTGGAACCCTTGGCCGGCAGCCAGGCAAAGCAGCCACACCGAGGCTTCCCACAGAGATCAGCAGTCTACCATTCGTTCCCTCCCCAGCTGGCACCACAAAGGGTCCGGTGGAGTCGCCGCTGCTGCAGAAGATGGGAGGAGTGGCCCCACCCACAGCAACCTCACAGAATCTACTCCCGGCAGGTGCACAACTAAGTGGGAAGAGCCCCAGAACCAAGTCCAGAATGCACCAAGAGGACCAGAAAGCAGCCAGCATAACTGCAAACCCCCGCACTGCTATACGCTAGGCTGAGGGTGACCCCACACACAGGCAGGTCAGGGGATTATCCCAGAGACTGCCTCCCGGTGTGCAGGAAAACAGCTCAGACCCGGGGGAAGCGTAAGGAGAACAACAAGCAGGAAGGGACTTTGTTCTCCCAGCTGACACACGTGGCACCTACCAGCGAACACTTCTATCACATGAAAAGACAGAGGAATATGCTACAGACAAAGATTACCCAGACAACCCCAGAGAGATGGCCTGATGGGACAGACTTATACAATCTTCCTGAAAAAGAATTCAGAATAAAAGTCATAACCAAGCTGATGGATCTACAGAGAAATATGCAAGAGCTAAGGGAGGAAGTGAGGGAAGTGCGGAAAGACAATGCAGAAATGGGACAAGTGATTGACGGGCTTGTCAGCAGACTGGACGAGATGCAAGAGACTGTTAATGGAATAGAAATCAGAGAACAGGAATACAGAGACGCTGAGGCAGAGAGACATAAAAGGATCTCTAGGAATGAAAGAATATTAAGAGAACTATGAGACCAATCCAAACAAAACAATATTCGCATTATAGGAGTACCAGAGGCAGAAGAGAGAGAAAAAGGGATAGAAACTGTCCTTGAAAAAAAATTGCTGAAAAATTCCCCAAGCTGGGGAAGGAAATAGGCTCTCAGACCATGGAAGCACACAGATCTCCCAACACAAGGGACCCACGGAAGACAACACCAAGACACATAATAATCAAAATGGCAAAGATCAAAGATAAGGACAGAGTATTAAAGACAGCGAGAGAGAGAAAAAAGATCACCTACAAAGGAAAACCCATCAGACTATTATCAGACTTGTCAACAGAAACATTACAGGCCAGAAGAGAATGTCATGATATATTTAACGTAATGAAACAGAAGGGCCTCGAACCAAGAATATTGTATCCAGCATGATTATCATTTAAATTTGAGGGAGGGATTAAACAATTCAGAGACAAGCGAAAGCTGAGGGAGTTTGCCACGCATAAGCCACATCTACAGGATATCTTAAAGGGACTGCTCTAGATGGAAGCACTCTTAAGGCTAAAAAGATGTCACGAGAGAAAATAAAAACACAGCAAAGAAAGCAGACCACTCAAATACTAACTAAAGGCAAAGAATAAAACACCTAGTATATAAAGAATGGAGGAGGAAGAATAAGAAGGGAGGAGGAAGAATAAGAAGGGAGAGAAATAAAAAATCATCAGATTGTGTTTACAATAACTTAACAAGAAAGTTAAGTTAGATTGTTAGATAGTTAAGAAGCTACCCTTGAACCTTTGGTAACCATGAATCTAAAGCCAGCAATGACAATAAGTACATATCTATTGATAATCACCCTAAATACAAATGGACTGAATGCACCAATCAAAAGACACAGAGTAACAGAATGGATAAAAAAGCAAGACCCATCTATATGCTGCTTACAAGAGACTCACCTCAAACCCAAAGATATACACAGACTAAGGTGAAGGGATGGAAAAAGATATTTTATGCAAACAACAAGGAGAAAAAAGCAGGTGTTGCAGTACTTGTATCAGACAAAATAGACTTCAAAACGAATAAAGTAGCAAGAGATAAATAAGGACATTACATAATGATAAAGGGGTCAGTCCAACAAGAGGATACAAACATTTTAAGTACATATGTACCCAACACAGGAACGCCAACATGTGTGAGACAAATACTAACAGAATTAAAGGAGAAAATAGAAAGCAATGCATTCATTTTAGGAGACTTCAACACAGCACTAACTCCAATGGACAGATCAACCAGGCAGAAAATAAGTAAAGACACAGAGGCACTGAACAACACACTAGAACACATGGACCTAACAGACATCTACAGAACTCTGCACCCAAAAGCAGCAGGATACACATTCTTCTCAAGTGCACATGGAACATTTTCCAGAATAGACCACATACGAGGCCACAAAAAGAACCTCAGTAATTTCAAAAATATTGAAATTCTACCAACCAACTTCTGAGATCACATAGGTGTAAAACTAGAAATAAATTGTACAAAAAAAACAAAAAGGCTTGCAGGTACATGGAGGCTTAATAACATGTTCCTAAATAATCAATGGATAAATGACCAAATTAAAAAAGAGATCAAACAATATATGGAGACTAATGACAACAATAACGCAAAGCTGCAACTTCTGTGGGACGCAGCAAAAGCAGTTCTAAGAGGAAAGTATATTGTAATCCAGGCCTATTTAAAGAAGGAAGAACATTCCCAAATGAATAGTCTACAGACACAGTTACTGAAATTAGAAAAAGAAGAACAAATGAGACCCAAAGTCACTAGAAGAAGGGACATAATAAAGATCAGAGAAGAAATAAATAAAATTGAGTGGAATAAAACAACAGAAAAAATCAATGAAACCAAGAGCTGGTTCTTTGAAAAAATAAACAAAATAGATAAACCCCTAGCCAGACTCATAAAGAGAAAAAGAGAATCTACACACATAAACACAATCACAAATGAGAAAGGAAAAATCATGACGTACCCCACAGAAATACAAAGAATTATAAGAGAATATTATGAGAATCTATATGCTAACAAGCTGGAAAACATAGAAGAAATGGACAACTTCTTAGAAAAATACAACCTTCCAAGACTGACCAAGCAAGAAACAGAAAACCGAAACAGACCAATCACCAGCAATGAAATTGAATCGGTAATCAAAAAACTACCCAAGAACAAAACCCCCGGGACAGATGGATTCACCTCCGAATTCTTCCAGACATATAGAGAAGAAATAATACTGATTCTCCTTAAAGTTTTCCAAAAAATAGAAGAGAAGGGAATACTTCCAAACTCATTCTATGAAGCCAGCATCACTCTAATACCAAAACCTGGAAAAGACCTCACCAAAAAAGAAAATTACAGACCAATATCCCTGATGAACGTAGATGCAAAAATACTCAACAAAATATTAGCAAACCGAATTCAAAAATACATCAAGAGGATCATACACCAGGATCAAGTGGGATTCCTCTCAGGGATGCAAGGATGGTACAACACTCGAAAATCCATCAACATCATCCACCACATCAACAAAAAGAAGAACAAAAACCACATGATCATCTCCATAGATGCTGAAAAAGCATTTGACAAAATTCAACATCCATTCATGATAAAACCTCTCGACAAAATGGGCATAGAGGGCAGGTACCTCAACATCATAAAGGCCATATATGACAAACCCACAGCCAACATCATACTTAACAGCGAGAAGCTGAAAGCTTTTCATCTAAGATCGGGAACAAGACAGGGATGCCCACTCTCTCCACTGTTATTTACCATAGTATTGGAGGTCCTAGCCATGGCAATCAGGCAAAACAAAGAAATACAAGGCATCCAGATTGGTAAAGAAGAAGTCAAATTGTCACTATTTGCAGATGACATGATATTGTACATACAAACCCTAAAGACTCCACTCCAAAACTACTAGAATTAATATCTGAATTCAGCAGAGTTGCAGGATACAAAATTAACACACAGAAATCTGTTGCTTTCCTATACACTAACGATGAGCTAACAGAAAGAGAAATCAGAAAAACAATTCCATTCACAATTACATCAAAAAGAATAAAATACCTAGGAATAAACCTAATGAAGGAAGTGAAAGACCTACACCCTGAAAACTACAAGACACTCCTACGAGAAATTAAAGAGGACACTAACAAATGGAAGTTCATCCCATGCTCTTGGCTAGGAAGAATAAATATTGTCAAAATGGCTATACTACCTAAAGCAATCTACAGATTCAATGCAATCCCTATCAAACTACCAACAGCTTTCTTCAGTGAACTGAATCAAAAAATTCTAAATTCATATGGAACCACAAAAGACCCCAAATAGCAAAAGCAATCCTGAGAAGGAGGAATAAAACAGGGGGAATTATGTTCCCTGACTTCAAGCTCTACTACAAAGCCACAGTAATCAAGACAATTTGGTATTGGCACAAAAACAGACCCACAGACCAGTGGAACAGAATAGAAAATCCAAACATTAACCCAAACATATACGGTCAATTAATATTTGATAAAGGAGCCTTGGATATACAATGGGGAGATGACAGCCTCTTCAGCAGCTGGTGTTGGAAAAACTGGACAGCTACATGTAAGAGAATGAAACTGGACTACTGTCTAACCCCATACACTAAAGTAAACTCAAAATGGATCAAAGACCTGAATTTAAGTCATGAAACCATAAACTCTTAGAAAAAAACATAGGCAAAAATCTCTTGGACATAAACATGAGCGACTTCTTCATGAACATATCTCCCCGGGTAAGGGAAACAAAAGCAAAAATGAACAAGTGGGACTATATCAAGCTAAAAAGCTTCTGTACAGCAAAGGACACCATCAGTAGAACAAAAAGACATCCTACAATATGGGAGAATATATTCATAAATGATATATCCGATAAAGGGTTGACATCCAAAATATATAAAGAACTCATGCACCTCAACAAACAAAAAGCAAATAATCCAATAAAGAAATGGGCAGAGGACATGAATAGACACTTCTCCAAAGAAGAAATTCAGATGGCCAGCAGGCACATGAAAAGATGCTCCACATCACTAATCATCAGAGAAATGCAAATTAAAACCACAATGAGATATCACCTCACACCAGTTAGGATGGCCAACATCCAAAACACAAACAACAACAAATGTTGGCGAGGATGTGGAGAAAAGGGAACCCTCCTACACTGCTGCTGGGAATGCAAGTTAGTTAAACCATTGTGGAAAGCAGTATGGAGGTTCCTCAAAAAACTCAAAATAGCAATACCATTTGACCCAGGAATTCCACTCCTAGGAATTTACCCTAAGAATGCAGCAGCCCAGTTTCAAAAAGACAGATGCACCCCTATGTTTATCACAGCACTATTTACAATAGCCAAGAAATGGAAGCAACCTAAGTGTCCATCAGTAGATAAATGGGTAAAGAAGATAAGGTACATATACACAATGGAATATTATTCAGCCATAAGAAGAAAACAAATCCTACCATTTGCAACAACGTGGATGGAGCTAGAGGGTATTATGCTCAGTGAAATAAGCCAAGTGTATAAAGACAAGTATCAAATGATTTCACTCATTTGGGGAGCATAAGAGCAAAGAAAAAAAACTGAAAGAAAAAAACAGCAGCAGACTCACAGAACCCAGGAACAGACTAACAGTTACCAAAGAGAAAGGGACTGGGGAGGATGGGTGGGAAGGAGGGACAAGGGGGAAAAAGGGGCGTTACGATTAGCAGACGTAATGTTGGGGGGGTACAGGGAGGGTGGTACAACTCAGAGAAGACAAGTAGTGATTCTATAGTATCTACTACGCTTATGGACAATAACTGTAATGGGCTTGGTGGGGCGGATCTGATGAAGTGGCTAGTTTAATAACCATAATGTTGCACATGTAATTTTAGATTAATGATACCAAAATAAATTTTTAAAAAAGAGTTGATTTCAATTAATCTCTGGACTTATTAGCAGAAACTTATTGTATTAGGTTTTTTTGCACAAACTTTTATTTGAGAATGACAGGATTCATGAAAGGTAAACAGTTTGTCCCATTTTACAAAAAATTACGAAACAGATAAGAATCTATAAATTCAGATCCAGATAAAACCAGAAATCTCTAAGACATTTTTTACTGATAATTTTTTTGTATTTGCTCTGAAAAATTTACACGTATAAAGTCTTTGATTTATAATAAATTCTTCAAAAACAAACGAAAATTCAAACTGCCCATATTTCAGAAAAGGTAGAACTGGCCTGTATTTGAGCTAAAGTTTTAGGTTACATGCCACTGACTTTCTTCTAAAATACATTCTGATATATGGACTATTTCCTGCTCCCTTCCCCGTTTCTTTTGCTATTCACATCAGATCCAAAAGAGACATTTTAAATATCATGTATAAAACTTAATTGTCATTTTCGCATTTTTTTAGTCCCATAATCCTATGAAGAGCTACAGCACACTAAGACATCCTGCTTTGGACATTCACAGACAATAACTCATTTACTTTTCAGAACAGCCCTATTAGGTAGATATTATTATCATCCCTAGCACCCTATGTAGAAATATAAGATCAAAGAAATTATATAATGTTCTCAATGTCACACAACTAGCAATGAGCTGAACCTTAGGTGATATTTGTAAATATTGCAGAAAGGAGAGGGGATGAAATGAGAATTAGCCTAAAAAAGGCACAACAGTTCTGAAGCACTTTTCCACAGCTAGTCAGGAAATGACAGCAGGTTAATGCCTCACAAGACAGCGTGAAGTCAGAACATCCATCTTTTCATCCCCTGACCACTGAAAGTGGAAGGCAAACAAATTGTTTTTAATCAAGCCTTTTTACTATTAGCATCAGTGACAAAGATTTGTTGAGTTCTACTGTATCTAAGGGAGGCACCATTCTGGGGGCAAGAACGTAAAGATGTAAAGCAAATTTGTTTCTTCTCTGACAGCACAGTTTCTATCTCTTTGGATAGATGGCTTATTTGAAATTTGCTATATAGCATTCCCAGAGTATAACATAT
Source organism: Smutsia gigantea (assembly GCA_032199065.1). Taxonomy (NCBI): domain Eukaryota; kingdom Metazoa; phylum Chordata; class Mammalia; order Pholidota; family Manidae; genus Smutsia; species Smutsia gigantea. The sequence continues at coordinate 9,196 of JAVSCE010021183.1, forward strand.
TTGAGACTCTTCTTCCTTATCACTGAAAACTGTCTTAGGGATAGTTCTTATAAGTGTTTATCTTGGTAGTAGCCCACCATTTGGGTCCTCACAAAAGGAGCACCTATCAGTTATCTATGTACCTTTTGGGCCTATCACCACCTTCCTGTTTAGCGTCCAGGGAGTAAGTCCGGAAACTCAGAATGCTTGTTCGTCTCTCTGGTGACGGGGGGCCCTGGGTGTCCAGGACACCTGTGTCAGTCTAACATTTGAATGACCTTCTCATCTTCCAGCTTTAGCTTCTTAGTTATTCTCAGGGTAATAACATCAGTTAACAGGTGCCAGTGTCTGTTTGCATAGCCTTATGAAGTCCATACAGTTTACAGGAAAAGTCTTCAGTTATAAATGGTTCATCTCTGCTGTGTGCTTCTGGGAACTGACAAGTTTCTTCAAGAGCTCTGTCTACCTCCATTACATTAACATCACTCCCATATCGCCTTATTGGGAGAATTTGAAAGCTAGAAAGTAATAACACCCTCTTTAAGAGACTCTTGATTTCTCTTGGTATTTATGTGAGATGCAAAGAAAGTAACAGCTCACAGTTCATTTTAATTACTGAGTTTTACTGGTAACAGTCTGGAGGGTCTTTGCTTAATTATTCCCTCCCTCTCTTTTCTTTTCCTGGAACTGAGGTTTGTAAGAGGTTTGCTGTTAGTGAGAGCAGTGTGATTTAGAAGCTAACAGTCTGAGAGGCAGCTGGATCCAAGGGATTAGAGGTCCTGATAGCTGAGCCTCTTACTTGGCAGGAGGAAATACGAAGGTAGGTCTTGACAAGTCAGAGCAAGTGTGATCTCAGTGAGGGCAGCCCTCCTGCTACATTCGCTGGGCAAATGAGACTGGTTCCCCCGAAAACTGTTCCCAAGAATGGTCTTAAATTTTATGCTTCAACAGATCATGGAGATTGAACAGAAAGAAATTAATTCAAACAAACATTTTATGAGAGTACTTCTAAAACTATACTTGTAATGGATTTCAATGCACATTTTACTTGATAAAATCAATCAAGAAGTTTTAGATTGCAAGTTGTTGGACACACACATAATATCTGCATCCATGTATAACTTTTAACTCACCTTCATGCTTGAATCTTTCTCTTAGCTTTGAAATTCAGTTCTCTGATGAAATTCCAAGAGGAAGTGTTATATGATGGCCAGTAAAAGACTGAATCAGATAAACTGTGGCTGTACCATTTATAAGTATTTTCATTTAATGTCTCTTAGCCTCAATTTCCGTATCTGTGAAATAACAAGAACCATAGCTGCCTCACCTATTGCTTCAAAGTTCTTGTAGTAATACTGGGTAATATATATGAGGAATATGAGCCAGGATATGAGGCAGGTACTGTTACCCATTGGATAGAAGAGGAGAATCAGGCTTGAAGTGCTTGGGTGACTTGCCCAAGGTCACTCCCAATATATCAGACTGAGCTGAGGCACCACCCCAGACTCCCAGGTCAGACTCCCCTGGCTTTGGCCTTTTGCTCAGTGAGCTCACCTCATTTCCTAACATCCCAGCTGACTTAGACTCCCCCCAGGTGAGGGCCTGGCTGTGGCCTGATCGTCCTCATGCCCACTCATGAAGCAGTGGTCTCAGCACCCAGCTGACCCACTGCCCGGCTCCTCACCCCCCTTCCAGATCAGATGAAGCAGTGTCCACTTTCTCCGCACAACCCAGAAATGGGGGTAATTAGCACCCTGTGGGCAAGCTTGGACAGTGAGCGGCAGCAGATGGGAAGGAGCCAGTGACTGAGTACATCTTCCTTCCTCCCTGCCAGGGCCTGTTCCCACGCACGAGAGTGCCGCACAGCACCTCTAGAGACAGCCTGGGTGGCCAGGCAACTGGGGTGTTTTCTTGTGAAGCTGTGACCAGCTCAGCAGCCTACCACATTACGTTTGCTTCTCCTTCCCTTTATGCATCACTCTTTGCTGCCCTGGGATTGCACTCCCCAAAAAGCACCTGACATGATCATTCTCCAGACGTGTACTGTCCAACTCCCCTATGTGGCTATTTAAATGTGAACTAATTAAAATTAAATAAAATTAACAGTTCAGTTTCTCAGCCACACTAGCTACATTTCAAGTGGTCAACAGCCACTGGTGGCTAGCAGCTATGGTATTGGACAGCAGAGATACAGGACATTTTCATCATTACAGAAAGTACCACTGGACAGTGCCACTTTATCATAACCAATATGTCACCTGGGCACCTTCTATCTTGTAGAAAATGGTTAAAAAATAGCAATCCATTATTTCATCATAGGGTATTTTTATTATTTGCTGCTGCTAACTAGCATGCACCTCATACATTGGATGTGAGAGTTCTGTCTGGGTTGAGTTCTCTCACTGCTGTGCAGGGGCTGGTTTACATCAACTGACAAAAGCCAATCACACGTGCACCTCTTGCCAGCTCCGCATTCAGCAACTTCATATTGGTAGCTTGGTGGGAATATGAACACTAGACAAATGGGCAAACGCTACAAATCTCAGAGTATTTTTCTTGATGTATACCAGATTGTTAAACACTTATGAGCAATCTTCAATTCTCACCTTTGTGCCACTGTTTTCCCAATAGTCTACAAAGGAGGTGAAAGTGTTATTTAAGAAGTTAAAGTTCCCACTGAAGAACCAACTGAAAGATACAAGAAAGAGATGAATGAAGATCCAAAGATGAGCTTCATTGATGATAGGGCTGAACTGAAAAATGTAACTTTATCAGTAGCCACAATTGGACTCTTGAAATCTCCTTGTAGCATTGAACTTCAATCCCCTCCCTTTCGGGGTTAACTCTCACCCCAGGAAGTTTACCACAGAGTAGTTAGACTGTGAGCGCTGGAGACAAGCTGCTCCAAAAGAGAAGGAGCGCTCACATATGTTCATTTTTCCCATCTCCCTAATTAGATTGGGAACTGCTCCTCTTACAAGAAGTAGTGAAAGAGAAAATACAGACAGAAAAGAGATAATAATTTTTCCAATGTCAGAAACACTAGAGACTTCCGGGAAGATGGCAGTGTGAGCAGGGCGGCAGAAATCTCCTCCCAAAACTATATTTATCTACGAAAACACAGCAAATACATCTATTCCTAAAAGAGAGACGAGAATACACAGAAAAGCGCACAGCGTGCAGCTACACCCGAGAGGACTCGGCACCCCAAGAGGCGGGAAAGATACGGACCCGCGACCCGGCGGGACCCAAGCACTCCCCCACCCCAGCGCACCAGCGGGAGGAGAGGATTCAGAGCTGGGAGGGAGTGGAAGAACACCCCGTGAAGTAGCCAGCCCCGGTGATCCACGTGGGGAGCGCTGACCCACATTGCGCAGTGCAGCGGAGACTGGAGAGACAGAGGGGCAGGATCTGAGCAGGAAACGCGCCAGGGGGCTTGCAGCCGGCCCCCGGGAAGGGAAAAAAAAAAAGCGGATGCATTCTTCATTGGTCTTAAAGAGACAGGAGCCCAGCGGAGGAGCCGGATCGCCACAGCACACTCAGCCCAGCAGGCTGGGAGTCCTGGGGAGTTTCAGACACCTTAGCTGGCGACTGAGGAGGCGTAGCCATACTTACACTTCTCACTGAGATCAACAGCCTCCTATTCGTTCCCACCCCTGCCAGAGCGATAAAGTGCCCTGCGGAGCGGCGCAGTCACAGCTGTGGAATAGTGGGGCAATAGCGCCATCTACAGCATTCCCACAGAATCTACGTCCGGTGGGCGTTTTTGTTTGTTTGTTTGTTTGTTGTTTGTTGTTTTGTTTTTGTTTTTTCTTTTCTTTCTTTTTTCTTTTTTTCTTTCTTTCTTTCTTTCTTCTTTTTTTTCCTTTTTTTTCTCTTTTTTTTTCTTCTCTTTTTAAAGTCTTAAAGAGCCCAGCTGACATACGTGGCAACTATCAGTGACCAATTCTACAGCCATGAAAAGACAGAGGAATATGGTTCAGACCAAAATCAACCAGAAAACCCCAGAGAGGGAGCCTGAAGGGATGGAAATGCACAGTCTTCCTGAAAAAGAATTCAGAATAAAAGTCATATAACCATGCTGATGGACCTACAGAGAAATGTGCAAGAGCTGAGGGAGGAAGTGAGGGAACTGAGGAAAGACAATGCAGAAATCAGACAACCGTTCAACGGGCTTAACAGCAGAATGGATGAGATGCAAGAGGCTGTTAATGGAATAGAAAACAGAGAACAGGAGTACAGAGCAGCTGAGGGAGGGAGAGATAAAAGGATTTCTAGGAATGAAAGAATATTAAGAGAACTGTGTGACCAATCCAAACGGAACAATATTCGCATTATAGGAGTACCAGAGGAAGAATAGAGAGAAAAAGGGATAGAAAGTGTCTTTGAAGAAATAATTGCTGAAAACTTTCCCTCGCTGGGGAAGGAAGTAGTCTCGCAGTCCATCGAAGCTCATAGATCTCCCAACACAAGGGACCCAAGGAAGACAACACCAAGACACATAATAATTAAGATGGCAAAGATCAAAGATAAAGACAGGGTATTAAAGGCAGCTAGAGAGAGAAAAAAGATCACCTGCAAAGGAAAACCCATCAGACTATCATCAGACTTCTCAACAGAAACCTTACAGGCCAGAAGAGAATGGCATGATATATTTAACGTTATGAAACAGAAGGACCTTGAACCAAGAATATTGTATCCAGCACGATTATCATTTAAATATGATGGAGGGATTAAACAATTTCCAGACAAACGAAAGTTAAGAGAGTTTGCCTCTCATAAACCACCACTACAGGATATCTTAAATGGACTGCTCTAGATGGAAGCACACCTAAGGCTAAAAAGATGTCACCAGAGAAAATAAAATCATAGCAAAGAAAGCAGACCATGCAAATACTAACTAAAGGCAAAGAATAAAACACCTATTATAGAAAGAATGGAGGAGGAGGAATAAGAAGGGAGAGAAATAAAGAAACATCAGACTGTGTTTACAATAACTTAACAAGAAAGTTAAGATAGATTATTAGATAGTAAAGAAGCAACCCTTGAACCCTTGGTAACCACGAATCTAAAGCCAGCAATGGCAGTAAGTACATATTTATCAATAATCACGCTAAACGTAAATGGACTGCATGCACCAATCAAAAGAACAGAGTAACAGAATGGATAAAAAAGCAAGACCCATCTATATGCTGCCTACAAGAAACTCACCTCAAATCCAAAGATATACACAGACTAAAAGTGAAGGGATGGAAAAAGATATTTCATGCAAACAACAAAGAGAAAAAAGCAGGTGTTGCAGTACTTGTATCAGACAAAATAGACTTCAAAACGAAGAAAGTAGCAAAAGATAAAGAAGGACATTACATAATGATAAAGGGGTCAGTCCAACAAGAAGATATAACCATTATAAATATATATGCACCCAACACAGGAGCGCCAGCATATGTGAGACAAATACTAACAGAATTAAAGGAGGAAATAGACAGCAATGCATTCATCCTAGGAGACTTCAACACACCACTCACTCCAGGGGACAGATCAAACAGACAGAAAATAAGTAAAGACACAGAGGCACTGAACAACACACTAGAACAGATGGACCTAACAGACATCTACAGAACTCTACACCCAAAAGCAACAGGATACACATTCTTCTCAAGTGCACATGGAACATTTTCCAGAATAGACCACATACTAGGCCACAAAAAGAACACCAGTAATTTCAAAAATATTGAAATCCTACTAACCAACTTCTCAGATCACCAAGGTATAAAACTAGAAATAAATTTTAGAAAGAAATCAAAAAGGCTCACAAATACATGGAGATTAACAACACTCTCCTAATTAATCAATGGGTTAACGACCAAATCAAAACAGAAATCAAAGAATATATGGAGATTAATGACAACAACAACACAAAGCCACAACTTCTGTGGGACACAGCAAAGGCAGTTCTAAGAGGAAAGTATATTGCAATCCAGGCCTATTTAAAGAAGGAAGAACATTCCCAAATGAATAGTCTAAAGACAATTACTGAAATTGGAAAAAGAAGAACAAATGAGGCCCAAAGTCACAGAAGGAGGGACATAATAAAGATTAGAGAAGAAATAAATAAAATTGAGAAGAATAAAACAATAGAAAAAATCAATAAAACCAAGAGCTGGTTCTTTGAAAAAATAAACAAAATAGATAAACCCTAGCCAGACTCATTAAGAGAAAAAGAGAATCTACACACATAAGCACAATCAGAAATGAGAAAGGAAAAATCACGACGGACCCCACAGAAATACAAAGAATCATAAGAGAATATTATGAGAATCTATATGCTAACAAGCTGGAAAACATAGAAAAATGGACAACTTCTTAGAAAAATACAACCTTCCAAGACTGACCAAGCAAGAAACAGAAAAACTAAACAGACCAATCACCAGCAACGAAATTGAATCGGTAATCAAAAAACTACCCAAGAACAAAACCCCCGGGCCTGATGGATTCACCTCTGAATTCTACCAGACATATAGAGAAGAAGTAACACCCATTCTCCTTAAAGTTTTCCAAAAAATAGAAGAGGAGGGAATACTTCCAAACTCATTCTATGAAGCCAGCATCACTCTAATACCAAAACCGGGCAAAGACCTCACCAAAAAAAATTACAGACCAATATCCCTGATGAACGTGGATGCAAAAATACTCAACAAAATATTAGCAAACCGAATTCAAAAATACATCAAGAGGATCATACACCATGATCAAGTGGGATTCATCCAGGGATGCAAGGATGGTACAACATTCGAAAATCCATCAACATCATCCACCACATCAACAAAAAGAAGAACAAAAACCACATGATCATCTCCATAGATGCTGAAAAAGCATTTGACAAAATTCAGCATCCATTCCTGATTAAAACTCTCAACAAAATGGGTATAGATGGCAAGTACCTCAACATCATAAAGGCTATACATGACAAACCCACAGCTAATATCATACTTAACGGCTAGACGCTGAAAGCTTTTCATCTAAGATCAGGAACAAGACAGGGATGCCCACTCTCTCCACTGTTATTCAACATAGTACTGGAGGTCCTAGCCATGGTAATCAGACAAAACAAAGAAATACAAGGCATCCAGATTGGTAAAGAAGAAGTCAAATTGTCACTATTTACAGATGACATGATATTGTACATAAAAAACCCTAAAGACTCCACTCCAAAACTACTAGAACTAATATCTGAATTCAGCAAAGTTGCAGGATACAAAATTAACAAACAGAAATCTGTTGCTTTCCTATACACTAACGATGAACTAACAGAAAAGAAATCAGAAAAAAAATTCCATTCACAATTGCATCAAAAAGAATAAAATACCTAGGAATAAACCTAACGAAGGAAGTGAAAGACCTGTACTCTGAAAACTACAAGACACTCCTAAGAGAAATTAAAGAGGACACTAACAAATGGAAATGCATCCATGCTCTTGGCTAGGAAGAATAAATATTGTCAAAATGGCTATACTACCTAAAGCAATCTACAGATTCAATGCAATCCCTATCAAACTACCAACAGCTTTCTTCAATGAACTGGAACAAATAATTCTAAAATTCATATGAACCACAAAAGACCCCGAATAGCCAAAGCAATCCTGAGAAGGAGGAATAAAACAGGGGGAATTACACTCCCTGACTTCAAGCTCTACTACAAAACCACAGTAATCAAGACAATTTGGTATTGGCACAAAAACAGATCCACAGACCAGTGGAACAGAATAGAAAATCCAAACATTAACCCAAACATATACAGTCAATTAATATTTGATAAAGGAGCCTTGCATATACAATGGGGAGATGACAGCCTCTTCAGCAGCTGGTCTTGGAAAAACTGGACAGCTACATGTAAGAGAATGAAACTGGATTACTGTCTAGCCCCATACACAAAGGTAAACTCAAGGTGGATCAAAGACCTGAATGTAAGTCATGAAACCATAAAACTCTTAGAAAAAAACATAGGCAAAAATCTCTTGGACATAACATGAGCAACTTCTTCATGAACATATCTCCCCAGGCAAGGGAAACAAAAGCAAAAATGAACAAGTGGGACTATATCAAGCTGAAAAGTTTCTGTACAGCAAGGACACCATCAGTAGAACAAAAAGACATCCTACAGTATGGGAGAATATATTCATAAAAAACGTATCTGATAAAGGGTTGACATCCAAAATATATGAAGAACTCATGCACCTTAACAAACAGAAAGCAAGTAATCCAATTAAGAAATGGGCAGAGGACATGAATAGACACTTCTCCAAAGAAGAAATTCAGATGGCCAACAGGCACATGAAAAGATGCCCCACATGGCTAATCATCAGAGAAATGCAGATTAAAACCACAATGAGATATCACCTCACACCAGTGAGGATGGCCAACATCCAAAACACAAACAACAACAACTGTTGGCGAGGATGTGGAGAAAAGGGAACCCTCCTACACTGCTGGTGGGACTGCAAATTAGTTCAAACATTGTGGAAAGCAGTATGGAGGTTCCTCAAAAAACTCAAAATAGAAATACCATTTGACCCAGGAATCCCACTTCTAGGAATTTACCCTAAGAATGCAGCAGCCCAGTTTGAAAAAGACAGATGCACCCCTATGTTTATCGCAGCACTATTTACAATAGCCAGAAATGGAAGCAACCTAAGTGTCCATCAGTAGATGAATGGATAAAGAAGAGGTGGTATATATACACAATGGAATATTATTCAGCCATAAGAAGAAAACAAATCCTACCATTTGCAACAACATGGATGGAGCTAGAGGGTATTATGCTCAGTGAAATAAGCCAAGCCGAAAAAGACAAGTATCAAATGATTTCACTCATGTGGAGTATAAGAACAAAGAAAAAAACTGAAGGAACAAAACAGCAGCAGACTCACAGAACCCAAGAACGGACTAATAGTTACCAAAGGGAAAGGACTGGGGAAAATGGGCGGGAAGGGAGGGATAAGAGGGAAAAAGGGGCATTACGATTAGCAGATGTAATGTTGGGGGGGCACAGGGAGGGCAGTACAACTCAGAGAAGACAAGTAGTGATTCTATAGCATCTCACTACGCTGATGGACAGTGACTGTAGTGGGGTTGGTGGGGGGGACCTGATGAAGGGGTAGTTTAATAACCATAATATTGCACATGTAATTGTAGATTAATGATAATAAAATAAATTATATTAAAAATAAGAATCAGAGGAAAAGAAATCACTGCTTAAAGTGGATTGCTGTAGTTATCACAAGACTCAGACAACAGAGACCTTTGTTAAGGACGGTTAAAAAAGCAGCCAGTCTAGTATTTTCTTTAAAGAAAGAATAAATATGAAAACGAAAGGCATAGAAAAATGTGTATTGTATGGAAAATGCATAGAACACTTCTAGAGGAAAACAGATACGTAGAAACTGGCATTTGAATTCCATTTAATTTCTACCATCAACAG